>JAJEKV010000769.1:0-93697 GCA_021234155.1 Isoetes taiwanensis
CCTTTGGCGGTCAACAAAGGCCTTCCGGACAAGTGGCGGCGATCGTCCGCCCGCAGCGTCGGCGTCGGCGTGATTCTAGGCACTTCAAGAACACCGCCCAACATTCACCATCCGTCGGGCCTCCTTCGAGTCGACGCAGAATCGGTCAGTGTCTATATATTGGGATTTAAGGCCATTGTACTATATATGAGTAGGGTTAGCTCATAAGTTTTTAGATGAGTTTTGAGTCTTGTCTCCTTTCGGTTTTCTCTCTATTCACGAGAGCTCATGTATTTTCATCATTGATATCAAGGAAGCTTATCATCTTTCTTTCATTTGTTACATTCTCTTCTTTTCTTCTCTCAGCCGACAAATCGTGACATAGTCCCAGGACTCTCTGTTAGATCCACGGGTCCTCCGCAGTTTGTCTTCGAGTTCGAACCAGAACCCGGACCCAAACATGCGCCCATTGCGGGTGCGATTTTCTCCTACTTTCTTACATGCGCCATATGCGTCGCAATTTCCGCCCGGAAGAACTCCTTTCTCGGGCGGCATCTCGGCTTGGGCGCCGTCCGGAAAAGCCCCATTGCGACATGTATGGATACGCTTATGACATAGAGGGAGGCCATCTTGATCTAGGGCTCGGTCCGCGCCACCCACCCTCGTGTCGTCTCGTCCCAGTTCCCCCCCAAAGCGTGCAAACATTGCTCACAACCTCGGTCCCCTCATCATTACTCCCGGGAGCCTTATCGGCTCAACCTTCTCAACCGTACTTTCATACCCACGAACATGCCTACATCCATCATTCTTCCGGGCCATCGCCACTTCGCCCCAGCCATCATCTCCCGGGTGGGTGCGGCTATCCACATGTCTCCTGCGCTTTTGCCGGGAATATCCTTTCCCTCGTTTCCCCTTTGCTCTTCTGTTTTACAACCTTACGGATCTCAAAACCAATGCTTCGGCTACCGGTTTCTCAACGCTGATCCACCCCTTCATCGGGGTCCGTCGGGCACAATGCCAAATCCACCTCAACCTCAATATCCTCACTATCTGTTTCTGTCCGGCCCGGCACTTTCCATCTACCTTTCGGACTACGGCCGGCTTATCCCACCTTTGGCAACACGAAGGCAAACCCGTTAGACCAAAGTGCTCGGGGCCACATGGAAGAATTTTGAGGCTCTAGCTGTCCCTAAATGGGCGCAGCGCAACCTCAAGCCGAAATTTCACATCTTTTCCACCACCTTTGCGTGGCTCTCCTCATCAATGGCTCATGTCCAACAAAAGCCATTGGAAACAAACTGGTCGAAATGCGCCTTTGCTTTTCGTCTCATTCACGGGACCCCGGATGATGATCAACTTCATCTCAAGCAACTCAATGAACTTCAACAAGAGCCCGCAGTGCTTTAGGGATTTTGCGGATCGACTTCACATTACGCTTTAAGTAAGCTCAAGGGTACCCTACGAGAGGATTTTTTGCTGGTTTCTCCAAGGACTTCCTCACGCTATTCGACTCATGGTGAATACTGCGTCCAAAAACTTTGGAGCGGGCTATCGATTCTGTCAATCACTCGTCAATGTTTCCTCCGTGGCTCTTCAAGAGCTCCCGTTCATTCCACCGTCATGGTTCCACAAGCGGTACATTCGGCCTCAACCGCTAATCCACCGGTATGATCAAATCACGGTGCCATATTTGCAAATATCAAGGCCATTTGGCCAATGAGTGCAACTCCACCAATGGCCGCCTCATTTGCAAGCGATGCAACATGTGCAATCATGCCGCGGAAGAGTGCACTTCGCACTCATCCCACACCCGATTCGCCAACAAAATGGTTTATCAAGTACAAACCACACCTCGGTCCCAAGCGCACTATCGGCTGACCACCTCTTGGTGCAGCCCGCGCCAACTCTATCGACAGCCCGGGACCAACCCGGGGATCCAACCAGCGTCCTCCTTTTTGATCCTTCTAAAGCTTCGGTGCTATCCTTTGTCAAGAATGGGGTCATACCACCGCGGCGTGCCCTCAACTTCCACAAGTTCGGGTCCGGCTTCACGGCACAAATCAGACCACATCGGTCCGCCTCACGGCTTACCAACTCGGCTTGCTAATGGCAAACAAGGCCCGTGACCCGGTTCTCAAAGCCCCAAAGGCGCCTCGGCAATCGCGCTATCAACCGGCTCCGACAAATCAACCTGTTGGATCAACAAGCCCAAGAGGAAATTTTTGGGGCACTTAATCCTCCGTCTGGTAGTCAAATTGGGTTGGTCTAGTTTCCGCGCCCGGACCAAGGCATCCGTCCCTTGACTATTATTGAGGAAGGACCGCGGCACGCCTTTGCGGTTGACACCCCCTTCCTCATGAGGGGCCGAAAAAAAGGTTCACTTTGCGACTTAGAAAAGCTCATGCCAAATGTCATGCCCAAAGTTAAGCCAAAGCATTTTGAATCTCATGCAAGCGGTGAAGGCCGCACATTGGCAAATGTTCATGCCACCACTTTCGAGCTCAACAAAGACACGATCCACCTTCAACATCTCAACCTCCCGGCTCTCGGACATATCCCAATATTGCAGTAGGGTTGACTTACTCAAAAGTTCTTTGCTTCCACGCCCGCGCACTCCGCACCCGGTGGAACCGGCGAGATCCTTTTTTTTCTCATGTACCTCTCGAACTCCAAGAGGAGCTTGCCAAGATCAAAATTCCTTTAAGCAGCAGCCATTTTAAAAACTCTGTCCTGCTCTCAGGACCGGTTACCACTCCCAAGCTGTTTTTGGTTGGGGTTGTGGCTACCTCTACACCCACCCGGTCCATACAGCGGTGGGAAATCGACAAGTCAACCATGTTCAAATCGATGGAGGTAGTGCGGTCAATCTCATCGGACAAACTCGCCAAACAAATGGGCATCACACAACTCTTTAGGTGCCCCATATGACATCAAATTGGCTAATGGCCATATCCGCGAGACCTCAAAGCGTCACACCTATTCTACACATCAACATTGGTGATCTCCGGCTTTCCCATGGAATTTGGAGTTTGGAAAGGCTGGTGAAGATCCGGTGACTATGAAATCTTTGGTGGGAAGACCCTTTCTCCGCCGGGGCAAAGAGTATCCATTCTTGGGCCGCGGACGGTTAGTCATCCTGAGATGGTCATCTCAATGCCACAATGGACTTGCAAGCGGGCGGATCATTTCCGTTGACAATGCGGAACCCTCTCTCGAACGATTACGAAGGCGGCTCGAATATTTATCAAGTTCGGGCTACCCTGGCGGCGTGCGCCTCTGTCATCCTACCCGAATATCGCGATCCTTGGGGAGAAATGACTCTTGATCGAGGACCGGTGGCTGCCTTGCTTGACCCCTACGGCTCCTTGCAATCGAATCCAGCAGCGTTGATCACTTTTCGAATCACGGACACTCCCGGCAACTCTGGCGATGTGGCGAGTCATGAAGCAACCAGCGCTAGATGACAGCGAGCAACCTCTCTTTTTCACCGCGCCAAAGTGCCGCGCGCATCAGGTTATGCTCAACCTCCACGCACACATTGTCGGGATCGCGAAGTCATACCCCATATTCGGACTCGAAGTGAAATTGTGGATGTTGGCAACAATCAACTTTGTCGTATTCTTTGCAAACCAGGCTCCTTATCGTAACGAGGCCGTCCGCATTTGTCAAAAAATTCAAACACATTTTAGCACGGGGTTACAAAGATCTTGGGGGAATCAACAAAAGCTTGGGGGAACTCACCATTCCTACCAAATCGATGCGACCCGGTTAGCAGCAGCGATGAGGCTCAACCCTAATTGCAGTGATGCGTCAAAGGAGGAAATTGACAAACTCCTTGCTGCGGGTTTGATCTATGAGGTCAAACATTACGAATGGGTGAGCCCTATCGTCATTGCCCTTAAGCACAATGGTAAGATCGGCGTGCGTGTAGACTATCGGAAACTCAATGGGGCCCGCGGGCGTGATCATTTTCCACTTCCTTCCGCGGACCAAGTTACGGAAGAAGTGGGTGGACATGAGATGTACTCCTTTATGGATGGTTTCTCGGCTACAATCGGATCTCCATCAAAAGAATCGATCAACTCAAGACCACTTTCACCACCCGGTGAAGTACTTTTTGCCTACAAGGTGGTTCCTTTTGGATTATCCAACTCTCCTTCAACATTTCAGCGCATCATGCTCTCCGGTTTTCATGATTTCATGAAGGAAAATCCCTTCTTACCAAATTTTTCAAGATGACTTCTCGCCCCTCTGAGTTCCATGGCTGACCATTTGGATAAATTGGAACTTCGTCTTTCGAGAAATGTGATGAGTCAGGCATTAGTCTCAATCGAGAAATGCACCTTTTGCGTCCTTACGGTGTTACGTTAGGCCATGTTGTCGACAAGCGAGGAATCTGCCCGATCGCCAAAATCGGTTGTGTGCTAAAAAGCTCAAGCACCGACCAATATCAAAGAGACGCGCTCTTTCCTAGGAAAGGTCAATTATTACTCCACCTTCATACACGGGTGGCAGCCATTGCAGATCCCATTCATAAACTCACGGTGGCGAATCCACGGGCTTGGAATTCCCGGTGAGAAGCGCTTTCAAACGGTGAAGCTTTTGCTTACTTTTCGAGCACGGTTCTTGTTCCTCCTCAATGGGACAAGCCCTTTCCCGTTCATGTCGATGTCTCGGCGTTTGCTATTGGGCTGTTCTTTCTCAAGAATATGAGTCGCGCAGCGATAAACCAAATCGCTATGCCGGTAGAAAACTCAATTCTGGCGGCGCAACTATTACGCCCGCGGGCGTGAAGCTTTGGGTCTCATTTTACGTGTCCAGCGCTTAGTCATTACCTTTTGGGCGGTCAAATCAAGTTCTTTGTGGACCACCAAGCACTTCTCTATTTGATCAACAAATCCGCCCCGGGCGCATTGCTTTCGTTGGGTCCTTCTTCTCAAAAATTTGCTCCTTTTGAAATCGTTCATAAAGGTGGCAAATCTCATGTTATTCAGGATTATCTTTCCGCATCCACCGCGGATGATCATAGCGAGGGGTCTCGGGCGCCTTCCACGATGCTCAACTTTTTTTAGTCGCGGCAACACCACATTGGTTCCATGATTTTCGGCGGTACCTCCTCCACGGGTGCTCTTCCACCCGGAAGATGAGGCGGCTCTCTCACCTTGGCGACAATCCGTCGCCATCAATTTCTCAGAGAGGTCAGGTGACTACACCATGGTTTGGGACATCTCTACAAAAGGTAAGGACACCATCCTTGTATTTGTGTTCTCCCTCATGAAGTTCGGACATTGTTAGAAGCTCATCAAGGGCTCGGTGGTGGTCATTTTCATGGTGACACCACGGCCGCATAAAATTCTTCTTCTTAGGGTATTATTGGCCCAGCTCTTCAAAGATGCTCCCCGCGCCCGCCGCGTGTGGCGCTTGCCCGGTGGGTGGGGCGCCCACGACGTGGCGGCTCTTCCCTTGGCGCCCGTCGCCCGCGCCTTCCCCCGGCAAATGGGGAATGGACTTTGTGGGACCTATAGACCCTCGTGGCGGCACACTTTCGTGCGATACATCTGGTTCTCGCGACTCACGCCACCAAATGGGTGGGAAGCTTGTGCACTTCGGACAACAACTGCTTTGCAAGCCACGGCCGAGTCCTCTATCAACAAATCATCCGCGATTATTTGCCCCGCGGGGCTGGTGGGTGATCGTGGTGTTCATTTCATCAATCATACTATCAAAAGTTGGCGGATTATCTCTTGATACATCATCACAAGAGCACACCTTACTATCCTCAAGGCAATGGGTTGGCGAAAGCACCAACAAAACTCACGGTCACCATTCTCAAGAAAATTTGTGGCTTCATACAGATTGGCGGAGACAAAACTCCCTCTGAGTTCTTTGGGCCTACAATACTTGTTTCAAGATTGCTCACGGGTCACACTCCTTTTAAATTGGTTTATGGTCGGGGAAGCTCTCATGCCCTTTGAATTCATTCTTCCAACACTCGGTTTTCAGCTGGCTCTTGCTCATAATCCACCGGTGCTCTCAAAAGCGGGTCTATCAATTAGAGCAGTTGGATGAACCCAGCGAGGGGATGCTTATATTCGTGTTCTTCATGGACAACGATTTGCAAAAATCTTTACATGACAAGCGTTTGAAGACAAAAACATTCAAACAAGGAGATTTGGTTCTTCTTTATGATTCCGGTACAAAAATTTTTAGGGTAAACTCAAGTTTCGTTGGCTTGGCCCTTATCAAATTGTTCAAGTGGTTAGACCAAGTGTTTTCCAACTTCATTTGAATTAGATGGCACTCCATTACCTACATTAGTTAATGGTTTTAGTCTCAAAGCATTTCGGCCACAGGAAAGTGAACATCCCAAACGAGAGGCAGTTCGAATCAAACACCCGAAAGTGACTAGAAAGGCGGTGGAATTATATTATAGTGGAGAATTTTTTTTACAAAATGTGGCATGACCCAGCTATTTCGCTATGGGCCGCGCCCTATATACAAAAAGCGGGCTCGAGCCCTATCTACTAAGTCCTAAGAGGAAAAACCCTCTACTCAGGGTTGGGCGAGAGGTGATCTTGAGAGAGATGGTAGAGGTTACGCTCCGGATCGGCGAAGGTGCGAGAACCACCTCCATCCGTTGGTCTTGGTCGGGATGTTCAGCCATCGGCACACCGGCCGTCCATCACGAATACCCGCGGTTGTGGCGGCGCCCGAGATCGAGCAGTTCATCTTACAAGTGATCCCACTCGGCGGTTCGTCGGCATGGTGCAATCTTCGTTCAAACCCCGGCGGCCATCGCGGCGCCATCGGATGCCGCCGTTTTCTCGGTTAGTCTTATATATGGCGAGGACCTCCTTGTCGGCGTGGACCAATCACACAAATCGCCAGCGTGGTTTTGCAATGCAAAATTTGTTTCTAAAAAGGAGAATCTGTTCTCCGCCGCATATCTAGCAATGGTACCGCCGACACATTCCTTTTAATGATATCCCACTTGAGTTGCCCGGCATTGAATGCCATTCCTTCTTTCCCGCCCGTCGAACATTAATGGGTGTCCTTTGCCATCTGTCACATCGATCTTTCTTTCCGTCTCATCATCCTCACCGTCCATTGCTTCTCCCTTACGTTTTTGGGGACTTAGCCAAATTTTGCCTCTCAATCCCCTTCTTAGCATCTCTTGACACTGGCATCATCAGCGGTTCTGTTTGCACTCTTCATACCTCTTCACCTCGGTTAATAAGCCCTAAAACAAACCTTTTAGTTCCTCTGCGCCTTCATCCTCAGGTGCTTTCGACTTTCGTCTTCCGCCTTTGGCATCTCTCTTAGATTACGCAAATCATTCTCATGGCTGCCCCAAGATTTTCTACACTTCAAACTCTTTTGCTCCCAAGGATCAGGCCCTTTTTGCATCTGTATCCTTCTTGGCGCCCACTTTCTTGAAGCCCTTGTTGGCCCCAATAAAGGCGTCATTGAGCGACACCGACTTCTGAATTTTCTCAAATGGAACTTAGGCTCCAAATCACGCCCGATTTGCGGTGTTCGCCGTAATATTGTTAACAGCCCGCCAGGGGTTACACCACTTGTGGTCGATGGCACCACTATTTCATTGACTCAACACTTGATTTACGGGGTATTTCATATTCCCTTGCACACTCCTTGTGTATCATAGTGCGCTATCACGGGATATTGATGTCACGAGTTTGGTGCACCTGCTTATCCGCCAATGTCCATCGTCGACCAATATCGACCAAGCCTCATGAGACCTTTGTAAAAATTTTTTGTGTGGCAAATTCCTTGGGTATTCTATCAAGAACACCCATATCAATAAACCTTTCTATAACCTGGTCCTTCTTGCTACACACTCCAAGCACCACATAGATTGGCCCCAAATGATGTTCTATCGTCTTCTCAAAGAAATGGACCGCCGAGGTACCACTTCCATTTCGAAGTTTACGTGGGAGGGCACTTTCAAGCCCTCATCCGTCATTACTTCCCTCCCACACCACCAAATTCTCATACTTCCACTCGGCGCTCCCTTCGGTCAATCACCAAGTTGGCACATCCGCCCATCTTCCCCGGTCATGACCACGGTCCACACTCATGTCTTTGTCTCTTCCTCAGCTACACCATCCACTTCACACCATTTTCACAAACCTCCCACACGGGCAGCGACCAATTCCACCACCACAACACCCTCGTCGGTTGTTGTATCGATATCGGCCGGGATGCTCAAGCTGCTGCACTTAAGTTTGAGGAATCCCAAAGGCGGCTCTTATGGCCGGGGTTCATGGGCACTAGAGGCCTCGATGCGGTACACCAAGACCTTCAAAGTGCAAGCTGCCCAAGTTGCAACTTTGGAGGCCAAACTTCAAGACAAGCATGAAGCTCTCTTACGGGCTCATGCGGATCTCAAAAGTACACAAGCTCAAAGTCAGCCAACTCGCGGTCGGTGAGGCTCGGCTCGGTCAGAAATTGGGACTCTATTGGAGCACAACAAGTCCAAAGCTGCTCTCACGAGTACCAAGGATGAAGATATTGCTAAACTCAATGCCTTGTACTCGGGCTGTGTGAAAACTTCCGCACTCAAGTTCAAAATCTTTCGGCCCGAGATGCTCAAGTTGCCTCCTTGGCGGCTCGGCTTTCTACACAGAGACCTCTCCGGATCACCTCTCTTCAAGATGGAAACTTACGGAGGTGCGAAGCGAGAAAATACTTCGATGGGCGGAGATTGCGGTGCTTCGTCTCAATACTGCCGGGGAAATCTTCCTCCCGAGGTCAATCCTTCACCGAAGCGGGTTCGTGACCCGATCCGCCTCCTACTTGAAAAGGAAAATAGGATCCGTGATCTCGAACAACAAGGCTGCGACAAGCTATTGATCTGGCGATGGGGCTCAAACCAAACTTGGCGCCCGGACTTCAATTCTTCACGGAGAATGCCGGTGGACTTCCGGCTCCCTCTGCTATCATGATTATGTGTTTGCTTTCGGGCGCCACCTCTTCCTTTCAAAGTGGCCTTGGTGATGGCCACAATGGATATCCCGGCGGATCTTGGATTTTTTCACGGATTTGGCGAACTCTCCATTGAAGACAAAGGGTTGTGTTGTGCCCTTGTTGTCTTTGATCTCGCCTTTGTGCCGATCGGAGCTTTCTCACTTTCGGCGTGGATTCGACCCATGGCTTATATTTTTCATGATTTCTATCTGGGTGATACGGGAAAATTTTGGCAATGGGCCCACGCTTATTTGTTCGAGGGGTGATTGCTGCGCAATGGGTGCCGGGATAACAATCCATATCTTGCGGATCTGCTTTCGGACCAAAACTTTTCATCGAGGTACATGCACGAGCTTGCCAATCATTTATCTCTCGGCTTAAAGCCAGGCGGCTGCAACAAATAAGGAAGTATCTAGGACATCAGAAGATCTTCCCTATGCACAAATCTATATGCGGCACCTCATTTGGATTTACAATCGATTCTGAGGGCTACGTTGGATAGCAAGGCGGTCCCCCCGGGGATGGGATAGCCCTCTGTCAACTCTCGACTCTCTGCTTCTCTTTGGGATGTTGGTGTCGGGCACTTGATCCAGATCTTGTCGATCAATTGGGGGAGGCTTTCGGCAATACGCCCACGGGCATGGTTCCTTCTCCCTATGCTTCCACAGGTGTACCTCCCGCCCGGGTTTCGACTTCGATTGGCCTTCCTTTTTGGACCAAGGTCATGGATGGTCATGCGGTTTGGACACCACCTCGGATCTCGGCCGGATCTCGGTGGGATCCGCGTTTTGTTCAGCCCGATCACATTGGGAAGAAGGTGCTACCACTTTGGACAACACCACAAATTGGATCTACATTGCTAATGGCGTGGTTGGCAGCGGCCGGCGGATCGCGCTTCATGGTCTCAACACCTTCTTCTTGAGCGCCTCCACCTCACGATCCCTTACGTCCATCTTCAAGCGGGATTTTTGCGGCTGCCCTCAAATGCATTTTGCTCCGGCTCCTTAAATCGGCGTCCATTTTTTCTTTACCCAATCCAAATGCAGTGTCGGTGCTTTTGGCCTTGATTTGTCTCCTCATGGAGTGTCGATTTACATTTCTTGGGCGCCCTGGCTGCACGAAGACATAGTGCGCTCTCGTTTTCTTATTGATGCTGATCCTGCCCTTGGCCAAGACACACCTCAAGCTCTTCAATCCGCCAAGATCTCATCGGCCCGGTACCATAATGGGGCCCGTCCTCCTCCCGAAGTGAGGATCACTTTGGTGATGGCTTCAGCCCTCAAAATGCTTCCTCCTTTTTCTTCACTCGAGTGTCGTTTGGTGGGGGAGTGTTAATCATGCCTCTGATACGGACTATTCATCATCTCGTCCGGACCAGGTCAAGCTCAAAAGATCCTCGATCAACCCGCAGATTGGGACATCCAAGCCTCCACGAAGAACTAAGCGGGCCCGCCTTGATCAAAGCCTTTGGCCGGTCAACAAGAGCGCCCGCTTCGAGACAAGTGGCGGCCCGTCACGCCAGCGTCGGCGTCGGCGTGATTCTAGGCACTTCAGAGCCTGCTTCAACATTCACACCAAATCGGGCCTCCTTCGATGTCGTACACGAGATCGGTCGAGTGTCTATATTGGGCCCAAAGGCCATTGTACTATATATATGAGTAGAGTTAGCTCATAAGTTTTTAGATGAGTTTTGAGTCTTGTCTCCTTTTGGTTTTTCTCTCTATTGCGAGAGCTCATGTATTTTCATCATTGATATCAAGGAAGCTTATCATCTTTCTTTCATTTGTTACGATTTCTCTTCTTTTTCTTCTCTTTTGACCAAATCCCGTGACACATAGTCCCAGGACTCTCGCATTAGATCCCGGGTCCTCGCAGTATCTTCGAGGAGTTCGGGAACCCGGACCCCAAACAACTTTTCTTGGTCTCACTGCAAAATCAAAAAGTGGTTCTACAATTACCAATGAAACTTCTGAACATTATGCCAAGTGAAATAAGACAAGTAAAATCTTGCTTGATCTTTAAATATTGGATTGCACCTTTTATATGTAATAGGTTGTTTTGCACTTTGGTTTCTTCATTATCTGTCTAGGTTTCTCTCACTATCTTGACTTCCAGTCGGTAAGCACCACTTGTGGTACGCCTTCTCCTTCAGACAAATACATATTGATCCCTAGGTTGAAACTTCGAAACAAATTTTACAAGGACACAATGGGGGAAAATAAATATATTACGGTATTAAACAAAAACCTTTTAAGCGTCGTTTTGGCTTGCGTCTTGTGCAAACAAAATTGGGCCTGAAACAAGTACATATAAATTACATTAGACCGAGGTTTTTTTTTTTTTTTCCTAGTACCCCCGCGTCTATAGGCCGCGTCCTCATCAACAGATCATCGACTCACCCTCACTCTCGGGCTCTATAACATTTTGGTCCTGGACCAGTGAGCCTTGTGATTCATTGACACAACCTTCTTCACAACATCCACTATATTGGTCATCAACATCCTTGTCTTCCCTGCAACAACGGTGTTAGAGGAGGCCTTTGTAGAGGTTCTTTGAGAATTTGGAACTATATTGTATTTCGGCCATCGTCGAGAACTTCTTTGGAATCTGCTTTGGGTAGGTAAGGTGTCTTTATACGGTGCTTTAGTCTTTGCATTGTCTTCTTGGCCCGCTTGCCTCATCTTTATTTACATCTCTGACGCTTCTAATGTACCCGCCGGAAATAAGCGTGTACCTTTTGTTTGTTCTTGCTTGTGGAGTTAGTCCTTGTAGACTTGTGTCAGGGGTCCTTTTACTAAAGAGGTGTTTTCACATGCTTCCTTTTTTGTTGCATGCGGGGTTGTAGCTACCACCTCATCTAAGTCCAATTGTCTCAACTTCTTTGTTTGTGTTTTGCTCCCGACATATAAAGGTTCTGCTGATTTGTCTTCCCAATTCCTCCACTAAGCTTCTTTGGGCTGTTTACGAGCATTCGAGGCGGTGTGTGTCTTCTCCATAAGCAAACTCAAAGGTGACATGATATACGTGGCCACGCTAAACTTCGGACTTAGGGTATAATCATCACGGAATGCCGGCCCGCATGTGGAGCATCTCTCCTCATCTCCATTGGCAACTTTGAATGTCCTGAGGCTAGATGCTCACAATTTGGCCAGACTCTCCTTGTAAGCTCCTAAACTGTTGAGATTGCGTAAGTCTTTGCTTAGCTTTTGCAAATGTGCACTTCATTGTTTGCAACCTCGGCGACTATAGTGGCCACTGTTGAACTATCCCCTCATCTTTGGGCCACCCCATTTCAACAAAGGGCTTTGAGCATGTACTACGCCATGTCTTTTCTCTCCAAGCCCTAGTAGCTCACTGGAGGAGGCACGACATCGGGGACTGTGGATGCTTGAAGGCGTGAGATGTTGTCTTTAATTTTACGCAATTTCTCTTGTGAAGCCGGTAGAAGAAAGCTCCCCTTAACGGGGTGGACAACTAGCTCTCCTTCTTGGAGACTAAATCTGACCTTTGCGTGTTTAGGGGTTTCACGCAAATCTACAAGACATGACTTCGGGCGTGATATGTTCTCCCCATAAGCCGTGTAGGTACATTGGGCACATTACAAAAGCTCTAATGGACGGCCTCCCCTTCTAATTTAATACCGGTGCCTCCCGAACAGGCCTTTACGCTATGCTTTTCGGTCTTTGTGGTTTTGGGACCCTGGCCCTCTGCCTTTCGGGTTGCCGGAGTTAACGGCTAGTGGGTTCACTTTTAACTTTAACTGGCTATAGGCTCTACTTTCTTGCAAGAATCGTCAGCCCAATTAACCTTGAACTACGCGGGATTACTTGCTTTGCTCTCGGATATTGAATGCAAATAGGTATGATCTTTATCTTTCTAACTTCTACGATTTCTTCAACGTCCAGGGTATATTTTGCTTTCGAAGTTCTATTAGAGCTTCTTTGTGCTTTCCTTACTTACCTTGTCAATGGAAGTTTGCGGGAGAATGACCCCGTTGGTATCCCAAACTTCATTTACTCTGGCATATATGAGATCTGTTCGGTAGAGAGGGATGAACGCCCTCGTTTGGCGGTTGCTCCCGCGATATGCATGGAAGTCTTCTCTGGTTCGGCAATCAGCCGGTCGGTCTTAAAGGGAAGTTTCTTCCGGCCGGAAGAATGCAAGAAAATCGAATTAACAAGGTTGAACCCTAAACCCATAGAAATTTTGTTTTGTTGCTTTTTGCTTACCCTAGGCAAATGGGTTCCGTTGGAATTCTTGAGGCCGGGGATCAATCACCTTCTTTTACCATGGTTGATCCGTTTTGTTTAATGTGGAATCCGAGAGCGCAAATTCGCGGGTTGCTTGGCCCAGCAGAGAAAGTTGGGGAAGAAGAGATTTGGAAAAACACAAATTGAAAGTTCGATTCGTTTGTCTAGTGGTTCCGGTGCAGGGTGGCATTCATTGGGGCAAGAAAAGTAATGATTGTATAAGCGGGTATCGGCTAGACGAATAGGAGGCGCAGAATATAGGAAAGGTACTATATAGGTGAAGGGTGGGAAAAAAAATGTTTGAAGGGTGGAGAAAAAATGTATTTTGGGTGCTGTCAGAGCCGGGGTCGCGTTTTTGCTACCCACTAGCATACTTTTCACCCCAGGGTGAGGGGAGAATAAATAAAATTGAATCCACACATATCATACATTAACATGCACACACCCACATGACACCATGGACATGGACATAACACCACACCACACCACACCACACCACACCACACCACACCACCCACCATCACGACACACACATCACATCACATCACTTTTTTATCCTATTTCGCCCGACATAAAAAAATCCTTCTTAGCCTTTGCTCTCATAAACACTTCGAAATTCGGTACCCCGATAATAATTACATTCCTCTTCTAATCATTAGAAAAGGATCCGGGTCCTAAATCGCTTTCCTACGCCCCGATTTTCTGCGTTCATTCCCAATTTGCCACCAAATTGAACAAGTTCATTCCCAAGAACATGGTAGGAGGGGATGTTCCCGAGGAGATCCACTACGACTGTGGGGGGTGGCCGGAGGGCATTCGGGCACATGTTGAGCAGGGCTGCATTGATCAATCTCGAGGTGGATATGCCCAAATCCACCTTCTTTGCCGATTTGAATCCAACCTAAAGGCATACAACAGACCGGATCTTTGGGCCTTCAATGGCTATGCTTGGTTGGGAAGAGAGCTTAGACAAAGGTCCATCAGCTTATGTTACATGCTGTGCAAGGCTAGTAGTATATTGTTCTGTCACTTGTAAAGCCGAACGCGCAACAAGCGGTTTTCTTGGCGAGTGCGTACTTACCACCGGGGGGACGCGAGGGCTTGCCTTTGGCAAACCTCATCTGATTAGGAATTATGGGATGGCTAGAAAACTTAGATGCTTTTAGTAGCGAGAAAACAATAATTTTGGATGCACGGTTCTCGAGCCGATCATACCAAACATTTCCATTTGCTTAGGATCATGCATGTAAATTTAGTTCTTTTGCGCAGAGCTTTCAATGGAAAGCCAAATTTTGTAAAACCAAATTTTGTAAGATCCTTTTTTAATATATCATACTTTCCATGCAATGAGTCGTGTTTGAATCGACAAAAAAATTGTCTTTATTCAATAAAAATTTGTATCTCGGGATCGGTTAGTTATAAGCTCAAATATTTTTTAGACTTACACACACCAGGTAAAGGAATACCGATTCTGTCATGTTCTAATAATATTCCAAACATTAAATATTGCATTTCGGACTAGAGTCAACTACACACAATTCACATCTTTGCATACAATTACACCACAATCATTGTACAACACAATAACCACCACATGCACCACCACACTAAGCACCATAACTAAGAAAACATGAATACTTGAAATAAACTAACTGTGTGATTCCTCCGGATAAGTGGGCAAAAGATGTTCTTTCTCTTACATTTTCTCCAATCTTCTAGTTCTAACATCCTTTGTGTTGGGAGACACTCGGGTGTTCTCAATCCAAAAATTTTTGAATCTTTTCTATATGTTCATACGAAATTGCATCGAATCTTTTAGCCCTATTGTAAGAAACCCATTTCCCACCATTGTAATCGATCTCTTCCCTCTTTTTCTTTGCCTTTTTGTGGGTTTCTTGGGTGAACACCTAATACTTTTCAAGATCTCATTTGGATGATTTTGTCACTTGTTTCAAGAATCGCGACGGTGGTACCGGACATTGCAAAAGTGACTATTCTTGCCCTTCGCTAGGTCATTCTTTGGTAGAGAGTTTGTGATGCATGGAGTCAGGCTCCTTATATAGATGCTCTTGGCTTCCAAATCCTTTAATTCTTCACCTATGAATTTTTTCAATGTTTTACCCTCAAAAAATCAAGTAAAATTTCTTTCTTAGGTGCTATCCTCCATTCTTTTGGTGCATTTTAAGGAAAGAGCGTTAGCAAATTAAGGACAATACGGCGTTTCTTGCTTGCACTTCTTGATGAACCAGATCCTTCTCGCCAATTATAGCAAGCTCAATTTTTCTTCTCTTCTTCTTTTCCTCTGGCGTCTTTTCTTCAACATTTCTTGTTCCTTGGTTCTTCTTAGTTTTCTCCCGGTCGAAATCTTGGGTTTGTGTACATATTACCTCATTGACATCCATATCCACAATGGATTGGAGCCTCCAGCGAGGGGGGCCAAAGAAGAAACGGGCGTAAGCAAAAACGAGGGAAGGGGCCAAAGAATAAGAATTTGAATTTGAATTTTAGTTTTGAAATTAGAATTTCCCCGCCTGAGGGACTCTATTCTTAAATACCTTGCGGCTAAGGTGTGCCATAATTATACTTTCATACCACAAAAAGTGGTGGATGCAGCGCCACATTTTGGGGGGGCCAGTGGGGACGGCCCAATTGGAACACTCACA
Organism: Isoetes taiwanensis; assembly: GCA_021234155.1. NCBI lineage: Eukaryota > Viridiplantae > Streptophyta > Lycopodiopsida > Isoetales > Isoetaceae > Isoetes > Isoetes taiwanensis. The sequence continues at coordinate 15,881 of JAJEKV010000769.1, forward strand.
GTGCTTTTACCCACATCATGCACATTGCATCAAGCAAATGAATATGACAACGCGGATACGACCCGTGGCCCGAGCCCCATGGCAGACTGCTTTCGAGAAATGTGGCTGGCCGGGAATGTCATCCGTCGAGAATGTGTGTTGGATGTTGTGGCGAAGACTCTCCCCGCTGATACGGCATGCCTCGAACCGGTGATAGTGGCCTCGCCTGCTCTCTTGGAGTTACAGCGCGCTGCCCGGCGGGTCAAAAGGGCGAGGCCGGATCAATCCGCGGGGGGTGGTGGTAGTGGTAACCGGATGGCGTGGCTTGAGTGAAGGCCAGTCAGGGCGCGGGCGTGGGGCGTGGCGGGAGGTCGCGGGCAATAGCGCTTCCCAGCCGCTGCTCTACCGGAAGCCTGGAGTACGCCTTCGCAGGCTCGCCGCCACATCTCCTCGCCAAGACCGGGCCAGAGTTTTAATTATGAACCTCAGGGAGACCCCGGCTCAGTTTATGGATACGCCGTTCCTGCCTGTGCGCTCGAAGTAGCGAGAGCTTACCGAAAGCCCCAAAGACACGCGCCAGGGGGCTTCCAAGGCTGGTTACCCGATCTTACTCAAGATCCCGGCCGCACCGGCCGGGCGCTCGCAAGAGCGCGCGTACCGCGCCGCCATGGTGGTGGCCGCTTCTACCTTCCACCGCCGGCACCGCGGACTATCGCCTCGATTAAGTGCCAGCCCTCTCCCCGTGGTCATGTCCGTGAGTGAGAACACAGAGTCTAGGGCGCACCCGCATGCCACCTCCGGGCCGCCCGTTGCCGCCGGAGTGTGCCGTGCCAGCGCTATCTTCCACGGCACAGGCGGATCTCCGCACTGATGCGCTTCTTCTCCGACCACCGGTTGCCTTTGAGCACATGGGGTGCCGGGACTCCATCTCCACCGCCATGCCGGCCGGTGCAACAAGTAGCCTCAATATGAGCATGTTAGCCTCCACTCCCCACTTTGACGGCTCCAATTCTTCCGGGCCGAAGGAGTTCCGTGTGGTCCGAAAGCAATCAATCCCTTCCGGTAATGGGCCGGCTGAGGGGGGCCTTTAGCCTTAGCCCGAGCCTCCTTCTTCATGGAGGATGACTCTCTGGCCCATGATGGCTGATCGGGACCGTTTCGCTGGCAACCCCGCTTTGGGTTTCCAGGTGGCCCTCCTAAGTTTGAGAGGTCTCGGCCGCGGAAAGGGTGCTTAGAATCCAATTTGGGGACTCAAAAGCAGGTGAGCACCTTTTGGGGGATTGGGGTTTTTGGGGGTGCCAAAGTTTGACAGGGTCTCCCGGCTGCCTAAAAGGTGCTTAGAATCCAATTTGGGGACTCAAACGCAGTGAGCACCTTTTGGGGTTTGGGGTTTTGGGGGTTCCAAAGTTTGATGGGTCTCTGGCTGCCTAAAGGGTGCTTAGAATCCAATTTGGGGACTCAGAAAGGCGGGCAGAGCACCTTTTGGGGGTTTGGGGGTTTTTGGGTCTAGAGAGAGAGATTGTAAACCCTAGAGAGAGAGCAAAGAAAGGGGTCTATGCAAGGGCGCTAGAGAGAGGGGCGCTAGAGAGAGGGGCGCTAGCCTCTGGCCAACCAATCAGCAAATAGTACTTAAAAAGCATACGTGGAAGGGTTCATGACAAATAAAAGCATCAAGTTTATTGATGACTGAAACTTGATTTTCTGGATAATTATATTTAAATGAAAAGTGGTGGAGGAAGCTAGTACTTGATAATAATATTTTAGTAATCAAGGTGTCTACCCCTGGTTGTTGGAGGCAACTTTAGGTTTCTATTTTAAAATTGTTTTGTAGTTGGTTATAATGTTGTTGGGGAAGTTCTTTCGGTTCTCATGTCCTACATGCAAGGGCAAAATCATGAACAACCTTGATGGTGGTCTCCATGGTCGTAAAAGTTCTATCTATTCGTCTATCGATCTTGACTATCAATTGTGAAGCATACTTATATATAGGTGGTCAAATAAAAAGCTAAAACTAAGAAAACTTGAAATTCTTTTCCAACTGCCTGCTTGCAAAATGCAAGGGATTTGTCCAAATTGTGTGGGCGTTTATTTGCACCATATTGCATTTTTCAAGGAAATAATACCAAAGACAAGCATAAGCAATCATGTAAACACTGTTGGGAGCAAGTGCATTGCTGAATTTAGAGTAGCATCTAGCAACATTTGTTGAGATGACATTTTGCCTCTTCATTTTGACAATGACTATGTAGTAATATACTTTTCCGAATCAAAAGCAAATTAGGTATTGGGACAAAGTGTTCAAATCACACATGCATAAGTATTAACCTCGAATGAATTAGATAGAGATCCTTATGAAGAAATTCGTGACCCTATCGTCTCATGCTACATCAAAAGTTTTAAAAAACGAAAAGAAAAGAACTTATAATCCTTTGCTCCCTTTTGGGTTTTTTTTTATATCTTCTTTATATAATAAAATTATACGTAAGTATGTCATGCATTAAACTTGACGCTTTAAGATTGTGCCAAGTGGCATGCCACGCGGTGCTTTTTCAATTTTGAACGCTGCAATTTTCGTTTGGCCCGAGGAGGTGTTGCTGAGTCAACTGGCTATGGCGATTTCTTGCATCCGGCTATGGCGAGTTCTGGAGCGGAGGAAGCGAAGGGGGAGGTCTATCATGGCCACGAAATCTGCATGAGCAAGGCCGCCGAATCATGCATATTTATGCATATCCATCCATGACAACAAAAACGAAAACCAAGATTTTTATTTCGCTTGCCCAAGGTCTGGCTATGGCGGAAATCCTCTCCTCTTGAACTTTCTTACCGGAATTTTATCTATATTTTAATATTCTGCTTTTCTCTGAAAGATCCAACTCAGGGGGACACATTATGGCGTTAAGGCGGTTAGGCGGAAGCGGCTAGGGCAGGCGGCCGCCTCCCCTTCTTGCTGCTCCAAGCAACCGGAATATGGGGCAAATCGCTGCGGATGGTCATTTTGTAGCGGTGGCTTGATCGTTCCTCCTTCTCAAAAACAGTCCACCGATCTGTTGGTCGTACCGGTAACCATACTCCTCGGGCGGCCTTAACCGGGGTTTCAGGTAATCCATCCACTAACGTGGCATCTTCCTTTGGTAGTATACAAGCTATGAGACAGAAATTTTCTTTCTTTGTTGTATGCCCACTATGTCTACTCCAGACACGTTGAAATGGTAAGCCCAATAGATTGGGATACTGGCCTATAAATTGAAGGGGATAGAAACTCCAGATTATGTAAAGAAGGCTTTGGATATGCAAATTCCAAAGCAGGGAATATCATACATTGTTTTGGGAAGAAAACCTTCCAAGTCCGTTTCTTCTTTCCTTGCTAGGTGAAGCATTAACAACATGGTAGAGTATGTACAAAAATGTGTGATTTATTCTTTTATTGACGCCGAAAGCAATCACTTTTTTTTCTCAGAAGTATTAAGGATGCGTAATACAATCGACAATGCAAAGATTGATCGCTAGGTTACATGATACACCGAGATATGGGGCTCTTTTGGTCTATTTGGTTTCATGTTTATATGAGCTAGGGATAAAAATGTTTCAAGGCATCGCTATGCTTGAACTTTTACATGGCTCAAGTAATCGATATGCTTGTAGCTCTTTAGACCAGTTTCGATATGCCCGTGGTCAAACTCAAGTACTAATAAGCTTGGGGCAGTTGGAGGACTGTTATACTTCGCCGCTTTTTTGTTATCCTTTGCTTGTGCTCAAAAATGGTGGCATAAGCTTTCAAGGAAAAAGGTTTATTATTATTACATTTGTACTTTCTCAGCTTATTCATGTAAGGAAGCTGTTTGAGCATATCATTTATCTCGCCAACAGGGCTTCATTGTGCTTATTCTTCCTATCTGATTTTGGAAGATCAAATGTTGTAACATCTTCTATACTGAATAGAAAACCACCTTGCCTTCAAAAAAAAAAAAAAAAAAAAAAAAAAGATTCAACTCAAAGATATTTCGTGGTTAAGCAAAGAAGTCCAATTATTTGTTCGAAAGTGGGCGGCAAGCCTTTTGAGGGATTATATTTATAAAATTTTCACCGTGACCCGACTTGTGCTTCCAAATCGACCTTGGGAGCATAGAACGATTCATTTCAATCATCTGCAATGGCTGGCTATGGTGTCTTTGTAGAAGATATAGAGATATTAGAAGAAAGTAGAGGCCGGAGTTGTGATACTGTAGTTTTGGGATGGTTAAGTCCAAGGATTTCTTTCAGTTATGACTTGCACAGTTGGAAAGATCACCATGTGAAGGGGATGCTCAACTTTTATCATATGCTGGTATGGTTGTTTATGTTTTTGTTTAATTTCAATTCATGTTCTAAATGCAATTCGTTTTGAAATGTAGAGAACATCTTCAATACTATTAAAGTGCAAGTTCCAATGTCTCGATACGAAACTTAAGATGAAGCCAGAGAATGTTCCAACACTTACTCACGCATGTTGTATTCTCCATAATCTGCCTATTGATATTGGTGAGGCGTATATCGAGGAAGAGTTGGAGCAAGTAAGGCAAACAATAGAATAAGACGAGGAGAAGAAGAAGAGATCGAGGAGAATGAGGAGATGAAGGAAGAACCACGTATAACACCGATCCGCACCCATATGAATTGGGTGTGAGATCCTTGGACATTGGTGGAATATATAGTCTTCACTTGATAATTGTCTCTTATTTGATAAGCTTTGAATAACAAAATTGACTAGAATAACAAGTTTTGAATAACAATAGTAGGCTTTGAATTCAATGATAAGCTTTGAATAACAAGTTGATTATGTAGTGTTTTAATGAGATGGAATATGATCAACAAGTGCATGATATCATGATGGTTATGAGTTCATATGTTAATTTATTCATGGCATAAGAAGAGGACAATTGTTTGAAGCACTTAATAAAAAACAAAAATAAAACTTAACGGAGGTATGTGCGAAGGTATTGCCATTAGCATTAAGTTAAAAAAAAAAAAAACCTAATGGATCTAATGTATAACCCATGGACCTTTAGCAAAGTTAGACTCTAACTTAATAGGCACCTATGCAAAGAGATTGCCGTTAGCATTAAGTTAGCGCTTACTTAACTAAGGCAGGTGCGAACACATTTTTATTTTATAGTTAAGTAAAAAAAAAATAACTTGTTCTAGTCTGAAAGGATTTAACTAGTTTCCATTAAGTTAAAGTCTTAACGAAAAGTTAACTTAGTCTTGGTGCGAACATAACACTCTTATAAGTTTAATTGGCAGTTAAAAAAAAATTAACTTATCTACTTACTTAAATTGTGACTTTCCGGCAGTGCTAACGCCGGCGCTTACGCTTTTTCCGGCGGATGTAACGCTTTTTCCGGCAAGTTTCTTCACGTTTCATTTTTTGTGTTATCATATTTCTTTTCCTACCGAGGAAGCATTTTAAAAGTTAGGGTTTTTCACTATGCTTCCTTCTATTCTCGCTTCTTTCCGGTTTGCATGGAGGTTACGTTCTATGCCTGGGCCCGCTTTTTGAGCTTGGAGGATCGTGGAGGGTTTAGCGGGGAATCATAAGAAGAGCTAATGCCGATAATCATAAGAAGAGCTTTGAGCAAAAGTTAGGGTTTAGTAGTATTTTATGCTCTGAGTGATGATTAGAATCATAAACTCAGACTAATGCCGATTTGAAGAGGGATTCATTTAGCGTTTTTAGGGCTCTTAGATTAGCCTGGAAGGCAGAGCCTACCAACCGATTTTGGATTTTGAGGGTCGGGAAGAAATAAACCTCGGACTTGGGATTCATGGCGGCCAAATAGCTTCGGTAATTTTTTTTATTTTCATGTTTGTGCCATGTTTTTCTTCGTGTACTTTGATATTTCTCGCTTGAAGTATGGTGCAAGAATCGGGTGCCAACCCTCAGATCTAAGCTCCCGGAAGCATCTTGGGTTCTAGAATTTTGATTTAAGCAAGCGGCTCAGATTAAAAAGTAGTGTTTGCGCCTATCTTTAAATTTTACCCTTAGATGAAGTCTTGCCATTTTTCTTTTTAGGTTGTTGCCCTGATGGAGCTATTCTCTTCTATAAATTTGGTATTGCAACCTTCCATCTTTGAATACGATGCATGATATCATAAAAAAGCAGAGTTGGATCAGGCCTTCCTCCCATGTCCGGGCATAATTCACCATAGCCATCACTTGGCCGGGCAACCTCGTGGTGAAGGTTCTCTTTTTATATTGAAGGCAAAATAAGGTGAAGGTTTTCTCAAATGATATATTTATTTTCGATGTACTCACAGATCTTTGAAAATCGTAGTAATCGCCTACTACCGTGGGATCTACTCTTGAGGCTTTTGGTTGATTGGGTCTTGAAATTCCCTAATATTCGTCTACACCAAGAATCGAGGATATTAGCTTCATCTCTTACTCTGTTGGTCTTTGTTCCTCGCTTTGATTGATTCAACCAGAAAAGATAGTTTGAGTCTCTTTTTGTAGGTCTTAAGTTTAAGCGGTGATATGTGTTTAAATCGGTGTGATATGTGCTTTGCAAAAAGTCCAGCTTGTTTAATTGCGATTTTTATTTCCATGTGCGCGAGAACTGGGCTCGGGCAATTCCAAGATCTTGACTCTCAAGGCTGATTATTATCTCTTAGAAATCAGAGATGAGCCCACAAGGTAGTTCTTCTTCGAGATCATAGGGTCCACATATGGACACCTTTCTTGACATATTTTTATCCGTTTAGTAATTTCCTTGCTTATTTTGGGATGCTCATAGCAAAGCTCATGGATCTTGCTGTGTACTTTGGTGTTCAAACCCTAAATGCTTAGTACAACGTTATTGCGCCTTGGCGCCGCTGAAACATGTATATTTTCATCGTTTGTCACTTACGGATATAGCATTTCTTGAATTTCACAACCCATTGAGAGGCAAAGCCACTGGTGGTGCAACTCGCACTCAATGTGGCAATGTTTTTGCAATTTGTACCATTTTGCCATATTTTAAAGGTAGGGAACCGCTAACCAAGCAAATCTTAAATGTGGATGAATATTGTTTTGGTTTTCATTCTCAAGGTGGTTTTGGTGAACCGTGACTGATCTTATGTTCTTTGATTATCAATATGTCAAATGTGAGGTTGGGAGCAACCAATTTGTGAAGATGGGCTCTAGGAACAAGTTATGAACACGTTATATTGTTGTGGCTTAATCTATTACCATTTATCATTTCCAGTCATTCATATTGTGGCGGATGTTAGACGTCTTTCCATAACCGCAACATGATAGATAACAATATTCATTCTACTTAGTAGTTGGACCGATGTTCTCCTGTGGTATTTTCTCAGGGGTGACAGAAGAAATAGGGTGGTAGGTGGGTTAAAATAGCCATGTGATAACAAGGCGGGGTTTGTATGATTTTTGAGTCTCTTACAAGTCAGGGCAGCTTGATTGTCCAAAAGGTACCACGAATATATTTTAAGTGCACAAAACATCAAGACCAACATATTTGTTTCTAAAGACCAACTCCGGACTTAGACATTCTATTTGTTACAAGGTTTCTTAGATTTTTATGCAATTTGATTTAAATTGATGTTATTTGGTGACTTTGTTTTCGTGCAAAAAAAGTCGCACTACTTTCTGATTTCCAACATAAAGGAACTACAAACTCTATAAACAAGAATGTTAATATATGTATTGTGTTGAATGCAAAGTTTCCTTGAAGCAATCATTGTATTTTTGAACCTAGAGGTTATATTTTGCCAAGTAGTCTAAAGTAGTCGAGAATATATGCAACAATTGAAGGTCCATTTTCCTTAAACCTGAGGTATAAAGGACCATCTTATGCTATAGGCACAACCTTAGACTACCAAAAGTAGATATTTGGACAGTCTTAAGGAAAATAAGGAGTTCTCTTGGGCATTACGGTATCATTATCAGGCGGGATTTAAAGTGAAGGCAATGCAATAAAGAGAGTCTTGAAGCACCGAGTTCAACAACTCTTACCAAAATATTATTGAATGCGCCTTCCATGTCTAAATTATTCTATCTTAAAATAATGAGCATGGTTACAACAACATTTAAGATGATGTTACCATAGAGAAGTCCAGATGTGCATGTCTATGATAATGAGGTTATTTCATGGGTAATTGATAACTGCCAATTTAACTTTACAGCTGGAATACTTAAAATTTAAAATTCCAAACATACCCTGCAAATGAAGAGCATTTTTGGAAAAATGGTAATAGAGCTTTTGTAACTCCTCAAAATTTGCACGAACATTATAGATTTGAATCAGATCTTCCCAGTTAAATCAAATTCATCTAAATTGGAGTCAAAATTCACAATTTATGTTCATATACATTGTTTTTTATAGCACTTACTTAAAACACTATAACTTAAAGATTCCAACTCCGTTTTAGACGATTCTACTGCTACTGGATAGCTTCACTCTCAGCTATAAGTTTCATGAAGGGCACTTTTTCAGTTGGTTGATCACAAGCAAGTTATTGCCATGTGAGCCAAATACCCTGCTTCTACAGATATTTCTAGAATATTTGTAAACTTCAGGGTTACCACGGGACCAAAATAAAGTTCATTCTTGCCAATGTCTGTTGTTGAAGTTGCACATATGTTGTTGAAGTTGCACATATGGACGTTAAAGTCTGAGTAAAACCACATGCTAGGACATTAGCCCGGCAACGTCGGGCACCCGTTTACTAGTTCCTAATTTAACGACGAGTGCGAAGGTACCCTTATTATATCAAAAGAAAGGAGACGTCTTAACGCACCTAGTAAATATTTGGCCAGTGACGTCTTAACAACTACCACTATTAAGTTGTCGACCATTGCTACAAACCGAAAACATTGCACTTCTGCTGACGGCAGAGATTTAGGAGGTTGGAATAGAGGATTGTGCGGTCTGTTCATGGAATAGTATTTGCATGCTATCGGCAAAGGATCCTCAAAGGAAGGTTAATGCTATAGCCTAGTAAAGATTTTTGTCGGTGGTTGAGGTATTTTGATCGCAGATTACCCTATGTATTTCCTTGCGCAAGCAAGGCGGCAGTGGCACATTGCCGATGGGCATGAATGGGGGCCAAAAAATCTCTGGATCCCAGAGATCTGGGACAGCTTATAGGCTGCATGATCATGCTATGGCAGTTCAGACGGACCCAGAACATATGAATTCAACGTGGCATGCAAGCAACCCCAATACTAATGGGATGGATGAGATAAGTAGGATACCATTCAGGCCTGCCAGGGCTAAGAAAGCTGCTAGGGGTCCAAGAAATCGGCAGTGCTCAGCTCGATTATTTGTAGCAATTATTCTTTCTGCTGTAGTCTTGATGATCCTGGGAAATGATTATATTTTTGCCATCAGTAAGGTGTTTTTATCTTATGGTATGCCATATCTGATCCATTAAGTTCCAGCAGTTGCATTAGAATTTTTTTTAATAGAAGTAGAGAAGCATAGATCATTTGTTTTGAAGGTAAATGCTACTTGATTTGACATTGCACGTTGCCTCTTCATGATCCTATAGGTCCAAAAAGGAGGGTGATCAATTCATTTTATTTCATTTCATATGTTGGAAAGAAATAGAGGCATCCTTTTTGACACTCACTATGTGTTTTTTTTTGTTCCAGAAGAGCCTCATGAATCTATCAAATCTGAAGATGATCTTCACTACCTTGTATGTCTGAACTGTTAATGACTATGTATTCACTGCAAGACACAAAGAAGAATATCATATCTTTGTCCAAAACAAGCTTCTTGATGTACTAAGCTGCCAATTTTCCTGCAGGATCAATTTGGTTATCACATAAGGATGAACAATAAACGTGAAGCTTCATCTCAATCAGGTAATTTTCCACTCTATTTGTAGGCACAGGCAAATCTACAATGTTATAATTAGGTGTTTTCAGCTTCTTTGAGCTTAATCAAACTCCCAGCCATGTTTCAGCAATGATGTACGATATTGCATTCCATGGGTGGATCTGAAAAGCTTTTTGGAGTAACCATCAGGAATTATGTTTGTTCCTTTATCTAGGTGTAAAGAACATATTAGACAATGTGCTCACTACTGGAGATGTAAATGCCTTTAGGGGACTTCATTTTGGTGAAGCATTGCTTGGTAATCGGGGATTCAAGGGACTGGGATTATGATGATAGGAACAGGGAGATGACCACAATAGATACTGGAGATGATTTACTTCAGCACTTAAAAAAAACAGATAAAGAAGAGACAACTAAGCTAGTCAAGAAAGAAGATGACCTTATAGATCTTGGTCTCTACAATGAAAGAGGACGTAAAGAGCTTCGTATGTATGAGAAGAAATTTGAGGCCGATCTTGAAAATGAGGTGGAGAGTAATAGTACTAACTATATTGGTGAAGAAGGCAATGATGTTCTTGTTGAGGATGTTGATCGGGAGGAGAACCTTGAAAGGGATTTGGACAAAGATTTTGAAGATTTTGAAAATGTTGACAGAAAGACCTCAACTTTCTTCTCAAGCCTGGTTGATGTGGATACACTTAACTTTAAAGCTGATACTCACCAAAATGGTAACGCGGGGGAAAGTGAGAGATAAATTGGTCACTGGCACATAAATTAACAAAAAGCCGCCAAATAAAAAGATAAGGGTCCTCACATCTTTGCATTAACATTATGAAAGGTCGGTTGTGTTTGTGGTTTCCATATATATAAATAAGAGATGGACTCAGGGATCATTAAGTTGTTCTTTTCCCAAAACAGGATTCTCGCAATCTGTAAACCTAACAAAATGGTAGTCTGGCTGTTTTCTCTTTATGATTTTCTTGCAATTTTTATTTTTTCACTGGTGTCTTACCCGTTAAATATAGTCATTGAGAGCGGAGCGCTACTGCATTTTGCAGGAGTCCGTATCTGCCAAAAATATTAGATTTGTTGAAAGCCCATATTTGCCTTTCTTCCCCTTCTCGTCCTCAAATTAGCAGAGAATTCAGAATATTTTGATTTTTAGCTTCAAATATTTTTCCTATCTAAGATGAGACCTTCTGTGCCTTAGTAAACTGTTGCCTGCAGAATTAAATGCTAAACCCTTGCAACTTGAAATACATTTTAAAGAAGTGAAGTACATGCATTGGATACACCAATTTTAAGAAAAAGAAAGCTGGAGAATAAAAGATATGCTGGTTATTCAGATTTCACTGGATTGGCTCCCTCTCTTTTCAAATAGTTACTTGGACTCAGCGAAGCAGCCTCCATGCTGCAACTTGGAGCAGCCTCAAAGACATGGATGAGTGCAACTGCAGAGCAAAAGAAAATTCCACGAGGACCATTTGCATAATATTTCAGCTGATGATATCACACTAAGATCTAGCTAATTGGATCTTGGCCTTTCAACTGATGTGTGTCTCAATGGGGCTATTCAGGATTTTTCCCATTACCTCGAGATTGAGGCAGATTGCACACAAAACATATTGACCATAAAACTGCCTTGTATGTGATTTTTGGATCAGGAACACTTCAGCTCATCCAGTGTATGTGTGAGTGTAGTGGTCAGGCTAATCTGGCAATGTTGAGCTAGAGGCCTTTGGATAGCTACACATGAATTTATTGAATTCATAAGCACTTGAGTTTGGAACATGTATTTTCACAACAATAGGAAGATTCAGAAGATTTGGTTCTTTGCCATCTTGAGTAATTTGATTATCTACTATACCAACCTATATCTAGTTTGTCAAGACTTAGACATGATCCCAGTCACAATAGCTATTATGTGAATGCAAAGATGAAAAGATGCTTTAGATGTAGAACTGTAAGAGAAAGAATAACTTGGTAAAGACTTGCCACCAAAATAAAGCTAGAAGACTCATGTTCACGATTATATATGAGACGAAGCAAGAGCCAACTGAGGAAAATATTGCAGATTGTAAGTTTGGTATATGCAAGACAAACAAGATAGAATAGAATAGAATTTTTAGCGTCCACGGAGACCGATTGGCCTATGGGACCCAAATAAAGAGAGAGCAAAGAAGCGATTATCGACAGTGATTAAAAACCCCACCAAGAGTTTTCGAGGGAAAAACCTTAGCAAGAATCACGATGCCGCACTGCACAATTGTATAGGACAGTTCAATACCATTCTGGAGGACACAACTGAGTCCGTGCATCTATAACCTCCTGGAGGTATGACCCCATCAAACCCACTGACGCCGTATTCAATAACTCATGCAACGGTTGGTCAGGCACTAGTAAGCGAACATACTGCTCTCGGATATGGGCAAACGCTGGGCAGATCTGGAGGGTATGACATTCATCCTCAATGGCCCACCAGATCCTCAATGGCCCCCTGGTGGCAACACTGGCCTCAGGGAACACGAGAGCCTCAGGGAACACGATATTGAGCAAAGAGAGGGGCCTCAGGGAACACGAGAACCAGCTCTGGGCCATTTAACAATCGTAGCTTGAACGGAAAGAACATGGGCCCACTTTGAACAACAATTGTCTGAGGCAAATCACGATGAATGGGGCGTGCAACACAAATCTTAGTAATGCCATTGGTTATAGCATGTTGCAGGTGAAGTCCAATCTCATTAGCAATAGCAGAAATGAACTCAAAATTCTGAAACTCTGGAGGGAAATCTTCTATAGCAATCCAGAGGGGCACGTAAGACATCTAGCTTACCTGGAAAAGAGCCAGGAACAACAGAGGATCAAAACCTCGTTCTATGAGTTGAGCCACTGGCTCAGGAGACTCAAACATCAGAAGAAAACAACATTGATCTTTGGCAACAAGCTTGATAAATTGATACGGAGGAAGCCCTAATTTGTGTAGACGTCTAGATAACCAAGATCCAACGCGGTTTAGATCCAAGAAGGGGACAGTGAAGTAACAAACAACAGAGCATGCAACTAATTGCTCCACATGACGACGATAAGTCTCATGATTGATCTGCACCATAGAGGCCCCAAAGCGCTCAAAGGTTGACCTGCACTCCTGAACCTCATAAAAAATTTCAGTTGGTGGTAACAAAATATCCATAGAGTCCTGCTTGGCCTGCAACTGCTGAAGATAGGATGAAACTTCTTTCTTATTATTGTCCACCATGGTGGCAATGGCCTCTGAGACACGAAGTGAGGTTGCTGGAGATGATACACCTTTGCATAGCCACTCAAAAAAGCGGACACCTGTAACCCTTGCCACTGCGTTAGAAGACCTCCAAGGTGTAGAGGTCGAGACATGCGGCGTGGTTGAAGAAAAAGGCATCCCAGGCTTGTTTACGGGAAGAGGGGGAAACTCCTCCTGCCTTGAGGAATCTCCAACGTGCGTTAGATATTCTTTTTGTCCAAAAGGGCCTCCTTCAAGTGAGAGACTCCCAATATGTGTTGGAGACGCAACATGTGTCACAATCTTCTGAGCACGAGGTACTAATCTCATTTGTTCTGAAGAACTTCCAACATGTGTTGGAGGTGCCTTTGGAACTACCAACATTCCGGAAGAGATTTTCAGGGTCATCTGTACCACACTGCCTCTAGAATCATGAGACATTGGGTCAGACATTGGAATACCAAGTTGAGAAGAGGAGAGAGCAAGCCGCCGCCCGCTTGAACTATCTACACATATGCTACTGGAAGAAACAGGAGCATGAGGTAATGCTAGTGGATTGAGATGCATAGAAGCTTGCCTCTCTTGCCCCTCAGATCCAACTACCACTGATGATACCAAATTGTTAGGAGAAGAAGGAGCACCTTCACGAGCTAGTTTGTGGGCATCTCGAATGCTAATCTTTGAAAAATCTAGAGCATATTCCCTTTCACCATTGCCCTGTATTCCATTAGGATTACTAGAGGGGCGCTTGGAAGGACTACGAGTTGCTTTTGCTATCTCCACTAAAAGAGAGCCGAGATTTTAGTGCTCTCTGACCCGCACAAAACGTAACTCCCTGAAAAAAATTTAACACTGAAAGTATCACTCCACAATCTGTCCAAGGAGCCCAAGCATGCCTAAAACTGCCACCAAATGCAGGAGTTATGGCAAAAAGAAGATTGCAGCCAAACCTTAACACCGCCAATAAAGGGCCGGAGATGTCAGGCAATTTTCCGCAGCCAAAACGACCTTCTCATCATACAAGCTATTTATCAACAGAAAGAGCATGCAACGAGCTTTCCAACGAGCCCAAAATCACTCAAATCGACATGGGAATCAAAAGTTATGTGTAAAACAAACGGGGCTGAAACCTAGGGCCATCACCAACACCCTTCACCAAAACCGGTCTCTTAAAGCTTCAACACCTCCATCCTACACACTTACCTCATATCAAGAAATGAATATGAGATCAAGAATAAGGAATAAACAAATATCAATCTGCAATTGCATTCATGCAACTCTTCCAGATATGGCATCCATATGCCATATTTTTCACACCTTGAGCATCTGTAAGGCCGAATTTCTTTGAAGCAATACTTTGTACGAATCCAGCTCTTTTTTGGACGACTTGGTGGCTTGCATGTAGCATTTTTTTGTCTCCTCTTCCTCTAAGGCATCTTCAAATGGAAATATTGCACCTTCATATGCATCACACCACGCTTTTAATGAATATCCTCGATGGACTCTTGTGGTTTTCTTTTCAACTAGAGGATTGCTCCTACTGCATGAGCACAAGGAATTCCTCTATGGTGCCAAGCACATAGGCACAAGGAATTCTTCTATGGTGCCAAGCACAACAACTGCGTGTATAATGTTCAAGGTCCATAATCTGTCTATGTTCCAATGTAATAACTTCAAAGACGATGCCATTTGAAGCTAAAATTTTGTACTGCCTAGTACCGGTAAGCGGTTCCGTGACGCGCTTCTCCTCCCCAGACACTAATGTATAAGCTGCACTTTGCCCTGCAAATTCAATGCTTGCGTAGCTTCATTACCTTGTATGTGAGACCTCTCTATCAATGATTGTCTAATATCAGTAAGAGCAATAGATAATTCAAAGACTCTGATATATTTTAACTAAAGTGACCAAAATGTTGTCATGAAAGTAAGCTGTAGTCGGACACTCAGGTGGTGCGGTTTCAACCAATTTGTTGCTAGAGTATTAACTTTTCTCTTATTAACAACTTGCTCATCATATTCAAAAATTGTGTTTGCCTGTGCCGCTTCCCAAAACAAATGCAAAAGCTTTGTATTATTGCATTTCTTATTGAGGTTTGCCTCAAGATGTCATGCATTAGGAAGGTAGGGAAAACAGCATACAAAACTCTTGCAAACCCTTGTTTCTGGCTGATATAAATGTGAGCCTTGCTTCTACATGCAAACTACTGCGCAGATACAGTGCCATCCAATCCCAGAAAGGTCTGCAAGTCAAAAAACCAGTAACACAAGCTCCAAAAGCAAAGAATACCCTGTAGATACGGCCACCACATCCTTCAATAGCTACATGACTTCATGGATTGCTCTCTAAGAGTTTTTGGCAAAATGCATGTAACTTTCTGTACCCTCTTTGATAATCTCCATTCATAGCCATGGCTATCTGTTTTGCATTATAAGCAACTATATTTGTCAATGTAACACACACTTCTCTACAAAAATCATCAATCAACCCAGTAGGCTTAAAATGTGGATGCTCCCTAAATTTATCCTGATATTTTCTTCAATTATTGGACACTATTACATGTGTGTTTTCCCTACTACCCGAATTACACAGCTTAGTCCTCCAAAGAATGACAAAGTTTAATAAGTGCCATTGGCAATGCTCATCTTTATACTTCATCTTGTATCTCCAATTTATCGGACTTTCAACTATAAATTTAGTATGTAATGCAATGGCTTTTATTCGAACTGCATTTTAAAATCTGACAAAGAATCAAATTGCAACTCTTTTTCTAACTATGGCATTGGGTCCAATTTTGGCTACTGTAGTCCTGCCTTCTTTCAAAATGAAACATGCAAATACAACAATCACTTACAAAAGAGAGCTTCCAAGCACGAAATCTCCAACAAATTCCTTCCTATAACAAATCCATTCGTTTTCAAAACTCTTTTTCCTGGTAGCGTACTCCAGATAATGGAATAGACCATCAAATACTCACACTTGGCCTGTATTGGCCCACCATCTAGTTTTGTTTCCAATAGTTCTTAATAAAGGGTAAAAAGTGGGCCATTGTAGGGGAGCGGGTGGAATGACACCCTCCCCTATATGTGGTCACTAGTACTTTTGTTATGCACGCGACCTACCTTAAGACGTAATATACTTAGACACAATCTGATAAAATTGATAGTTATGTGCTCACCCAATGACAGATTCGTTAGTCTAATTTAGTTCTCACTTTATTAGCCACACATAGATTTAATCATCTTAGTTTCTTTTCTCGGGACTGATGGATTTATTCATTTATCTAAGTTTATTTCTCACTTTATTAGTCATGAAAATTATCAAAGGCTATGTTGATTGCTTAAACTCTTCATAAATTAAATATCATAGTCCTAGAACTCTATATCTGTGACGTTCCACATATATGTATGCCTTTTGGGTATAAATACATGACACGTCACTATGAATAATTAATGGTGCATTAATTATTCATAAGCTAAGGGTAGCTATGTTAATCATTAATTATTAAGGTGGAAACCTAACCCTAAACCCTAATTCGAATTTAGGGCTTAACCTAATATTAAAAGGGGTTAAAATATTAAATTAGTTAATAATAACCAATCTAGAGTTGCCACCTAGCTCAAATCAATTGGGCAAGACAGGCTTGCCAATTTGGGACACCCAAATTGGGGCTTCCACCCTAATTTGTCCCAATTCGAATTGGGGGAGATTGGTGGAGGAGGAGCTGTAAACCCTGTTCCAGCCAGAAGGATAGGAAACTAGGGAGATAGTGGATCTAGCTATGATTCCACTTAGTACATAGATAGGTTGGATTCCTAGAAAGTCATAGGATTAACACTTGTATGCTTAGAAGATAGCTAGGATTGACTCTTGTATGAATAGATGTATGATTAATCTCTATTTTTCGAAGCTATGGATGGATGGATGTATAATGATAGTTCTCTTCTCGCTCCTCCCTCCCGCTTGTGGGGGTTAAGGGGTAAGAGACCTAAAGACTATGTAGAAGCAGAGATGCTCCTAGCTAGGATCACTTAAATTCCAATAAATGCGCCTCATGCACAAGAGCCCACGTGTTGTGGATGCTATGTTTGGTTCAAAGACCGCATAACGAAAGCATGATGGTGAAACGGAGGTGGAATCCTCGCCTAGTTTGACTATAGGAATTTCTATAGTGTGTTAAGCTTATAGTTTGACTATAGGAATTTCTCCGTGTAGGGCCGGGTATAGGTTTGACACCTCCTGGGTCGCAAGATACGTACCTAAAGGGACGTCTTGAACTCAATGGGCGTGCTGGGGTGGCCTATGGATTTTGGGGGGTTAAAATCGGGTACGGATGCGTCGTGGTTGCATGAAGGAACCACGATCCTCTAGCCACCCATGGAACCATCATGTTCAGTGAGTGAATTCATTTCCTCCCTGCCTCGTCGGACCGGGGAGATGCAACCCAGAGTAGTCTCATAGGGTGAATTCATGAGGTTGCATCTTTGGAAGGCTATAACAACGTCATAGCGAATTCAGCTTATCTGCAAAGTGTGCAGAGGAGGGGCGGATGGAGTGGACTACCCTAGCCATTGTCCTATGCCAGAAAATGCCATTGTTATGATTTTGTCTGTTGTTATCCGGAGGCCTTGACTGTCAGTTGACCCCCTTGACTCTGAGCCCGGGGTAGAATCCTTATTTCTGATGCATTTCCTATGTTGTATTGGTATTATGTTGTTATTCATGTGATGATGGATGGACCACCCTTCGTAATGGCATATTATTTATTTGTATTGTTGCCATGTGCTAACATGTATGTATGCTTCCGCTATATATAGGATTCGCATAGAAGGCGTGGGATTAATGACACCTCCATGTCCTTCACTCGGACATCTGGCCATCACAGGTGGTCCAAGATAGACATAGGACCTTTCCATGGTGGTGTAGTCACCATGGAAGAGGGGATTTCCCGTATCTATATGATGGGAGCATCGTATAGGTTCGGGGAGCGTCACAATGGTGTCAGAGCATGGTTTTGGTGGACTGTTAATTAGTTGGGGATCCTAATATAGAAAATTATCCTAGAAGTCCGTAAGTAGTATGATTGATGGCCAAATTTGTGGTAAATGACGTAGTTATGAAGATAAATTTGAAGATATAGAGGTGAGACTATGTTGAGTTTTCAGAACGCGTTCCTTTCTTGTAGAGATTATAACCTTTCTAGGAAACTCGGATCGAGACGATTTTTTGGTCCATTAAGGCGCCCAAAAACACCTTAATTTGTCTAGAGCACCCCTTGGCCAAACCCCCCAGCATCGACATTTGAGCCTAAAACCAAAATCAGTGTACATGGGGAAAAGGAGCCTTAGTTTTCGATTCCAAACATCAAAAAAAACATTTTACGCCAGTTTTGCAAAAAAAAGAAGGAAGGAAGGAAGGAAGGTACTTTTATCGTCCACCTGAGACCAATCGGTGGGAGTGTTTTTCCACTTCGTTTCAAACCTGTGACCTCCTATTTGTAACCTTAGGTTCTTACCACCATGCCAACATTCCTTCATATGATATATCTTATATTATAATGTTTTAGTGTATTGTTTGGATCTAGCCCTAGATCTGGACGACCTGTGTTTTGAGTTAAAAATATTAACGGCCGAGATGCCTTTGAGTTTTTTTTCATCTTCTCGCTCTAGCTTAGGGCTTCCTCGGCTATATGGCAGATCGAGCTATGGTTCTTGCTCGAAATGGTTGCTCCCAAGCAAGGTTTTCAGCTATGGCCACCTCGGCCGCAAGTCCTCCGGTCTTCGTTCCTGCTTTCAAGCCTCCCCTTTTCAAGCTATGGCCGCCAAGAGGCCGGACCGGCGAAAGCACGTCAGAGAGCCTTTTACTTTAACTGTCATCTCTTTCGGAATATTGTAGGCTCAACTTATAGAGCTTGCTACTTTTGAAGAAGCAGGTGCCTCAGATTCGGGTCTAGGATTCGACTATCTAGTCTAGGATTCACTGTGGCTTCGGGCTGTTAAAAGGCATGCCAAGATTGCCAAGAATTTATGCATGATATTCTCGTGAGGTGAAAGGAGCTTTCTTCTTCTCATGATTCAAAAACCGTTGGCTTATTTCCAACTAACAGATTCCCAGCAGATAGGAGCTCACCGACATCAAGAAGGGATGCAACTGTATAGATAAAACGAAGAGCCAGAGCCCATAATCATCAGGTTTATTAGTGTTTTCATCAGGTTTTCCAGTAGAGCCAATAATTTAGATCTTCATGTAATATTTAAATCTGATCTTTATGTACATAATACTCTTTAACTGGAGTTTAAAACGGGTCTTGAAACTAGAGGCCTTGAAGAAATCAAAGGCCTTGAAGTTAATGGAAAATTTATTTGATATGGAAGAGCTGGATGTATCTTCTTAGGCAAGAAGGATGTAAGCTATAATCTTTAGGAGTATTGCAAATGGATGAGGTAAAATAACATAAAGATTGGGGCACATTGGCAGCTAGGTTGCTATTTTCATGTCCAGGCAGCTTGCAAAATATGGAAAGAATGCGCTTTCCTTCTAGAACTGTATCATTTGCAATGATATGAATGTGCGCAAAAACTTGAAGAGACCAGGTATGAAATTGCATGCATATTTTGTTCTATATATGCAAAGAGTGAGCATGATTTATTTCTGAGCAGAGCGCTTGCAAGAGATATAGCAAGCCCAGGTTTGGAGCAAAGAGCGGGCACTAATAAAGAGATTTGGTAAAACATGTCCATTTTGAACCATGCTTTGAAAAATCAAAGATAGATGTTTATAAAATATTTATGCAAGAACATGCAGAAAGACAGTTGCCATTTCGATTTTCTGCCTCAGGTGCTCATTCAAATTATAATTTAGTTTGAGCACATTTAAGTTTCATTTGCAATGATGATTTTGGCATAAAAAATGGCCCCTCTCTAGGATCTTTAAATGCAGCAGTAGATGCAAATTATACAGAAAGAATCTATGCAATGCAATTGATTTGTCGTGCTGGGCTTTGTATTGTCTTGCTATTGCTTGACATTTTTAGACATTTCACTCTTCTTGCTTCCTGCTGGTGAGGAGCTATTGAAGGCTTATGGATGCATCCAAATCAAAATCTATTATGTGGAAGTGTGCCTTGGAAGTAGAAACCCGTAATCATTAGATCCAATGTTTAGACGACTATATGAATTGCCTCCCTAGCACATAGCTTCGTGGTTATCTTTAGGTATGGTGGTCACAAGCTGTTATGGCAGATAAGTTGTAGTGAGTAGGAGGCTGAGATTGATTAAATGCACTATTACCCCAGCTTAATATTTTTCGTGTATCTTTCTGGATTCCACTACACATGTAATCCACCCTTGCAGAAATGTTGTATTCAATGAAATTGCTCCTCACTTGGTGCAAGGATGTATTCCCTTGCATTAGAGTACTTGCACAAGCTCGAAAACCTTGAGACCAGCCACAACAAACTGCCTTTCATTTATGTAAATGCTCAAATTTTGCCTTGCAAACTACAGCATTCAGGCTTTAAATAATCAACACATGCTTTTTAAGGCCTCCAAGTTTGACAAAGAGTTTGACAAAGAATTAGGAAGCTATTTCTTAGGTGCTCCAAGATATCGCAAAGAGCAAAAAGGTAAGTGGATGGACTTGAATTGTACGATAGCTTAGCGCAAGATGTTACTTGAATTGTTACGATAGCTTAGCACAAGATATTTTATGAGCAAAATGGACTTGAATTGGATGGTAACTTAACACAAATTTTGACAAGAACATCATTTTTGAAATTCGGAGGAATGTATTCTTTGGCTTATTATTTTGTATTGAATAAACAACAGTGTAGTTGAACATCATAAGGATTTAACATAAAACATTATTGGTTATCTATATGGCAATTGAAATGTTTGAGGCAATGTCAATGACTATTTGAGACATTATTATATATTGATACAAATAACTGAAATCAAATAAATTTGGAGTTGTAATGCTTTAACGCATCATCCCTAAAATAATAATCTAAAAAGTAAAAGGCACACAAAACTTCGTTGATAGGTTTCTAACTTTAGCCATTTAAGAGTTGCACCAGTGCCTTAATACATCACCCCTAAACCAATAATCTAAAAGTAAAATGCATACAAAGCTTTAACATCACCCCTAAACCAATAATCTAAAAGTAAAATGCATACAAAGCTTTATTTACATGTTATGAGACACATGAAGAAATGTTAAGGTGTAGAAATCTATGCCAAAGCTACTCCATTACCATAAGTGCAAGCCCCAAAGAGTTATGAAGCATCGTGTTGCAGAACAATTCAAGAAGCAAGCATATATCTTTATATTAGAATGTTGTTTTCTTTTGTACGCTCGACATTGACTTTGCAATTTGAGCGACATGCTTTCACCAATACGCTACCATGCATTCAAATTCAATGTGGAGAAATTCAAGCCGTTGTGTTTCCAAAGTGAATCCGCAGGATTATCATTTACAGGTTACCAACTTTTGCACAATTACTTCTTCTATAATGCAATATAATATTTGCACCAAGCATCAAGTTAAGGTAGTAGTGTCTGAGGTTGAGTTATGGGGATACAGTTTTGAGGTAGTGCATTGTTTCTTTTGCTTAGAGCTTGGGTCATGAGGATGTAAGTTTCTAGGAAGTGTATTGTTCCTTTTGCTTAACATTGACGTAAGACAATGTAGATGGTTCTTGAACTCCATAGAGTGTTCATTGGTAATGTAAGTTCTTATCACTGGCATGAAAGTTTCTTTTAAACGACTTTTTTGTTAGAATGCAAAAGTTGAATTATTATTGCACGCTTTTCCTTATTGTGGCCAAAACATTTATAGGCTTCAACTTATGCCCAACAACTCTTTAAGAGGTATATTGTGGGATTGAACCCCTGAGCTTCTGCACCCAAGACAAACTCTCTACCAATGGGCTAAGTTCCTTTCTCAAGGGATATAATAATTGTCATTTTATTTATAGTGGCTCTGTTTTCTAATTAGAAGACTGCCTTACGTAAACCCATGCTATGGTGGAAACAACTCCGCCGGACTTGTGCAACCATAACAAGGCACGCCCCTCGCCTTGGCAAATGGGTTCCCCGACCATAGTATCACACTTTATTGATGCGAGATGGACGACGACTCTTCCGAACGAGATAGAATCTCCCAAGTTGAATCCTAATCCACTCTCCCCTTTGATAACTCGCAGCAATACCCTAGAAGTACGAATTCTCCAATACTGATGTTTAAATAATTTTTCTCTAGTAGATGCCTTGGAAGCAAAATTCTTCAACCCTGCCTTCGTTTAATCTCTAGGACCTTCATCTACTTTAAATGCTATTTTATTTTTTGATGAACGTGGACCATTATTACTCAAAAGAATACAAAGAGTATATGGAGGAACTCAAAACCCAGTGGATAAGATGTCCACTAGAGCAACACTACTCACCACATACATAATATAGAAAATATCACCCCACCACATAACATAGAAAAGCAGAGAATACATATCACCATGAGCATAACTGTTTGCTATGAGTAAGTCTGAATTATCTGAAAAGACCTGTCCCTTGAAGATGAGGAGATTTCGTCTCTTCCAGATGGACCAGATGATTCAAGCAGATGCTAAGTGGAAAGCCCTCTTTGCTAACTTGTCCCAAGAACTAGGATAGACTGATAGTAGGACCTGCTGACTATTCAAGTCACAATAGAAAAGGCTCAAAAGCCACTGCCAAGCAAGTCGAGCATGGTGACACAAGAAAAAGCAGTGCTTAATTGTCTCATTCCTCTACATGCAAAGACGGCAGATCACCGAGACTTCTGGACGAAATCGATAAATGCTATTTTATTTGACTTCACATGTTAGGAGCTAAGTAACATTATAGAGCCATCATACCTAATCTTGTTTCTTTTAGTCTCTAAGCCTTGACTCGCCTTACTTCTCAGAGAATAGATTTCTCTTGACCCAACCAACTAGACACTGCCATGCAGCAACCCTCTAGGCCTTGTGTTTGTAAATTGTACCATCACCCTTCACCACTTTTCTTTATGTTCATGATCCTTAAAAGAGGAAAAAAAAAATCCCTTTCCCAGGTCAAGACACATACTCTGTAATACCTAGTGATTGCTTGAGTTCGAATTCCCACACATGCCAACACCTCACTCGAATCTATCTAGAGCGTAAACTTCAGTATCAGTTTGTACCACCCTTCACCGCCTATATCGCAGTGATTATATATTTGCATCACATGCATGTCAACTTGCGATGGCCAAACCTATTTTCAAGTTGTTCTACCCTAACACTTGAAGGTATGCCACCATTCTTGACTCATCAACACCTTCAAGGATACCTAAATTTGGTTGGGGCAAACCATTATCTTAATGTCTTAGGCTCACTAAATTTAAAGAATAACCTACATATCTCAGGAAAATTAGAACAATAGTCCCAAGTGTTAGTACAAATCAGGCACCCTTCTACAATGACTCCTTCTACTCTTAGGTTCCTTGTAAAGTTATTGTTCGCCATGTTATCCTAGAAATTGAAATCCTTTTATTCCTAAGGCTCGTGTCTTCGTCAGTTTTTCAAAACCCCTTGCTGCCTTTCAACCTGGTAGCCCACACGTAATGAATAATAGTCCATTAATTTCGTCTTCGTCTTTGCTAAGTTCTCGCAATTATCATCGATCTCCTTTACCTTGGCCTTGAAACGTGTTGCTTCTTACTCCCAATGCTGCTCATCACCTGTACGCTTGATATAACATATATAAATTCTTCGTCCGTAGGATCATCAAATAATCTAACCTTTCAGATCTTCTTTCACACTCTCGTTATCTTCTAAATTACCGCTATATACTGTATGCTCCATAAATCTATGCTCCAAGTTACAGTTAGGTGCTCAAATTTCTCTATGATTTTTAACCCCCATATCATTGGAACCCTATGATGTAGCATCCTTATAGCTCTTAGAATTGTTAGTTCTTATGTTCTCTTATGCCCATGCCATGTCACTGTTAGGCACCCCCATATACACCACAGTCATGCCTATTTCAGAAAGTGAGCCTTCTTAACCATCATTTGTTACCTAGAGTCCTCTCGGTGCTTGCCTTGCGTTCTTTAATTCATCCCAAACACGTTAAGGGACAAATAACAACATGTGTGACCCTATCCAAAGTCCAAAGCCCTATATGGCTGCTTGACATGGTCATATAGTTATGCTCATCATTCCAACTGTATTATACAATCCTCGCCACCTCTTGCAAGTCTAAAACATGTATTTCTCCATGCATATTATTATCATATCCTTTACTTATCATCCGCCCTTGTATATCAATCTAGTGGTTAATACCCTGCACCAGAACTTCAACTTTTCTTTCCTCAAACTAGATCTTGTTTAGATCTAGATAATGCATGGTTATACCCTAGTTACATTATATTTATCTTGATAAAGTAAATTCTTATATAAAGTTAATTAGAATGCATCATTTACTATCCTTATGAGATTTATAGATGGGGTTTATTGGAGCACTTTAACCTATATTTTTATTTTGAATTCTGCATAATAATTTCTTTAGTTAATAACGATACTAATATAATATATAAACATCTAAAAAATTCCTTGGACTATAGCTTGTCTAGTTAAGGACTCATTGGCACAAAAATTAAGTCAAAACTTGTAATAATAAGAGAGATATAATTCGTGAACCTCATGCAACACTTTTAAGCAAAATAGGGTTTGGCGACTTCAATTGATATCAAATGATAGCGGCCAAACATGGAAACATGAAAATCGATATGTTTTATCATAATATATCAATTAATTTCATATTTAACAAGGTTTAGACACTTTTATGCTAGAAAATTGAAGAATGCAGTTCTAGAGTGCTGTAAAAACTTCCAAATTCTCCAAAGTTTGAACAATCATACCAATATAAGGTGAATCCAGTGGTCATGAAATTCTCACATGTCATTAAGAATCAAGTGAAGACTCAAATAGTGGTGGTATATTTTAAAATTTAAATTTCTCTTGTGAGATATATGGTTTAAGTGGCAGGGGGGTATGGTGGACCATTTCTGGTCCATGGACCAGAAATGTTCCCCGGGACAATTCTAATGCTAATAAGAAGAGAGTTCTCACATACAAACTCTTCCTCTGAGTGCTTGATGTTCCGATTGAAGGATTAAACATAGGAATTAGAAAATAACCGTCATCGTTTCTGTCAGTGAAACAGGCTGGAAGATCAGCTCAGAAATGGATTCTTTGTAAGATAAACACAAAACAGAAGCTTAAATGAAAGGACAGTTACTCAAGAACCTGAAGACCACAAAGCTTCATGGATCAGATACAGAAAAATGGCCGAAATATGGGTAAGCCTTGTAGAAATATCGCCAAAAAGAACCATCAAACCTTGCTCAAATCTAGCAAAACCGTCATGAATTTCCGCACGACCATGCCGTCGACCGTCTTGGATCTGTTCGCCAGGCCACGATGCGTCCTTGCTTCTCTACAAAAACCTTCCTTATTTCCCTTGTTACCTTCCACCAAAAACCTTCCATAATAAGAGCAACAAAACCCATAACCATGCAAAACCCAAACCCCATTTTCTCACGTCAATGTAGGGTTTTGGCATGTATAAAGTTTGGCATACTTTATACATGATCATATCTTAGGCTCCACCTATCCCTTTCTTCGATTGCAGAAGATAAAGAGCGATTATTAATACAAGAAATTTATCGCGGCGGCCAAGGCCACCGCGAACATTTCTTTGGTTCCAAACCTGTGAGGTTGGACCCACTATTAATGTATAGTGTAATCTGACAAACATCACACAAATTTATAATGGTGTGGATGTCAAATTTCATGTAAGTTTGAAGCCTAAGAAATTTAATCCAGGCTCAAGTTGTCGCTAGAATTTTGAGAATATGCCTATGTCATCATTTTGTTCAACCAACTTTTCTAAACTTCCAATGACATATAAATCTTGAGCAATTTAAATTCACTTCTCACAATCTAGATGCATGATGATATAGTGCTTCAAGCGAAGTACTTTGTTTCAATATTAAACTGCAATTTCTATTGCAGAGAATCCTAGATAAGGAGACAATTGCTACTTTTAGGGACATAGATCTAGAATGTAAATGAGCTTGATGAGCAATCCTTTTGTGTTGATGCATATAGTTTAAGTAATTTATAAATGTGGTTATATATGTGATGAAGCATGTTGATGAAATGCTTTGTGGATTGGTATCTTCATAAGGTTGCCCTTCTTTCATATGTTTAAGTGGTATCGATCTTGAGGTTTTCAAGGTTCTGCCTAATTTGAACTCTTGTGATGTGACCATGTGTACAGAATGCTTGGAATAATCCACTTCTATTTCTAGAACAAATAACAATGCAAAAATGTCTTGAACAGTAAATATCCTTAAGAGTATCATGTGATGCAACTGATGCATTGTCTTAGCAATATTTTCCTTGTTTGCCTTAACTCTATTATGATAGAAATGGATTTTAAATCATGAAGATTATTGGAAACTATGAGGATATATGCCACAACACTTTTATCTACCTGTAGTTTCACATTAACCGCAATTCTGTCAAGCAAGTTGATATCAAGAGGCGGTGGAAGTTCCTCTTAATATCATGCAATGTTTCCTCAAAGCTATGTTAAATAAATTCATTAAACTGGTAACATGGCACAAAAACAATTGCCTGTCTCAATTGTCTCAATTTACCCTGTGCAAATCCAGGAGGAGGTTTGTAATAGAGTCCAGGGCCTGTTAAGACCCAAGGAGGGCCAATTTGACCATGTCGGCCATGTGGCTTCCTCCAGAGGCCATCAAATCAACATTTTGCATTTGAGGCAGCGGCGATGCCAAGTTCCGTTATGCCTAACATGCAATGCTCTTTTCTTTTTTCTTTTCCTTATTGAACAGGAGGCAGGAGCTATGGCAGGATGCAGTAATCTGTTACAAATTATACACAAATGTAGATTTAATTACACACAAATGTAGGTTTAGTAGTACAGATCCGTTCCCTTGAAAAGCGATGAACGAACTCGGGGTTTCCATCACTATTTAAGAGGAGACTCTTGCTTGCACATAAAAAAAACCAAGGCGGGCCCAATCTTGCACATACACGGCGAGGGAAATCTCGGAATAGAATCTTGCCAACCACGCTTATAGAAAACATAGAAAAGGTTAGAGATTCAAAAGCCGTTCCCGATTATCACCGCACTTTTGTGCACGGAATTAGCGTGGGAAAGTTGTAACGACAACGAAAAGCATATCACGAGCGCGAAGTTCAAAACGAAAAATGAAAGACGATGAATGGTAGCGGAAATAAGCAACCTCAAAGAGCTCCCGGGTTCAAATTTTTCGGGAAGTTTTTTGCAAATGCGGCAAGATGGCGATAAAGCAAGGTGTATGTCGTGAATCGAAATGGATCTCGCTTTGGATAGGGCAGGCCGGGAACTTCACCGGCCCAAGCGGTCCATGAAATGGGAGTTGGGGTGGAAGAAATTGACCTTGAAATTGAACACGTAGAAGATGCACCTGATTTTGCAGCCCATGCCTTGGGCATGGCTTCTATTGTTGTATCTCCGCCTGAGGATTCCTGTCAAGATCATTCCCAGACTAGCAAGGGAAGTGCAATCGGATTGGGGCAGCCCCGAAAGAAAAAGAAAGTTGCTAAAAAGTGGAGGGATGAATGGACCGATACTTATAAATGGGCTTATGTTGCCGTCATGATATTTTGCTCTGTTTGCCGCTATAGCCACTGCCCTCATTGTCGAATCTAGCATTGGCAATATCCCTGCAACTCCATACCCCTTTAGTTAGAACCCAAAGATCTTTTAGAGAAGACCGGCCATGCAAATATTTTTTTAAGGGCTTGCTTCAAGTTATTATTCTATTCTTACAGAGATGGGCCCTTTCCTTCTTAGTTCCTGATGCCATTCAACGAATCCCCTGCATTTTAAATAGATCAGTGAAGAGATGAAAGAAAAAAAAGAAAGAAAAAGCAAGAGCCATACCTTGCTATGCCAGAAAAAAATGCAACAAATGGTAATATGCCAGAAGAAAAAGCAATGGGTGGTAACATGCCAGAAGAAAAGCCATCCCAGGACTATGGAGCTGCAAACCCGGCAAAGGTGTTAAAAAAAAACTAAACCCATCTTCCTATCTACCTGATTGAAGCAGTCGAAAAGCTCTTAGGCATGTGGTACCCTCGTCTTCAACGCAGATAAATACACCATAGCTAATTGTTCCACCCAGTTAATATTACATATCTTCTGAGTTTTATCTACTCTACAACTGTGAGCCATGATTTGATGGTGGGCACTAGGGCCGTTCAGAGAAAGTAGCCGAAGCCAAAATTGAGTTTAGGGTTCATACATACATCACATCCGGACTAGTAACAGCTGCCTCAGCTATGGCTGTGCCAAAAATATCAAGACCGGACGATTTGCTGCCACCATGGTACTCGCCCTGATCATTTCCACTCTTACCGCCAATGCAGTGATGGCTCTGCTACACACGCTCATGGTAAGCTGTTTCTATTGCATCTCTTTAGTTTTCCAGCAATACAGGCTATACAAATCTGAATCTGAATCTATTCGCTTCATCTTTGAAAAAAATCGAAGTGTTTACTCTGCAAACGACCCATCCTCTTGCCTTCTTCTAAACCAGAAATGGACTCAAAGAATCAGTTGAATATTTCGTATTTTCTTAAAGAGCTTACCCTTGACTCTAGTGCCTGCAGACCTCTGTATACCCCATCTCATCTGCCAGAAATGGAATACCCTGGTTTCCTCTTCAGAAGAAGTTTTTACCTGTTTTGCTTGATGATTTTGTGCCTGATGGATTTGCATTGCGCGGAAATGCAGCATCCAGGCAAACCTTCTGCAATCCCCTGCTTCCAACCATCGCCGCCAACAGCTCTGCCACAATCTGTAAGATTCGGCGCTATGGCGGTGGCTATGCGTTGTCGATTGAATCGCCGGAATAGGTCCGGGCTTTGCTTCAAAGCAAAGTAATAATTCCATCGCCCAACCACGTGTAGGACAAAGAAAGAGGGAAAAAAAAAACAAAAATGGCCCAAAAACTAACGTGTCAATTGGAGAGCCCTTCTCAGCGACGGAAATATTAGGAACGTATTTTTTCAAACAAAAAATCACACTGCTTTATATATGCTAGGATTAGGATAGGAGGGCTGAAGACATTCAAGAGCTGCACACAGTCGTGGGCAATCGAAAAAGTAGAACGCATACAAAACCTCAACAGATTCCACAAATCCCGCCAATTTGAGAAAATGAGCCGACTGGAACTTCGATGTCTTCTTGATGGTGTACAAGGTCTTGTGGATGCTCTAACGTCAATCCGCTGGAAAAAACAGCAGGTTTTACGGCATTTACATTGACGCATGTCCCAGTAATTTTGAATAAAGGCATTCTGTGTGTGCAGGATGCAGTCTGCGAGATTTCCGAACACGGTTTAGTGATTACTGTAGAGGAATGGGGTTGTCTTCAGGGTCGCGTCTATTTTAGAAAAGAGGTGCTTGCTTTCTCTTTGTGTGGGATTTGAGATTTGTTAATTAATTCTTGTCC
Source organism: Isoetes taiwanensis (assembly GCA_021234155.1). Lineage (NCBI taxonomy): Eukaryota > Viridiplantae > Streptophyta > Lycopodiopsida > Isoetales > Isoetaceae > Isoetes > Isoetes taiwanensis. Next base: position 45,531 of record JAJEKV010000769.1, read on the forward strand.
GGGTTTTTAAATTCCTTATGCTTTCAGCTTTTTCGCAGCTATGAATTTAGTGCAGAGGTCAGGCCACGATTTGGTGTCAGTCTGGGGTTGCTTGTTGACTGCCTTAATACTTTCACCTCTTCAGTTGGTGCTACAGCTCTTGAAATATGCTATCCAGGGTTAGATATGCAGCTTCTGCTCAAGTGAGTCCTTCTAACTGGGTACAAGAAAGTCTGACATCTTTCTTAAGGCGCACATCTCGGCAATGCAGGTTGATTGACACTAATAATACTTGTATATATGCTGAAATTCGAACTCGAATTCCAGATACCATCCCAAGGGACTATAGTATCGATGATGATGGGAAGCTACCAGCTTATTTTGCAGTGAAGGTGCTGCTTCTCTGATCTTTATTCGTATATTTTGTTGCCTTTGGATAATAATACAAGAATATAATGGTGGTTGTTTTAGATGTCACGGGGTTATGTAAAACAGGAAAGACCTTTTGTATTATCCTTTTGAGAGACCACATGGGTCTGCAAGGCAAAAACATATGTAGGTTATTATGTGTCTCTGTGTAGAAAAAAAAGTTATATCTATAGTCCTGTTCTTTTCAGGAATCTGTGTGATATGTTTCTCATGCTGTTAGGTCTGTCGGGCTGGAAAGTTAGCATTGTTCAGTTAAGATGAAAAGCATGTAGCCATCAGTTCTTGACTAGCTCTGTAATGTAATTACAGTCTGCAGCACTGAAGGAGGCAGTTGATGACCTGGAATGGCCTGGATCTAGTATCTCGATAACTTTGTGTCCTGAACCACCTAGATTGCTCTTTCGTGGTGAAGGTCATGGAGATCTGCAGGTGATGGCTGATCACTGCTTCTATCATTTTGCATCTTGCAATTCATATTAAATGCTAACGTTTTCAAGTATAGGGCTAAAACCTTTGTTTGGCAAGGGAGCAAATACATTTATTTTTCCTGGTGTGGCTGGGAAAGTACCATTGAAAGCATCATTGCTAAGATCAAAAGCATCTAGAGAATTTAAACTTCTATAATGCGTTACACAGTTTGTTAATGAACATTTGCCAAAGAAATTATAAATACACTTGATAGAAACCAAGTTTCAATGCTGAGGCCATGGAATTGAAAATGGTTAATGCTGGTTGTCACCTTCAGAACTAGATTCTCCTCCTTACCATTGTGCAGAAAACAGCCTGCACTGTAGCAGATATCTAGAAGAAACTAGTGGAGCTGTTCCTTAATGCTTTCTTTTTGCTATAAGAATTTTGTTGACGTCATTGCTAGAAAGGATTGAAGTAGGTAAAAGTCGTCATTCGCACTTTCAGTCCGATGTGAACTCTTTTAATACACATGCAAGATTCCCCTAGTTCAATCTGTAAGTACAATTCATAATGGATTTTTAGGATGGTTGATGAGTGTTTGGATTGGAGGTTTAGATGTTGTCAGCGTCTTTTCAGTGGGGGCCTGACACATTGATCAAGCGAAGAGCATTCAACAGTAAAACTAGGACAGTTGTGTTCTTATTTCACAACTGAAAATTATTTATTTTGTTAGTAAATTGAGCAATGACTAGTAGGTTATGGGAAAGCATAAGTATGATGTACATTTTTGTAAGGAAGCAAGGAGCGGATACTTGAAGGCAAAGAAATGCTTATGCATCTTTTACATAACATAATGAAGGGAGTCAAGGACGAATGTTCTTTATTTTTTACTTCAATTGGGATTATGAAATATGCAGATTCAAAGAATGCAATGTTATTCATAAGGGTTTCCAGGCCTGTGTTTCCTGCTTGCTCAGTATAATTGTTGTCATTTAGAAAGTGCAACTGTATAATTGGATAGTTCATACTACTCAAAAATTTAACATAGTGATTTAACATGTCCTTGATGATGAATTTGTATCTTCTAATGTCAAGCAGATTGAATTTCTACACAACCCACAGTCCGACCTCTTTATTGCCTTCCAATGTGACCGCTTGATATCTTACAGGTAAGATTCTCCCCTTTCCATCAAATTTCTTAGACCTTTGATGAGTTATATGTCAGATATGAGTGCAATATTTTGGTGATTAATGCTATGATTTTGTAACTTGATTTTGTCACTGCCATGATTAGGTTATCTCATTTTGAGACTAGAGAATACTATGTTATTTCGGTGACAACTTATATCTAACTATTTGTAGGTATAAGTACAAGTTTTTGCGGGCGACAACCGCAAATATTCCAAACACAATTATGAAAGATAATCGTGGTAGCAAATTAACTATTGGGAGTGGTGGTCTCTTAAAAGTTCAGCATCTTGTATCAGTTAGATTGTCTGCTACTCAGCAGCATCACCCTATCGATCCAATTGGCAACCAGCAGCATGGCCGCGTATCATACATTGAGTTTTATGTCATGCCAGATGAGGAAGAGGAACCTGCTCCTGCAGTTGGCCAGACATTGTGACATGTTTGCTGAAACAAATTTTGTCTTTTTGAAATCAAGACATACTCAAATCATGTACTGCTGTCATCTCATATACTGCTGTTGTCATCTCAAATGCTATGCTCAAGTTGTATACTGCTGTCACTTACTCAAATTATGTACTGCTGTCATCTGCTTGCTGGGTTGGAGATGGCCTAAACCAACCATGGCTGGCAAATTGTCAAAATGGCAAGCTACTAATTCCTTAAATGTCTAATGTTGTGGAGGTTTCATTCCTTGGATATGCTGCATTGCCCTTTGCTAATGCAGCAACAGTCAATAATAGGCTTAAGAGATGGGTGGATTTCAAGCCTTGTGGTTGGTTACGTCCTGATTTTTAAGATTCTGAAGGATTCAAAACTACATTGTTTTCAGTAGCAGTTGTACTTTCGGCGTATGGTGCAGGTGAAGCAAAAGATTTGGTTGTTTCTATGATAAGCATGTATTAGCCTGTTCACTTCATGAATTATAATCTGAGCAAAGATCTATTGTTTATGCTCTCATATGTTGGTCTTTTCAAAACAAATTTTCTTTACTTCATCGGTATTTTGGCACCTTCTGCAGCTGAGGCAAATTGGTATGTCTTATGTTCTATAAGTTTGGGAACTCATTGCAGTTTTGTTTCTCATATGGTGGATTGTTTAGGCATCAACAACAAACAAGGTTTCTTCTTGAGTCCATTCTTTTTTATATTCTATTTATTTGCATGCCCTGTCAAGTCGCTCTTTTGCCGAGGTTTACTTTCTTAGTACTGTTCTGCAATCAATAGACATATACCGTTTAGAAATAATTGGTTTTAAAACGACTCAAACGTGTTTCTTGTGAGGTTGAATGCCAGCCACGGATTTGGAACATATCCTGGGTATGATGCTAGATCTGCGGCCAACATCTTTTTGGAGAAAAAATGGCGTGCCATTTCCTAAGGTCTCGATCGAACTCATGGTCGTAAGGTAGGAAAACACAAATAAAAGAAAAGGTCCGCAGACCATGCATGTTCTGGACAGGCTGATGGAATCGCCCTTCCCAGTCCTGGGCCGCAATGGTTCATCCCCACCCTGGCCAAAGGAAATAAAGACTGCCTAAAACAACAGAAACGCAAACAAGAACTAAAATTGTCAATGGTTAGCATCCAACATGTGATACGCATCCCATCCTGAAGCAGCGAGTCGTTCCCCATATAGTTTGCCCAATTCATCTTGCCAATTCTCATCTCCATAACCAGCAGATGCTTCTGCTCTCCTTGCCCTGCCCCAGCCCCCCCTTCCAGAACGCTTAAAAAAATCACGTCACCCAAAAAAAATGGGAAAAAAAATAAAAATAAAAAAATAAAAACAAGGCATCTCGACCGAAAGGTCTTCTTTGCTAAAGTATTCCCGGCTGGAGGATTGAACCTCCGTGCCTACCGCATCACCGGCATCACCAGAGCCCCACAATATCATCCCTTACATCCGCTTCACCAATTCATGGCTTCACCAATGTTGTGAATCATGACCACATAGAATCTGTTGGCGCTTAAAACCCAGTACGCAAATAGAAAGCAAACATCACATCTTATCCATGCCCTAGCACGGCTAAAAAAAAACATAAAATACCTTTCTTCTTTCTACCCATGACAAGAAAAATCCATCCACAAACATACCAAAATAGAAAATGTGACCATTCATTCCTTAAGCCAATTAAGCTCCTCAAAGTTGGCTAAATATACCCTTTCCTATACAGTACCATACCAAAATCATAGTCCTAACCATTGCCAAAATACCCTTTCCCAACGCAAAATGAATTGGGCAAACTATATTCTGATCGAATTAAAGGAGCTTAGAACACAGTTCAAAAACACCCATGCTTCCTCGTGTTTTGGCGGACTTGCATTTGATTTTGCTAAGCCGCCGGCCCGATTTGTTTATCTTGGATGTTTCGTGAGCTTTTTTTTCATTCTCAGTTGAGAATAGAATCATAATAAAGCAAGAGTAACATTGAATTGAAGTAAAGAATATCTCATTGCAAGATGGAAAAGAACAGTTGTTAGTTGCCACCTGTATTGAATTATGTACCGTAAAACTGTTTCCTACTTGACGAGCCAAACTTACATTGATTTAGTAAACAATATGTATATGGAAAAGGCCCAAGGGGCCTTTCGCAATACGTAGAGTTTCTTGAGGTGGCATTCTGCCATGTCATCACCAGGTCAGCGAGTATAAATGGAAAATGCCGTGTCATTTAATTCTCGAAGTTTTTAATACTAAGCATGCTGCTTTTGATTGCGGACTTCGGGACATATTTAGAAAGTTTGGGGCTATGATCAGAAGAAAATAGGAGGTTTGGATTGGAGTAACAGGTATTGAGGAAGTGCCATTTGAGATAAAGAATAGTCCAATCTTTGCTAATGCTAGAAAGGCTACCATTGCTTCTATGAGGAGATCTCGTAAGACTCTAGGTGAGAAAAGGAAGAAAGGCAGAAGAAATCAGCTACAACTGTGAATTGGCTCTGCTTTCTATTCTTTGTAATAGAGGGTTGCAAAGAAGGTCTATGTTCTATTGTGTATCCAGATTTGCTATTAGAGGTAGGGAGGACCGAATTTGGCGCCCAAGAGAAAATACTGCGTGAAGGGCTTTGACGTGTGGCGATAATACAATGCACTATAACCCCAAAATCTGCTCTATGTGTTGTTTTTTGCTGTCTTTTTTGCAAAAAAACAACACATAAAGACCACCCATTGTAATGTTCCGAAAATGCTAGAAACAACACGTACTTTTTTTCTGTGGTTTTTCACACAAAAAAAATGCGTAGTTTTCATGTGTGGTTTTTTTACAAAAACTCTGCATAATTTTTATGTATGGTTTTCACCGTGGTTTTTAAACAAAACTACACCTAAATTTTATGTGTGTTTTTTGCTCAAAAACAAAAGCAACACATTGTTTTAGGTGTTGTTTTAACCCAAAGACAATGTATGGTTTTCATATGTGAATTTTTTGGGCATAGTTTTCCTTCAAATATCCACATGTTGTTTTCATTATTTGTAGTGCAACCACATGTTGTTTTTTCGTACAATAACATATGCTTTTTTTGTTGTGTGTGTAGTTTTTAGTAGAATAACACATGTTTTTTAGTTGTAGTTTTAAATAAATAATGTATTGGATTAAAGAAAACAACAAACATAGGAAACTTAAGAATAGAGATTGTTTTCCATTGTAATGAGGAAAGGGAATTACATGATTGCAATAGTAAACAAAGAGAGTTCTGCATTGCCTAATTAGTATACATGAGTATATACTCCAATTTGAATTTCAAAGTAAACAATCACATATTGTTCCTTTCAAAAGTATCATCTTATTTTAGGATAATAAAATCCAAACTTTACAATTACAAACATCTCAAATTCAAGTTTAATAAAGACTATGATTTTATATCACTTCGTGCAAGAGAATTTTTTCTTTTATAGAGTGATCCAAGTTTTTCTCGCTTTGGTCAGAATACACAATAATATTTAAAGCATATGTGAGTTTAAGAAATATCTCACATCATTTACAAGCATCATATTGTAACCACCATTGTTCTCGGAGATATTGCCTCGTTACCTCAAATAAGTATGCTTGGATAGGCCATTCCCAACATCGCTGAAACCACGCTATATTTAATGTGTACAGCTACTAGATGGTAGTATATTTACTTCCCTCTTGTTTGATCTTGGCATACTTGCTAATAAACACAACCATAAACTCCAGTTAAAAGCTTTTGTTATCGCCTTAAATTGCAATATCAAATTGCTAAAAACAAAGATTAAGTACCTCATCCGTGATAGTTTCCATGCATTTCCATACTTCGATTGAAATACTATGGGCCGTGTCCATGGCTTCTCCCTCTCACTTGACTGACTCTGCCAAGAAGACCCGTGATCGCTCGAGACCAATCCATACCGATTTAGCCCTAAAAGCGCAATATTTTAGAAAGAAAAATTTTATTTGATTCTACTTTTGGTTTAACTTCTTTGAAGCCTGTTTTTGTGAAGCAATGATGTAAAATCTTAAAACGTAAATGGTTACTTGGGCAATCCAACGGCCTAAGCTTGGCGGAATTTATAGCTCCTTCCCGATATTTACGTTTTGATATTCCATCAAGTAGGATATAGAAGAATTATTACCAAGCCGTCTCTTTCCAGTTAAGCGATACACATAGTGCTACGGTACTTGCTTGTATGGAAACCTATGCTAACAACATCAAACATTTAGAAGAGATAAGCACACTTTACCAAATAGGTCAAGCATCAAAATGAGTAGGATTAAAAGCCGAAAGCAAGAAGAAACATTTCTGGTGAAGGACCGCGAAAAAAAAAAACCTTTTCACTTGACCTATTCGCTGCGGATTCCTTCTCGTCATGCCATAGCCTTCGGATTTTTGCAAGAGAAGGAATTTTACAAGGATCACCCGAGAGATTTTACAAGGAACCCGAGAGAGCCTAGATCACCCGGATATGGTTTTCTCGCCTAACAATGGGGCTTGGCCAAGAATACAAGCGGCGTCTCCCGCTCGGGTTGATTCGCAGTCGGTGTACCTCTGTTGCAAAGGTACTCGAGATCCGCTCGGACACGCATTATGACCACCGCTAAGGGCCCGAGGAGGGATGAAACCGGGGCGGGATGAAACTGGCGGGGCGGGAATAGACAACAGAGAGATTCAAAATGGAAAGGGGATGGGCACGGATGGGATGACGTGTCCCCCAAGAAAACATATTTGTATTGATGTGTCATTTTTTTGGCGAAATCGATATAAAAAAATACGCATTGGCAGCAGGGGTCGTATAATTGTTATCCTATCTACCTATCCAAACCGCAAATATAATGATATGTCATCCGCCACATAATGCCGCCAATCCTCGATAATATTAAACTCTCGCTCTATTGTATATTTACGGTGCTCTTCTTCCTCGCAATTGGCGACCATCTCCATAGATCCCGGATAACTAATTTTATTCCTGTCTCCTTGTTTTGGAGCGTGTAATAATTTTTTTTTTTTTTTTTTCCTACAGATTTGCTTCAAAGTTCACGAGCAATTGAACTATGGAGGAATAACCTCACCGAGAGATAATGTCGATCTGAAAAACTTGCTTGAACCTAGATATCAAATTTGTGTTGGTTATGACAGCCTCAAATTAATTTGTACAATTTATGCTAAGTTGATCTTTTAGTGTCACCAACTTTTAAGTAAGGATGCAGGCTCAGTTTGTCAAGGAGGTTCAGCGCATAAGTACACAAGTAAATGAGACCTTTATTCTATTGCCAACAACCTATACAATTGGTTGTAGAGTGAGTTCATGCAAATAGTATATGTAAAGAATACAATCTGACTTTTGTTACTTGAAAACCAAAACCTTACAATGAGGTTTCAATGCTATGTAATGATTAACAACTCTAGCGTTAACTTCTCATTTACCAAATTCTATCTATCTGCGTCGGATAGAGAACTTCAAGAATTTCAATATTTTGCAAAACACGGCCCGTAAATAATACTATAACTCTATTGTAATTGGAATATTAGGTGAAAAAGAGTTATCTTTGGCAAACAACCATTGTAGAATAATGCTAAGCATACCTTCTCCATGTTATCTCTTACTGCATTGCTATTTCAAATCTCCACGAGAATGATGTGCATTAGGCTTTTAATAACATTGCACACCATGCTTCTAATAACATGGCACTAAGATTTTGATTTGTTCATCCAAATATAAGCGCTTTGAAGGCGTTGTTGTTCCAAACTTGAGGTGATAGCAATAGCTACTCATATATGATGGAAAGCACCTAAACAAAATGTTTAAATAACACACTGCTCCAGCTAGCAAATACATAAAGCGAGGCATTCTCAAAGCAGTACTTATCTATCATAATGTCAAGCGAAATAATAGCCCAACCATGCTAAAGTTCCATGCAAATTCCAACCACGCTTCACCCTGTAAGTTGAAGTAGGGAACCTAATAATCAAACATAAGGGCATAGGAGCAAGTTATAAAGGGAAGTTATTTTGCTCTAGGGGAAGTTCTTGCTATGATGGAATACACCTTTCTCTCTAGTACCAAAACCATATTTTAATTGTCAATGCGTGACAAACCAATTTCTACTATTATTTCTCTATATATCCTTGTATGTTGCAATCCATCTGTATCATGTCACCCTTAACATGTCACTTTGATTGAACCTAGGCTCAAATATGCCTAGGTTATTGAAGGGTTTACGTTTTGGAGGCCGAGTTTTTGTCGGTTGTACTTGGGACATGGCCAAGAAGATGCAATTGAAAACGCGAAGCAATAGGAATTGACGGAATGGGGTTTGGATTTATCCTCCTCCCATAATGGCAAATTGAAGCGAGGCGCCTTTGCAAGAGATAAGGCAAAATTGTTTGGGATCATTCGGGATGGCCAATAGATCCAAACCCCATTCCTTCAGTTTCTATTGCTTCATGTTTTTAACTGCAGCTTCTTGACCATGTCCCAAGTGCAACCGACTAAATCGCGACCTCCATAACGTAAACCCTTCAATAACCTAGCAAACCACAGGGTTTACATTTCGGAGGCCATATCCTAGTCAGATTCGACCAGGATCTTGCACAATGTGATCACGTAGAGGGAGGGTGTTGATGCCAGAAGATGGACCCTTAAAACCTTCCAGAGGCAGTTCGCCCCAAAGGTCCTCTCCTGAAGGCCCTTGGCCACGGATGGGCAACTCTCCCACTCCGGAACTATAAACTGACTCTGCCAATGGACTCAAAACATCGAGATTACCCTCGAGAACAAGTTTAGGTAGGAAGGAAGACCACCCTTTCTCCAAAGCGCCAAGGTAGCTCATGTCCAACACGTTAAGTAGTCAATTGACCTAAGAGGTGGCTGCGGAATCTTTGCCATGTAGAGGTTCGTGTTTTCTTTGTTGCCAAAAATGACCGTGTATAACTTGGTTCCTAGGGTAAATTTGCTATTAGGATGACATGGCTAAGTCAAATCTCCATTATGGAGCCTTTGTCTTTGCTCGAGCGACAAAACACTTGGGTTTCTACGGTCAGCCGTAGGGCGGCCAGCGGTTTGATAAGTTCTTTTCGAGGCCGGATCTTGGATTTTTTGAGTTTACTTGAAGCAGGTTACTTGAATGGTGGATTCAACAGTCGGATAGGGAAACCGAGCTTCAGGAGAGGGGGGCATTGGCATTTGCCCTCCCGGATCGTTGGCAGAAAAGGCTACCTCCGCAACCTTTTTGAGGTCCGTCTCACGGGTGCAGGCTCTCCCTCACGGTGAGGAAGCTGTGCAAAGTCCTGGCCTGGTTCGATTTGGGGAAAGGTGTCAGCGTTTAAGTTCTTCAAGATCCCTCTATTCTATCCCTTGCCAAACTCCTCTACCAAAAAATTCTAAAGATTATCATATTTCTTGTATAAAGTCCTAGTCATCATGTCCACATCACCACCATCTAGCCATGTCAACCAAAATTTGCCAACATCACCCAATGAAAAGACCAAAGATGGACATCTTTTCATTTTTGGCCTAGTCAAAACTTGGCCTTGCTTAGTTGGCATGCCATGTCACCGCTTGAAGTGCCTAGGTGGCATATTGGTGCCTAGGTGGCATGCCTGAGCCACCTTGGCATGTTGGAGCCTAGGTGGCATGTTGGAGCCCACATGGCATGTTTCAACCACCTTGGCATGTTTGAGCCTAAGTGGCATATTTGGCACGTTAAAGCCTAAGTGGCATGTTGGAGTCTAGGTGGCATATGTTGGAGCCTAGGTGGCATGTTTGAGCCACCTTGGCATGTTTGTGCCTAGGTGGCATGTTGGAGCCACCTTGGCATGTTGGAGCCTAGGTGGCATGTTGGAGCCACCTTGGCATGCTCGAGCCACCTTGGCATGTTGGAGCCTAGGTGGCATGTTTGAAGCCACCTTGACAAGTTGGATCCGCATGGCATGTTTGATCCACCTTGGCATGTTTGAGCCACCTTGGCATGCCGAGACCTAGGTGTCATGTTTGAGCCACCTTGGCATGTTTGAGTCACCTTGGCATGTTGGAGTCTATGTGGCATGTTTGAGCCACCTTGGCATGTTGAAGCCTAGTTGCCATGTTGGAGCCACCTTGGCATGTTTGAGCCACGTTGGCATGTTGAAGCCTAGTTGCCATGTTGGAGCCACCTTGGCATGTTTGAGCCACCTTGGCATGTTGGAGCCAGTGCTCGAATTTGACGGTCCGCTCTTAATTTTCCAAGGACGGGCAAAATATATTTACACCTTTCACGTGACAGGAAGTTCCTAAATTCAAGCCTTTCAAATGCAATAAAAAAATTTAAGATGACAGAAACCAATTTTTTTTCCGCAAAAACATAGATAGAATAGATAGATACATAGAGCAAGGCATATTTCCATTATAAGTTCATGAAATACATAATGAAGTTCTTACATAGATACTATTAAACCAAAAGTAGTAGTTTAAAGTTTAAAATCAATCACAAAAACTTATTCAAGTGGCATTCTTCTCTTTTGCTTCGCTTCATACCAGTCTTGCCAATCTATGCTTTCAAATGGTTCATTCCACAAGGACACACACATTATGGCATAAGTGTTTCTAAGTTTATGCTCTTATAGCACTCTTAATAGCATTTTGACGAGAGAAACCTCTCTCTCAAGACGGAAAATTTCATGGTATTTGGTTGGTTGGTTGGTACTTGGTAATGCAAATGCAATGCATGGAATGGAACAATAAGAAATAAGAGATTTCTAATGTCAATGGTTCTTTGGTATCTATAATGTATACTTATTTTAAGTTCGGTTAAAAAATGGGATGTACAGAGATATTATAATCAATAATAATATAAATGTTTAAAATTTATAAAGCTATATAGCAAGAAAAATGACAGCCATTTCTCTGTTCCTGGCCTTTCAAATGACGAGTATGTCTTGTAGTTGCCCTTCTCTATGACGGGCAATTGCCCAAGTGCTACCCTTCATTTGCCATACAGATTATTTTTTTACCTGTTTTGACGGGCAAAAATCCAAAAAACGGGCATGAAAGCCGTCAAATTCGAGCCCTGGTTGGAGCCTAGGTAGCATGTTTGAAGTCAAATGCTAGTGAAGTGTGTCAAGCATATATAACTCTTGTATGTTGCCATTTTGTGGCAGTAATGGCATGTGGACAACTTGGTCATACATGGATTTTTAGAAAACCTTAAAAAACCACACCTCAAAAAAACACTACCTTAAAAAACAACACCTTTAAAAAAAACATCCCTTCAAAAAACCATACTGCTTGAGAAAACAACACATCCTTAAAAAAGAGACTACACCTCCTTAAGAAACCACCCATTTTTTTAAAAAAAAACTACATATCCTTAAGAAAAACTACAGCATATCCTTGGAAAACCACACCCCCATATAACTACGTGTAGGTTTTTTTCAAATCTTCAAAAAAATAACTCGTATTTTGTTTTTACTGTTGTTTTCAGCCGTGGACCAAATGTTGGGGTGTGTGTGATGTGATGGATCCAGCACCCGACCAGCACTTGCGTCGCCCACAATCGATATCGAGTATGTAAAAAAAAAAAAAAACACAACCGTGATTCCGTTATTTTGAAATTATTCCATCACTAGAAAAAGTGCCCAGCGTTGCTGGGCTTTTTGTCTAGCTTAAATTAGAACGTCAATTAAATATGTATAATCTCTAGAGGGGCAGATATGGTTGTTTCTTATGAACTGAAGTTTGAAATTGTCTTTGTAAACAACTCAAATGCGTGGATGTTTGGCATTGGTCATGGATGTATGAAATGGTTTAGTAAAATTAGATTTTGGAGACCATTAAAAGAAAAAAGAATGGAGGAGCCGGTTCTTGGTATGGCGCTAGGTTAGGCACTTGGTGAGGCGATCGTGGAAAAGGTAAGGGGACAGGATGTGCAAAACAGATGTGGGACCAACAGATGGCCAACTGAGGAACACGAGTATTGGGATTCGGGACCTGGTTGAGAATGTAACAGTTGATGGACAGGAAACAGGGGGACAGGGGAAAGTTGGAATAGAGGGCAGTGACAAGGACATGGAGGGTCAGATGATGATGTTTTTCAGGCAGATGTCACGTCAGAATAGGATCCAGATGATTGAAATGGTACGTTGTATGACTGAAAAGGGGATAAAAAATCTTGACAATAGTACAAATACCTACTTTACCTGTGGAGATTGGCTGATTCCGAGCATGGCTGAAGGGAGCCGGATGACGAGATCACGTTCGATCCCAGCTATTCAAATGCAATCCCATTTGGTGCAGCCGATCTTGGGCGAGATAAATGCAGAAGCGGAGGGCCCAAACTCGACAAGATCGAGAGGAGAAGCGACCATGAATTCAAAGGTATCCCTTCCCTCCAACATGTTTATGTCCCGATAGACTTAAACGACTTGAAACCAAGGCGTGATAATAGGGTGTATAAGGCACGAGGGGTGAAGCTTCGGTATGCTAAGGAGTGAAATTTGCAAAATAAGCAGGGAACATTGAGGTAATGAGGGATGTATTGGCTTGATTTTCCTTTCTTTGTTGTTGAATGTGGAAATGAACAATCTGTTCAACTCCTCCTTAAACAAGGTACCATTTTTAAAGCCAATACCCAGTTTTATTTTCAGAAGTGGAAGGCAAAATTTGACCCACAGAACCTCAATGAACTCTACCACCCGGCCTCTTGTTCTGTTCAAGGACTCAGTCCAATTTATTGGCATGAGGACATTTTTAAGAGGTTATTCTCTTCAATTGGGGAATACATTGGATGGGAGTCGGGTCCCCGAAAAGGGCACCAAAGGTCTGGATCCAACTGAACATCTTAAACCCGATCCCATCCTCAGTCCAATACCAAGACTTTTTTGGAGAACAGAAATGCCTAAAGGTAAATTGGCAAGGCCTCCCAAGTCCTTGTAATATCTGTGGTTTGAGACTTCACGGTGGAGGAGTATGTAAGGGATTTAAGCAAGTCAGGCCTGATTTACCTAAATCCAACCCCAGAAATAATCAAGAAGGATATGATCAGAAAAACACTAATGGTATTTCTGAAAACATGGGAGAAACAACACAAAGGAATGATCATTGGACTCCAGGAACCAAGAAAAGAAGACAACACAAGAATGGCAGTGCCTACAAAAAAGCAAGGAAGGAAAAAGCAAGATCAAAATTAGTGGAGCAGCAACAACAAAAAAACAATGAAAAAGCAAGCAGGAAACAATGGAAGGAAAAGGAAAAGAATTCAAAATTGGCAAGTCAAGTCAAGGTCCTCAACAATCCAGCAGGCCAAGGATTGGAGAAATCCAAAGACTTAATAAGTCCTGCTGATTTGAACCTGATTGGTGATAGAGGTAAGGGGGTAATAGATCTTCAACAGAATGAAATGGTGGTCACACCTGCCCATCAACTCAGGAAAAACACCCTTACCATTCAGGAATCTGAATTTCCTCCAGTCAATGCATATCCCGAGTCCTCTGATTCGGATCTTTCTACTGGTGGTACAATGTTGCATAAAGGAGAAGGCTCTCATGCTCATGAAGAAGTAACACAAAAAAACATTAATTTTTCTACTCCAGGAAAAATTACAGAAAGCCCTGAACTGTGTGATGTTCTTTTAGACATAATGGAAAGAGAACAAGAAATTGAAAATGGGGAGAGGGTTCCTGCTACCCCAACTGAATTTTCAACCCCAGCAAATCTAGTGGATGGCAGCAAGTTCAAATTCTACACTAGATCCCCAATGGAAGAGATCGCATACAGATCTTGAGAAGATTGGAGAAGGGAATGAACAAGATGATGATTCAAACATGGTGGCTCTACTTTAATCCCTATAAGTCCTATCAAAGGCCGAGGTGAAGTGGATGGGTTTGAGCACTGAGCCTATAACACCTTCTAGCCTAAATTTGGAGAAATCTAGTGGACTAATAAGTCTAGAAGGCGGGTAGTGTTGACTAAAACATCAAATGGCCTGGGGATCAAACCCAATAAGCCCAAATTGATCACAAAATGGAGGAATCAAATGCTAAGAAGGATGAACTTGAGATGTTCTATACTCCTATGACCAAGAAAGGCGACAAAAGGTCCATTTCTCATTAATAGCCCGGCCTTTAACTTAAGGTCTCGAGGCAAGAATAAAATACCACGCTTAATGAGGATTGTTACTTGGAATATGAGGGGGATAAAGGGCCCCCTCAAAAGAAAAAGGGCACTCATTGCTCTTAAGGAGATGAAGGCTGACATTATTCTATTGCAGGAACATAGACTTCCAAGTTTTGAATCCCAACACTTGGGGGCTTGGATCATTCCCAATGGTGACTCTATATATGCCCCGCGGATGGAACCAAGGGTGGTGTTTGTATGGTTTGGAAAGGATTTAGTTCTTTGTCGAGAAATTTACACATAGTTCAAGGCAGATGGATGGGTATAGCGATTACGGAGAAAGTCAAAAAGAAAAAGATTGGAATTTTCAATGTCTATGCATCTACTGAACCAAGTGAAAGGGCTGATCCGTGGGTACAAATAAAACAGTGGATTGATGGTAACCAAGTGGAAAATTACTTGATAGCAGGGGATTTCAACAACACTCCACAATGGGATCAAAAGTTGGGGAAAAAATTAAATATGTCAAAGAAAGAAAGGGATGCTTGGGATCTGCTAATGACTGAATGTATATATATCCCTCCATCCTCATCTCAAACATATTCCTGGAGTAATAAAAGAAAGGGGGATGAGAGAATCTATTGTTTACTTGATAGATTTTATCTTTGTAATAAATCTCTGCTCAAATGGGATAATATGGTAGTCACTAGTGACACAGGGAATTCAATCTCGGACCATCTTCCACAATATTTGGATGACAAAATTGATGCATGCAAGGGTGGTCAGAACATCCCATTTAAATTTAACACAGAGCTATTGAAGTGTAAAAAGTTCTGTGATGAATTCAAGGCTTTCTATAGTTCCTTGCCTCCTCTACCAAAAACTGAGTCCATGAAAGCTTTCACTATAAGGCTGAGGTTGTTTATAGGTTGGATCAAAAAATGGGGCAGGGATTGGATTAAGGAGAAGAGGAAAGAAAAGAATGATATTTATCTTAAGATCAGTGAAATCAGGAAAAAACTTCAGGATAAGAACAACAAGCAGGTACAGCAAGAAGAGGAGGAGCTTGAGAAAAAGGTAAAGGTCATAGAAGAGACAGAGGCTAAATCTCTTGCTGTGAGAAGTAGATGTTTATACATCAATGGTATGGATAAGGGAAGTTCAGCCTTCTTCTTCAGGGCAGCCAAAAGTAGAATCCTCAACAATGGTATTGTGAGAGTGAATGATGATAATGGTAAAATTATTGAAGATCAAAAGGAAATAGACGAGTTTTTCCATGAAGAATATAGGAACATGTTTCAGAGTTATCATGTAGATGAGCAGGTTATTGGGAACTTTTTCCAGAATATTCCTAAAGCTAAGGAGGAATTAAAGGATGATGAACTACTAGCAATTCCACAAGAGAAAGAAATTTGGGAGACTCTTAAATCCATGGCTGCTGGAAAGAGCCCTGGACCAGATGGATTCCAGCCCGAGTTTTATGTAGAATTTTGGGAAATTATGAAAGATGACCTGATAACTTTCTTTCAAGGTGCTTGGAAGGCCACTAGTCTTAACCCAGCAATAAATGCTGGCCACATAACACTTATTCCAAAGGTGGATTGTCCAAAAGGTATTGGGGATTGGAGACCAATTTCTCTGACAAACACAAGTTACAAGGTCCTGGCAAAGATATTGACAAATAGATTAAAAATGTTTCTGCACTCAACAATCAATCCTTGCCAATTCAGCTTTCTTACCTCAGAGGAATATATTGGAAAATTATATTGGAGCTGCTGAAGGATTGCACTGGAACAAGAGATCGGGACAAAATTGTATGCTGCTCAAGCTGGATTTCAAAAGAGCATATGATACAATAAGCTGGCAGTTCTTAGAGAAAGCTATGACACATATTGGACTTCCTAGCAGTGTCTACAAAAAGGTATGGAGTTTCAATGTTAACTCTGCATCAGCATTAATTGTCAATGGCACACCTACCAAGTTATTTAAATGTCAAAGAGGGGTCAGGCAAGGGTGCCCTTTGGCCCCTTACCTGTTTCTCATTGTAGCTGAGATGGTGACCAGGAAAGCTATGCAACTGCAACTTCAACTCCCAGACAATAAAGGTTTTTTCACAATGATGCAATATGCAGATGATACTTTTGTTTATCTGGAAAAAGAGGGGAAGAGCCTAGAAATTTTTTTGGCTGCTATGGATGAATTTGGAGATGCTGCAGGTGTCAGACTGAACAAAAACAAGAGTGCAATAATTTATGACTCTCACGATACAATGCTACAAGGGATCAAAATTTTAAGAGCAAATTCTGCCACAAGTATACTGGGAATTCCTTTATCAATTAACAGTTCTCTACAAGGCCTGTGGGAACCAATTGTGACCAGAATTAAGAGAAAGTTATCCATGTACACCTCCTCATTATCATTGGCAGGTAGAATTGAAATTGCTAATGCTGTCATAAGTAGTACACATGTGTACTTCTCGTCTGCAATTGTTGGAGACAAAAACTCTTATAGTAAAATGGAGGCTGCAATTAGGAAATTCATATGGCAAGGTTCTCATAAAGTGGCATGGGCAGATCTAATAAAACCTAAAAAAGATGGTGGTATGGGTTGTAAGGACATGTTCATTCAAGCTCAGGCATTAGCAGCTAAAATGGTATGGAAAGCTATTTATGCCACAAGGCCATCCCCTGCTTTACAACTCATGAAATTTTGGATTCAGGAATCCTTCCCTGTAGGAAGTCATACCCTAAAGCATCAACTTCCAGACTCAGCCTTCTTCCAGCTATCCCCATGCCCGGGGACCTCTAGTATTATTAAAAGAATGCTGGAGGCCTGGAATAATGCATCCTTGTGTTATAGACCCCCTAATATTGATGCTACAAGCAAAGATTTGCATTTCTTTTGGCACCCTGATTTTGCACCAGAAAACATAGGTTGTCTTGCATTGAAACACCCACAAAAATACATGCAGTGGCATAATAGTGGCATTAGAACTTTTGAGGATCTGAGGGTGCAGGAAAGATGGATGACTTGGGAGGAATTAGCAGAGAAAACAAAGGGATCAGAGCTAGACAAAGAAATATTCAGGACAGTTATAAGTAGAATAGAGGGATATGATGAGTTCAGTAAAAATTCAAGTACATGGCATTTGAAAAACAAAGAATGGTATTCTGTCAGAGAAATCTATAAGGCTCCGGTACCACATAAACTCTCCAAGGCTGGCCCTTTATGGCAGTGCAATGAAGACAAACTTGCAGAAATATGTGCCCAAGGATGGTCAGGCTATTCTGCTAATAAAATCAAAGCTTTTAGGTGGCTGGCTGTTCACTAGAGTTTGCAAACAAATCAGAAAAGAGCAAAATTTGATAGGTCTGTGTCTAATTTGTGTCCTCAGTGTGGCCAGGTGGAAACTTCAAACCATGTACATGTCCATGGTTGACTGAGTTTTGGAGTTGGTCTGCCCAGATTAACAAAGGAGCCCCTACAGATCAAAATCTGCTAAGTTTTTGGGATACTAAGGATGATTGGAAAGTACCACAAGAACTTTGAGCTCTTTGGATGGTGCAGTTACCACGAGAAATAGGGTTGTTATTAATGATCAGCCCCTTCCATCTTTTGGCTTAAAGAGCTTTTGTTGATATCATCCAAATCACAATACCATAGCTCATAGGAGGGAAATTCTATGGATTATATGATTTCTTTCTAACTAATCTAACCATTTCAGATGATGTCTTGCGGATGCCTGAGAGGAGACTCTATAGAGTTGGGAGTATGGATCGAGCAATGGGAGTTCTTCTGGTCGGATGAGGAGGAATCACAACTGTCTCGGACTCAACTCGAAGAGAGGTTGGTCCAACTGAAGCAAGAGGTTATACATGCTAAAGCTATTAAGAAAGTGTTGAAACGGGCTGAGGTATGGAGGTACAACAGTCATAAGGACCATGCAACTTTTTTTGGCATCATGAATCCTTTTATGGATCATGAGTTTTGGCCATATAGTATCATGAACTTATTAGGTATGTCTTTTATGATATACCCTCTGATGTATCTTTCTTAGATGCAATATAAAAACAACCTTGCTCTCAAAAAAAAAAAAAAAAAAAACCTGTAAGTCTGGTACAGACCAGACCATTAATCTTAATCAAGACATTTGTTTAAATCAAGATTCAATTTGCAGTTCTCAATACATACAGGTGTATATGCATTAAGATATAGACCTGGTCACATTTTTTAGCATTAAACCATCTCTTTTTTTCCGTCATTCATATATTCAATACTTTGTGAAGAACAAAACATATACCCATCGTCCACCGTCTTGGCGCCCATCGTCCACCGTCTTGGCGCCCATCGTCCACCGTTTCGGTGCCATAGCCAAGCCATAGCCAAGCTTCAGCATGGTCTTGGTACAACTGCTGCAAGGACACTGGCGAAATGGTGGATTTGGCCTTTTATCTCTAGTAAATGGGGTTAAAAATTTCTTTTCGTAGTTTACAGGCAGATCCATGTTTTTCTTGACAAAGCACTCGTTTGAGTGCCTTAAGCAACTAACCTGTCGGGTTATATGTTTATGCAGAGGAACACGACACTATGAATCAAATCCATGATTGAAGCTATAACCTGGCTCCAGAACAAGTAGCTCGGTTCTCTGGTTTTTTTCTTTTTATGCTTGTTTTTTGTGCCTGGATATATGCTCTGTCTTCTTTACCTTGAGGTCCTGCCCTGGTTCCGCAGTGTTCATGGATCATTTACGGACAGTCTGCAGATAGTGTTAGCTTAAGCTTTGATCCAAAAGTGTTCGATCTTCTTGTAGTAATGCTTGTGGGTATGCTCTATAGTGATTGGATCATGTACAAGCTATTTAATAATACTCGACTTGAAGTAATCTCTCGAAAGAGAGACCATAATATTCGCCTTGTATTGAGCTGGTAAGTTTTAGGCGAAGTGCCAAGTATCGAGCAAATTATGCATGCAAGCAAATAGCGACATCGATTGATTTATTCCCATAAAGTTCAGTCTAAGAACAAGCAGGGATCATGCACATTCATGAAGGCTAAGTCTCGTTTGTCGGCATTAAAAGCTTGGCAAAGGTTTTTTCGTGAGAAGGCTTTGTTTGCTATTTTTTTTCCTAATATATTTCAACGGCGAGTTGGAGGTTTGAAGCAGGCGTCACGAAATCGAGGGTCCTCGGCTACAAGACATCTAACAAGTCTGGTCCTTTCTTCATTTTCTTCGCGGGTATGGCAGCAAATCGGTGGTGCCCTTGTGGAAAAGGAGGCATTTGCCAGGTGCCAAAAGCATTGCAAAGCATTGCAGCTCCATCTCCGAACTAACCATCATGCATCCTTGATCCTTGATTCTTTCTGAATTTTCGTAACTGCTCCTTTTAGAACTTATGCGCATTAATAGATTCTTTGGTTTAAGATTCTTTGCTGCTTGAGGGTCCGTTTTACGGTTAGCTCTAATCTGGAAACCAGGGCAGAAACTCCGGCACATCCGAGAAGATTTATGAAACATATGGTACTTCAAATCCGAAGCAATTACAGATAATAGATGGAAGGCATGGGTTTGAATATATAGGAGCCAGTTATCATTATCAGAGGCCCTAGCTGCTGAGCGTCAAGGGAGTCCAACTAAGGACCTTCAAAAGCTGGAAAAAGAGTATTCTGCGGGTACTATGGCGATTGGCGGCAAAATGGCGGCAAAATGGCGCGTCTTGAATCCAAATCCACCAGATGGAAAAGGATGTGGCAGCGGAAATCCAAAATCCACAATGATGGAAAAAGGATCTCATAAGAACTTTGAACATTAGTGAGCCCATTACTATTAAGGTTTTTCCCCGAAAACCCTTCGGGGCGGGGTTTTTTAATCCTGATAGTAATCGGCGTCACTAATGTAGTCCAAGTCAGTGCAACTCTGTTGCCGCTGGGCACCACCATTGGGCACCAAGAACATGCAGAATAATTGTAAAAAAGGAAAGGAACTAAGTGTCGGGACAGTGAGAAGCCTCTCCAGCCACCACCGAGGATAGAGCGGGTTCAACTTGCCGGCTGGTATTCTATTTCCACATTCGAGTTCTGGTGCACCAAAAACTAAGGGTTCATAATCTGACCCACTATTAAAGGTGGGACAGTGGAATTGCCCACAAAGTGTACAGCTCAAAGCTGTTGATAGCGAAGCACTCTCGCATGGCCACGAAGCCAAATATAAGCGGGGTGCTGGTACTAATAGAAACCAAGAAAAGCCTTCAGAAAAGGCTACAATATACCAGCGTGATGTGCTAGTAGCACTCATCAGGGAGCTCGCCCATGCTACATAAGTCCGCGGGCCTCAGGGCACAAGGGACAATAATGTATCTATCTATCTATCTATACCAGTTTTTTCCTTTCAAAACGTTTTTTCTTTATTCCAGTAACAACTCCAAAATATTCAAATGACTATAATTTACCTTATAATTAGTGGATGTACCACCAAAAATACAATCATCATTGCAAGTTTTCAAATGTAACCATTGTAGCTCCACTATAAATAATAGCACAGCCCAAATGCTTCAAAGTCATCATGCATTGAAAACAAAACAGAGAGCAGAGGACCCTGTTACCTGCAGTAGAACCAAAGGACGGTTAGCCAAGTTCATGGGTAAGAGCCTAAGCTACTAGCAGGTGTCATGGGGTCCTCTAAGGTTATCCCCCTTCACACTGCTTGTAATCAGAAAAATATCCAAAATAAAAGGTTAATCACCATATACACTATAAAGTTGGCACAAGATATTTTCATTACAAAGATCTTGCAAAAATTCATAACAAGGCTTATGTAATCACAGCAAATCAAACAAGTGTGCCTCAGCCATATTACCCCCTGTTATAAGCTCAAATTTTAGTTCAGATCAACTTTTATTATCTATATTAAGCAGCATATGACTTTAATCTACATGTCCGTGCTGCATAAGCCAATTTTCCACTCCTTCAAGCCCATTAGATCAGGTGTACATGATCATCATATGTCCAAGACTATTTTAATTTTATCCAAACTAGATCTGTTTACTAGCAAAAACACAAATGCATTGATCAGTGGTCAGTGCAAGCAAGCACTGGTAGTGTTCTGTCCAGATCTGCACTCTTATCTTATCTAGCTATTTAGCAACCATTATCTTGCAACCAACAAATAGCTTACATGCTAGAAATTTACATGGTACTTCTGGTTATGCACAATTTTTTGTCTCATATTTACTAGATCAGTGGAGTTTAACTATACATTAGTAACAGAAATATCAATCTGAGCTCTGTTTGTAAAACAAAGGTTCCAATCAAAACATGAAATGTCAAATGCAACACTAAAGCATTAGTGAAGCTAACAACCATATACTGATCATGCAGAAGTTCATATTGTATACTACACAAATGCCAAATGGCCAAATAAACCTCAAACCTGAATAGACTGTGCGATCAAATGATTTGACGTGGACTCCATCGCTCTTTTCTCCATATGGATGCGTATCATTTGAATCTCCCTGGACCTTCTTATGTGTTCCAACAATATTGCTGTTTCTCCAGAGTTTTCATCCATAGGCAGCTCAGGATCAGAACCAAGCACCATAGCATGCCTATGCTCAAGAGTCTTGCGCCTTAAGTAATCGGGAAGATATGCCTTACAAGAATAAAAAACGGCAAGATATGTTGCCGGATTTCTCCAATTGGTTTTACCCTAGATATTTAGCCATTTGCCCTAAACTCCCTTTTCCTCCAATATTACATGTCAAGAAAAATATAAATTCCTTACTTTAAGGTCACATCGTTAAAATTAAAGTATCTTTTTGGGCCCACATCTTGTACGGTCCACCATATCCCATAGTCTTATCCCATATGGTGTGATACTACACGTCCATTGTTAGCATATGAAAATCTTACACCCTTGTCTCAAGAATGTCCAATGTTAACATATGCAAAATTTAGACCCTTGTCTTAAAAATATGAAAACATGAATGCATACAAGCACTCATTTGTTTCAAACTCCCTTTGTTAACCCATCCATCCTTGTCTTGTATAATGCAACAACATATGTTCACACATACTCTTGTTCATATGCCACTAGCGTATTAGCACTTAGCCCATAGCAAACAAGCTATCTTCTCATCTTAGAGCACTATAAGGTATCTTAGAGCACTACATGGTACAACTGTCTCAAGAACTACACCATTGCCTCAAAAATATGAAATCATGCATCTACACATGCCACTTCATGAACTTATATTGTGTAGGTTACCATGTCATAAAAAAAAAAAAAAAAAAAATTAGATTTTGCGGGTGAAAAGAATATTGTAGATAAAGGTTTTATTTTGTCTTGGGTACATTAGGGTTGGAACCAATGTATAAAATCTAAATATGTAATTGTGATGGTGTTGCATGTTAAGTTATAGTATGCCCAATGT
This sequence comes from Isoetes taiwanensis, assembly GCA_021234155.1. Classification (NCBI taxonomy): domain Eukaryota; kingdom Viridiplantae; phylum Streptophyta; class Lycopodiopsida; order Isoetales; family Isoetaceae; genus Isoetes; species Isoetes taiwanensis. Next base: position 68,512 of record JAJEKV010000769.1, read on the forward strand.
GGCTTTGATGTCATTGATATGATGTAAGCATATTAAGGTATACAATTTCTATCTCAGTAATGTAAATAAAGAACATTTGATTGCGACAGATTTCTTCTATTTTTCAAACATCATTTTATAGATGCTGGCATGTAAACCTTACACAATGATCGTTTGATATTCGACACTTTACAGAATACCAAATTATTTGCGATAACAATGGCTATGCAATAATCATCTGATATTAGCCACTTTACAAAATCCCATCGATCCGAGACATCGGATCGCCATTCTAGAATGGGACGAGCATGCATGTTTTGCATGCATGCGGGCGGCGCATGCCCATTTTGGTTGGGAGTTCGCTATTTTAGGCGTGTTTCTGCTTCGACTTCTCATCGGCACTTCCTCTTCTCTCTCAGCAGTACCTTATTCTCTTTGAACCCACCCTCCCCCCCTTCTTTGTTATTGTATTTTTTATCGGCACGCTACAGAATCTTCCCCTCCACTCGGGAGGTTTGTTTTGTCTTGTTGTTTTGTTGGTGATGTGCAAGTGCGTGGGTTGAGCGGCATCCGTTTCGACTTTTTCCATTCGTGGGTTTTGGGAGCGATTTTTATGCCTTACGTTTGTCAAGCCCTTGCCAAAGGGTTATCACTAGGTTTTTCCTCGAAAACCCGAAAGGCGGGGTTTTTAATCCCGTTGATAAGCTTTTCGGCAGTACACTAGCCAGATCTCTATTAGCATTGTATTTTGTTGGGGTCCAAATGATATAATTGGATTTTCCCTTTATTTTTTATGGGTAGTTAAGCGTGATGCGGCTACCCACTATCCCCATGTAGAAAATCTGCCGAGATGAATGAGAAGCAAGTCTAAGGATCGCCATTCTAGAATGGGGACGAGCATGCATATTTTGCATGCATCGCGGTGGCGCATGCCGTTTTTGGTTGGGAGTTCGCTATTTAGGCGGCGTTTCGCCGACTTCTCATCGGCGCTTCCTCTTCTCTCAGTGATACCTTATTCTCTTTGAATTGTTTCCCAGCGGGGGAGGGGCTTCTTTGCCGGGTTTGGCTAATTGGCATTTCTTTCTTGTTGTCCTTTCTCGGCCTTTAGCCTTCATCCTGTGACCTTCGTCCTCGATCCTAGTTTGTTAAGGAAGTCCTTTGGTATTCGGGCGGTTTGTTGGTTTCATGCGAGTCCCATTCTAGAATCCCATCGATCCGAGACATCGGATCGCCATTCTAGAATGGGACGAGCATGCATGTTTTGCATGCATGCGGGCGGCGCATGCCCGTTTTGGTTGGGAGTTCGCTATTTTAGGCGCGTTTCTGCTTCGACTTCTCATCGGCGCTTCCTCTTCTCTCTCAGCAGTACCTTATTCTCTTTGAACCCACCCTCCCCCCCTTCTTTGTTATTGTATTTTTATCGCGTGGCACGCGCGTAATCAGCCCCTCCACTCTGGGAGGTTTGTTTTGTCTTGTTGTTTTGTTGATGATGTGCGTGGGGTTCGCGAGCGGCATCTGTTTCGACTTTTCCATTCGTGGGTTTTGGGAGCGATTTTTATGCCTTACGTTTGTCCAAGCCCCTTGCCGAAGGCTTATCAATAGGGTTTTTCCTCGAAAACCCGAAACGACGGGGTTTTTTAATCCCGGTGATAAGCTTTCGGCAGGTACACTAGCCCAGTCTCTATTAGCATTGTATTTTGTTGGGGTCCAAATGATATAATTGGATTTTCCCTTTATTTTTTATGGGTAGTTCGCATGTGTGCGGCTACCCACTATCCACCATTGTAGAAAATCTGCTGAGATGAATGAGAAGCAAGTCTAAGTGCATTGGCATATTTAACAATTTTAATAGGGATGATGAAATAATCGATATATTTAACAATTTTAATAGGGATGATGAAACAAACACCTAAAACTCCAGCACTCATGTATGGTTCTATAGAATATTTATGCAATTCCATGTTTAATGTTCAATTGCAGAGCCATCCAGGAGTAAGAATCCTATGTGCGACAATGGCACTTAAAATCCTTGATGAGCAAGAGCCACATATCTCAAAAACATATTGGTTTGCATGTACTGATAAAACACCTTGCAATGGTATTTATCTTTTGCGTGAAGCAGTTTCCTCTCCTTGTTTTAATATTGAACTCTTCGCTTATCACAAAAACTTTGTTTTTGCATGTAACACTACAATTGGATGCATCTGCTTGTAGTACATTTGCACCCTTCTAGAAAATGATGCATGAATAAAAGTATTTGCTCAAGATCAACTATTTCTCTTGCTTATAAGATTGGACTTGACAATGACCTCACCACATAAATCATCCATTCATTTGGACATTTTCATGTGAGAATAATATAATAAGAACTCCAAGTCTTATTTAAGGGATCGCTTCCACCAAGACAATGCCTATTATATGCAGCACACTATCATTGCACCTTCACTCGTGCATGCTCATAATAAATAAATAGTCTCATATTCTATCAACCTTTTATGCCTTTAGCGTATCTAACTATGTTGATGATTGTGGCTTAAGATTCTGTCGCAGATTAATATGTAGCAAAATAAAAGGGGGTTCCAGGGGGATTTGATATGGATGTAAAAATAACAATTCCTAAAACCATAGACCATATATCCCTAAAACAATTGAATGCGTTGTTATAAAAAAAAAACATAAATTCAAGATAAAAGATGATCACATTAGCTCGCTGGATACATTGGTTAAAGTAGTCTTATTAGGGCATTGAGTTATTTTGGTAGAGGTTCGGGCCCCCGTATATCATATTCTAAAATCTTAGGCAAAATCGTATAGAGGTTTGATATTCTCTCAAAACCTTAGGCGAAATCATAATTCATATTTCAAAATCATAGGCACCTCCAATCATAAATGACTATATCATAATTCATATTTCAAAATCATAGGCACCTCCAATCATAAATGACTATATCGTAATTCATATTTCAAAATCATAGGCACCTCCAATCATAAATGAAGCGAAACAAGAGGTGTCCAGAGGCTCTAACATACGATCTAGGCCGTAGAATCGACGAATCTGACGACTGTGGTAGTCCAGGGTGCAGCTCGTTTAGAATATATGTAGCAAAATAACAGAGGTTCCAGGGGGATTTGATATGGATGTAAAAATAACAATTCCTGAAACCATAGACCATATATTCCTAAAACAATTGAATATGTTGTTATAAAAAAAAATTCAAGATAAAAAATGATCACATTAGCTCACTGGATACATTGGTTAAAGTAGTTTTATTAGGGCATTGAGTTATTTTGGTAGAGGTTCGGGCCTCCGTATTTTATATTCTAAAATCTTAGGCAAAATCGTATAGAGATTCGATGTCCTCAAAACCTTGAAATCGTATATCGTATTTCATATTTCAAAATCATAGGTGCCTCCAATCATAAATGACTATAAGCGAAATGAGAGGTGTCCAGAGGCCCTAACATACAATCTGGGTCGTAGGATTGACGAATCCGATAGTCCAGTGTGCATCTCGTTTAGAATACTAATGCAAAGGTAACATGTAAACATCAATGATGAGAAATTAGAGCTCAAAAAATATAATACACATTCCTGGTAGCAATGCCAAAAGGGATGTAGCTCACATGCATATGTTATTAATATGTTATTAACTGGTAGTAGCTTAATCTATACAAGACCAATGCAACTAACCCAGGTTTTAATAGTCGCCCAGGGGTTAGTGCCTTTCAATTTTCAATGGTCGTGGCTTAATATATACAAGATCAATGCAGTTGATCCATATTTTAATAGTCGGCCAAGTTTGGGCCTTTCAGTTTTTCAAAAAATGACATATATTCTGTATATGATAAGACTGTGGGATGTAGGGTAGATCATGCTTGTCGCCATGTGGAATTACAGAAAACAATCTTCTGTAATACAATCTGTCATTTCGTTCATCAATATAAGCACACATACATGAGACTATAATTCAGTCGCAATAGTTATTACTATGTAGATGAACTTACAACCTTTTAAGCATGCCTAGGAAGTGTAAATATGATTGTCTTCTCCTGTAGCATATCCCAAGTTCTAATGGTGGACTAAACCTTCCTCATCAAGATAACTAAACTATGTGTAACAAATGCTGGTCTAAAAGCAGTTTTCACAAGAAACTATACCTATATAATACTCATAGAATTCAATCTACATAGAGGTGTATAACCAAGCTACAATGCACAGAAGAGTTGTGAAGTGGCAAGCTCAAATGTGATACTATGAAAACTAATATGTAGTTGCTGTTACCTCAGATAGTGACTATTTGCCCTGCTTTGAATTTGTGGAAACCACTCCCAATGTTTTGTTAACGGATAAGCACATATAAGTTACCATTTGTAATCTAGCAAGCTTTTGAAGAGCAGATATAATGCACCCAAGGATAGTCATAATGAAGATCGAGCAATATAAATGCATTCCTCAAATCAATGGTTTCCTCCTTTGAAAATCAATCATTCTCTTTTTCCTTGCAATGGCAATTCCTATAAGGCATTCGGTCAGATCAAAGTGCAACTACCAAATAAGAAACAAAGTTAGAGGTTGTACCTTTTAAACTTGATCCAAGAGAGGGCTTTTCTGTTGGCTACACATTTCAGATTGGGATCATAGGCATGCCATACAGAATGGAGGTCGTTGCAACAAAAAATGGCATGGAATGGAACTCCTCTTTGTCAGATTATCTTGTACAAGAGCACATTGTGACCGGAATCCCTGAAAGACAAACTGCAATATAAGAACATACTATGAAGAATTGTTTTGCTTCAGATGCGTGAACAAATGGCCAAAAGATCAATCGACCCTAAGTGATGCAAGAATACTGAAAAACAACATCTCTCAAATTGGCTAATATTCCTGTTCTTGGCATTATCCAAATGCCATCAGCATTTCGTTCCACCCCCCCATTTGATCATGGGAAGGAAAAAAAGCACCGTAGTTCATGCTCTTTTCATGTCATGCATGCAGTTGCTGTAGACCTCGCCCTGGAGCCCTTTCATATTGTTTATGTGAATCAAGAGTCTGAAATTGAAGTAAATTCAAAACTCCTTTAGTATATATAAAAGATACCTATAACCTGAAAAGATCAAATAGATTTGAACCGCAGACAGCTATCTTAGAAATCCCGCCTGGCAGATCTTCCCCAGGTATGTCCAGTCTGCTCACAAAGAGTTCATACAAAGCCATTCGAAAAATAAGCATTAGTTTACCCATAAGATAAACATCTGCAGCATGCCCAAATGTGTGAATTAGCATTATCAAAAGAGATATATTCCCAGGTAAAGACCCAACAAGCTTAAAAATGCCCATATTGAAGCATTTATCAGAGTTTCCAATCAACAACGCTATGCTACAAAGACAGGGAAAAAGCTCTCTGCATTCATAAGACATCAAAAATGCCATTGGCATAGCCATTGGCATAACCATCGCCATTCAATTATCCCCACATACTATAAAAGAACATCGTTCGTTAGGACAAACGAACGATGCAAGATGTTTGACATAGTAGGACGCAAAAAGAGCAATAATTTTGCATGCTATCTAGCAATAGTCACATCTGCGGCCATTATGTTATCATAAATTTTATCCTCGTCATAGGATGGACCTTACAATTGACAATGGCATAGTCTATAAGAAAAAAATAACAATGGCATAGGCATCTAATCACTGCACAAATTGTCAACAACCAATCCCCAATATATGAGGATGAGATGGGGCTGTTACATGTTTGTTAAGCATGATGTATGTTTCTAAGATGCCATCCAGGTACAACTAAATGTAAATGTATTATCATTTTTGCCGTGACAAATTAACAGTTTTAAATAAACTTGAACTATTTCAAAATTTCATATGATCATTAAGAGTGCACTTAAATTTCTCCTAAGAATTTGCAGTTCGTCAATTAAGAAAACTATAATTGAGTGTACATTTCTTTCTTTTGAATCCTTAAAGTTAACCAGGATGATATAGCTTACAACAGAGGGTTTGCTTTATTGGAAATTAAAGTTGGATTCATGTATTGTATTGTAGGAAATAAAGGTATGCGCAAATAGATTTTCGAGATTTCTGGTATATAAAAGTCTGCTTGCATACGCAAATGTCAGTGATCCTTGACATTATGATCATATTCTTTATGTATTGACAGTGGCTTTGTTTGATAGGCTTAACTATTAGAAGCGGTAGAATTGAAAATAGCATGCCACTCAAGGACTTAAAAACGATGCATAACACATTGCCATAATATAGAATACTAGAAAAAGTGCCCAGCGTTGCTGGGCTTTCGTCAGGCATAAGTTAAAAAGCTAATAAAAGATAGAATTATGCTTTATGGTGATTACAAAAATATTTTAATCTACAAGAGGTGGGAAGATAGCTAGTAGTAGGGAAAATTCATCGAGGGAGTTGAGAACTTGGATTCACTTTGAAAAGAATGTTACATCAAAATAAATCGAGAAACTTTTTATGGTGCACTTTGTACACTGTTGAATATTTCAAATCAACAAGTGGTTTGAAGTGCAAAAGACGAAAAAATTACATGACATGATGAACCAGGAGAGCTACAGTGTTGTTATTATATCGAAAGTGGACTTACAAGACACTACTTGGGTAATATTTGTAAAAAATATGGATAAATGAAAAGTGTATTCACATGACATATTCTTCTGCAGCATACATAGTATTTGCTTCTCACAAATGAGGGGTTCTTTCACATTACTTTTTTTTTATAGATAAAGATAAGTAAAGGAAGCATCAAATCCTACTTCGCATAAACTTCCCATCTGCAAAGAAGAAACATAGTGTACAAAAGTCTGAGTACTCTTAGGAAGTACCTTAATAGTTGATATCCAATGTAGTGTTAATGTAGATGTATTATATTTGCACTATAATACAAAACAAAGCCAACAAAACTTAAATGCCCAATGTTTCAAGTACCAATAAATGGATTCAAAGCCAAAGAGGACATCTAAGGTCTCTTACAAGATTTTTCTTCTTTTTTGACATCTATATATGACCATATGTGAAACTATAATTTGATGATCGTAAAGAACTATAATGTTGTAAGAAAACTATTCACATAGCAAGCAAAATTGGGAGAAGATAAAAATAGAATAGAATATGATTTTATCGTCCACGGAGACCAACTGGCCTATGGGACCCAAGTACAAAGAGAGAGAGCAAAAATTACTACCAGATTAAAAACCCCCGCCCAAGGGTTTTAGGGGAAAACCTTAGTAGCAATAAGGATCTTCGACATACCGCATGCTTATATACATAATCACAAGTACGGTGAGGTTAATGCCTGGACAGGGGGCATAACCGAAGTACAGATCCATTACCTCCCTGAGGTAATGATCCCAACAAGCCTACAGAGGCCGCGGTTTCAAGTAGCTCATGCAAGGCCCGATGGGGCACAACTAACCGAAAGCATACCGAGCCCGGATATGCCCGTGACACGGACAAAGCCCGGAGGGCGGACTTTCATCCTCAATGGCGCCTGTTGACAAAGATCGGATGGACTCTGCCCTCACGCTGCCCCCGAATCCATCTCCCCGTCTCAATGCGGAGGTGGTGTGCACTGCGGCGAATGGAAGCAATCACCCCGCGCTTTTCATGGGTAGATGGGTGCTGGGTAGTGGTGTGGGCCCCTCGTGAGCATGGGATTAACCCGCTGTCGATAATTTGCCACCTTGACATGTGACAGGCCTCTCGTGATCCCAAAGCTTGGCCATGAAGCAAGCATCCAAGCACCGCTTCAAGGCGCCAGCGTTCTGTATGCACCGGGTCCACATCCGGTGCCTCGCACATTCCATAGCGAGAACCATCGGGCTTGCTTGTCTTTCCAAAGAAGCTTTGAGTCGTTGCGGGCCCATCGCCATCGCCAAAGCAAGGTTGGGCAGCCGGGCTTCATCCATAGCCACCACCTTCCGGAAGTAAATAATGTGACGCTCAAGTAGCAACCCCTCAGAATGGAAGGAAGCCCGCCTCTTGGAGCAAGATCCGATATGGGGATCGTGGATTTCACTCCCAAAGGCCGGGCCAAGAAAGCTTTCTCAGACTGCTCTAGATCGCTCCAAGTGGTGAGGGATATCACCGGCCCCACACTTCTACCCCATAGAGGAGGACCGGTTCAACCAAGGCCCCTGAACAAGTGTGCCCGGTGACCCCATGCATACGCCTTTGGATCAAGTTGTTTTGCATTGCATGGGCTGTGGCTTTCCACTACCGCAAAGGACCCGCAGAACTCGATGGATGCATCCCAAAGGTGTGGTAGTAGAAAACTCAATGCCCAAATACTTATAAGACCGAGCCACCTCCACCCCGCCTGGTAAGTGAATGAGGGAAGACGTGGGTGCCGAGATGATGGGACCAAAGAAGACTTTGTCTTGGCCAAGTTAACTCTCATGTCAAGAATTGGCGTAAAGTGTCCAAAGCATCCGTGGCGTTGCATGTCCTCCAGGGTATATGCGAAAGCAGCCAACATCACGATATATGAGTTGCCGGATTATGTGGTGCATCAATCGAAGCCCCCCCGCGGTTTCGGACTAGCCATTCTTCTAGCTGGTCAATGTACAAGCCAAGAGCGTCGGGGATAGAGGGCAGCCTTGGCGCACCCCAATGCTACTAACAACGGGCTCCCCGATAGTGTGTGAGACTAACCGAGCAAGCCTCAGAGATAGTCCGTATATATAGCATTCCGCAAGTCGACGGGTCCCTAGTCGCCTCAAACTGGTCCCACAACTTATCCCGAGGCATCGTGGTCAAAAGCCTTTGCGAAATCCACAAAGCAACAAGACAGATTCTCAAGGCCGATTCCGCTATCTATCCTCTATGAGTGTTCGCAGAGTGAAGATATGGTCAATAGTAGAATGGGCTGAAGCCTCGCTCACAAGTATGAGCCCAAGACTTCTCCATCCTCCGCCCAAAGTGTCAATCACCGCCAAGAATCCCAAGAAGCAACTTGGCAAAGACGAACCCCACCATAATGGTAACGATAGTTGGTCGGGCCGGGGGTCCCCGCTTGTATATGGGCACAACTCTACCGTAGTCCAAAGGCGGGGAAGCCTTCTTGCAATGCCCCGTTGAAGAGTGTTTGTGAGAACCCGGCACCATTGGGGCCCTGCCCACTTGAGAAGCTCCGTCAAGATACCATCCAAATGCTACCTTCCTGTTAGCGGTAGGCGCCGCAGGCCCATTATGACATCCCTTCAAGAATGACCGCTAGGGCCCTGCCTCATGGAGGTATCGGTGCCCGGCTTCCATTGGGTCATACAAATGCTACAAGTATCTCACCCATTGTTCCGGTAATATTTCCCCGTGGGGGTGCGTGCAGCTTACTCAAGACCTTTCTCCGTAAGGCCCTAGGGTGGCGGTCTAGAAGACCAAGCATCCATGGCCGAAGCTCATAAAGTACCGGCTTTCTTGGTCTTGAGGAAGGGGCGATTGACGGACGGCCGGGCGGGGCTTAATGGTGGGGTCCAAAGACTTGGCGGAGCCATCGCTTTCAGCTCCCGACATTCGCCATCGAACCCGGTGATTGCGGGGAAGGTGGTTGCAGCCCCGTGGATCGCCGAGAGCGGTCTCTCCCAAAGCATCTTTGCCCCTACCCTCGGCGAGCCGGGTTCAGCCGGGCCGTCTGCCGTTGAAGTGTGGGGGAGTTGCAAAGACTCCCGGCAGCTCATGCTCAAGCATCCTCGCATAGACCGCCGCATGATCATAGTCCGTGACGCAACCGTGGGTACATGGGGTGTTGGGGCAATGGGTGCTCTGGGTTGGCCTGCCAATCTATCTGCAAAACAGGGCCGATGGTGCCTGCCCTTCCTCGCCCCGGGCCACTGTCCCGGACACCGGCAGTGATCAAGTGTAGGCATTGCTGCGTCAAGCTAGCACGTAATCCACCACACCGTGCCGCCCCACGGTTCTCCCCGTTTACAAGTGAAGCGGCCGGAGGACGGGCCATCGCAATGCCGACCCATTGCAAATGACCAGGGTCAAAGATATCGCCAAAGAACAGCATTTGGTACCGGCCATACCGCGGTCATCCGGGTGTCATCCGACGCCCTTGGCCAAACCATCTCTGCTTGGGTCCATTTGCAACACATCCTCAGCTAGAGGTGCTAATTTTGGGATCTCGCTCGCCTCGCGGCGCGGCGATTGAAATCTCCAAGCAACATGACCTTGCCCAATTGTTGCAGACTGGCCAGATGTCATCATATAGATCGACATAGGGCTCTCGCCTCATTCACATCCAAGTGCGTGTGGTAAAGTTGCTCTCAAAGATGTGGGAAGTAGCAAGCCGCCACAAAGAGAGGGTCGCCATCGCCGTTTCGCACTCGCACTCCACGTGTATCTCGGCAGCCTGCCCTCGCCTTTACACGTGGGAGACCGATTGGGCCAAGGTCGCCCGGGTAATAACACGCATTCCTCCGCGTCCTCGCTTTCCTGCACTCATTGAAGACCTGAGTAGCACCGGTATCCCCGGCAAATCGTAGCCTCAGGACCAAAGATGTTCCCATGTTTCCATGAGGAAGATAAGGTCCATGTCCATGGCGACGGAATTGAGATCGCCCCCTTCGCCATGGAAAGCCACGGCAATTCCTGGGATACCACGCCGAGGCACGATCCCTATTTAGTGGCATGCATCGCCACTTCAGTCCGGGTGGTAGTGGTGGTCCTGTGGGGAGCGGAAGATGTGGATGCTCAGGTTAGCTGGGCCCCCTCAAGAGGGGACTCGAGGGGCCGGAGTGCCCGCGATCCCCTGTTTGGTCGCCTCAATTACAAGATCCTTCCCCGGACCAGCCCCGCCGCCCTCCATGTCTGGGCGGCAGCCCCTCGACTTTGGCGGCCACGCCTTTGGGTCTCTTGTGGCCGGGTCAAGTCCCTATCAACGACATGAGCCGCCCCCTTCAACTTCCTACCGACGCTAGATGGCTACCCGCCCGCACGCTCTCAAATGTGGGAAGATGACCACCCTGGGGCATCGGGGGCCAATTCCATGACGACTCGCCTTTCCAATGGTCTGTGTGCTTTGGGAACATCATCCGGCCCAAGATTCAGGTGTCCGAGCTCTGGAAGTGAGATGTTCTCCCCGACTCCGATGGCCGCCTCGCGACTACCACATTGCGGGCCTCGCCTCTCGTTTCTCGGTTCGGCGGGGCCGCACTGTGTGTTGGTTGAGGTGGGTGAGGCATAGGTCGTGGGCCGGGCGCCGGGGTGGTGGCGGCGCGGATCCGGATGTGTCCGGGCAAAGATGTGTTCCGTGCTGACGCCCGTAGGTTGGTGGGTTCGCGGGGTTGGTGTGTTCTTTTCTTTGTGGTTTTACGTTCTCCGGAGTCCGAGCTCGGCTCTTGCGGGGCGTTGTCATGTCTTGCCATCTCCTCGCGTGCAATGGCGGAGTTGCTCATGTGCCTGACATGGAGGCCCTTTGCCTTTTTGGCAAGCGGCGCCAAGCCCTGTAGCCCCCGATCTCGTGCTAAATCCTTACCAAGAGCGCTTCGATTACGCTTTGGCTAGCTTCCAAAGCAGCACGGAATCCTTGTTCTCACAGTGGCGGCGGCCCGGCAACCTTCCGGGGAGGGCGGCATGCTCCTCGGGCCGTGGCCTTAGCTCTCCTCAACCTCGGCTGGATCGAGGCGGGGTTACAGTGTCTCCGCTCTACCGGTTCCTCGCTCCCCGCGCCCCGGCTTCCATAAGTCGCCAACACCCGGTCTACACGCCCCCTCATATCCGCAAGCTCCTGCTGGTATTGTTGTCTACATCAAATTGTAGCAAGTGGATGCCATCATCCCGCCTGCCGACGCGACATCCTCCAATTCCGCGGATTCGCCGCTTTCCCGGGCATCAATCGGCTGCGCAACATCCGAGATGTTATGTTCTCCACCTGGCCGGGAGGCCTCGCAAGGCATGCACCGTTGGCCTCAACCTCGCCTCGATGCGGCTCCAAGGTTCGACCGGGCGGATTGCCTATGTGGCCCGCGCCTGCCGGGTCGACCGGGCCTTGGCTCGGCCTCCCTCTTCATGGAAGACGCCTCTCCCTCCCCCGGAGGCCTCTTCCTTGGTGGCCCCGCCATGGTCTTCCTGCAGGGCTCGGCCAAGGGGTCAACCGGTGGTTGGTGTGTTTGGGCCTTCCTGTGATGGGTTGGTGTGGTCCGAGGTAGCTCACCAACCAAGTGTGGGTCCACACATGGGACTGTCCCAGGGCCATGACTTGGGGTATGACTTGGGGCGACTCTCGGATATCTGGTGTAAACCGGCTGCCACAAAACCCTAGCACACAGCCCGAAAAGTGCAGATTTGAGCACTGAAACAAAGACAAGCATGCAGGTATCATACACCGTTGGAAAGATCTCTGAACCAGCTTTCCAACAAGCCTAAGCACATAAAATCTGACACCGGATGTGAGAGATACATCCGGTCGAAGTGTCTACCGATTGCCACGTAAACCCTAACACACAGCCTGAAAAGTGCCAATTTGAGCACAGAAACAAAGCCAAGCATGCAGGTACCATACACCGCTAGAAAGATCTCTGAACCAGCTTTCCAACAAGCCCAAGCACATGAAAATCGGACAACCGGATGCAGAGATATGACCGATCAAAAATTCTGCCAAGAAGACGAGACCAATCGAATACTTACTAAAACATACGCCAATCCCTATATTGGTGTCGACTTTCATCAACAACACCATCGAACTAGGGTATGAATTAGTAAAACATTCTCGTAACCTTCAATAAGAGTACAACACACACCTTTCAACACCGCGTGGCCAAGGCCAACAACGGCATCAGGCGAGGGCTATACTTCTCAAAGAAGGAAGAAGAAGGGCTGCCACAAAAACCCTAGCACACAGCCCGGAAAACAGCAGATTTGAGCACTGAAACAAAGACAAACATGCAGGTATCATACACCGTTGGAAAGCTCTCTGAACCAGCTTTCCAACAAACCCAAGCACATAAAAATCTGACACCGGATGTGAGAGAGATAAAACCGGTCGAAGTGTCTACCGGTTGCCACAGAAACCCTAGCACATAGCCCGGAAAACAGCAGATTTGAGCACAGAAACAAAGCCAAGCATACAGGTACCATACACCGTTGGAAAGATCTCTGAACCAGCTTTCCAACAAGCCCAAGCACATGAAAATCTGACACACGATGTGAGAGATATGACCGATCAAAATTCTGCCGCCTTCAGAGAGAAGGATGGCGCCTTGAGAGCATCAGTGCATAGGCATATCCAAAAAGGATAAGGAGGCTCAACTTGCAAAAGGATACGTATGGCATTATCATGAAGAGGGCATTATTGTGACTAATTTTGTGAATATATAGCAAGTATGGCAATATCATGAAGAGGGCATTATTGTGACTAATTTTGTGAATATATAGCAAATACAGATGTGTAGAGAGAGAATCTGCAATTGGTTTTGGAATTGGAGAAAAAAGGTGCAAAGACTATTGAAGCGCATACATCATTCTAGAGTACACATTCTAGAGAATAATAATCTTTCCTTGTAACCTACCTCACCTCACCTTTTGGAAGCAGGCAGGGGATGTTGAAGCAAAAGTTGTGTTGAATGGAGTCTAGAATCTGCATAGATGGTATATTAAAGGGCTAAAAGCAACCAATCTATAAGGCGAAGGTAAGCTATATGCAAGAATTTCCATGAAAATTGTTGAAGTCTAATTTTTGTAGCAGGACACCACAGTAAGGTTACTCCCTAACATACAAACTATTCAGGTTTTCTTTTTCCTACAGGGTATGCTCCGGGATCTTCCGCCCATAGCTCGCCCATGTAAACATGCCAGACAGAGATGCACCATCGCCAGAAGGACCCCAGATTTTGTTGGAAAATTACCACCCAATATTGTTGGATGTAGTACACAGTTTACTATATCTCGTGAGGAACAAGGCAATGATCTATGCAATCTAGAGCCATGGGCAGAAGAAAGGGGGATGCACAAATTCCTTGACCCACTTTAAATTGGCTTCATAATCTCTGTTAACTATGAGAAGACATGAAGATTAACCATCGATACTCGATTCATTTTTTAAGCGTCTTTATCTAGCAAAGAAAGATCCTGCTCTATTGCTAGTATCTTTATGATGGATGCAACATGTCATCATGGCAAATTTTAGCTTTCCTAAAGCTGAACATAGAAAGAAGATGTAGAAATAAACTTACCAAAGTTGGACTTACAAACAATGCTCCTTGATTGTGGACCCACGGGATTGCAAAAGCCTCATTTCTAGAAATTTGCTTGTGAAGCATCACCATTCTAACCATATTCTGAAGCAAATTACAGCCATGATTACAGCCATGATTCGAAATCAGAGTTTGGTGCATGCCATGAGGCCGTCAAAACTTCGAACGCGTAAAGAAGTGCATAAACTTTGCTTACCACACCCCATATGCGGACCGAAATCAAGGTTTTATGCACGCCATGAGTAGTTTTGCAGTGAATCGATCATGAAATGGGTCGAAAAAAAAACATTTTCGGATGTAAAGGCAAAGTCTTTCATCCTGACCGGTTTATTTTGGATATATGTTATGGTCCAGCATGAAAGAAGAGATCTTAAGCTTATAAACAAGCAACGTAAAAAGCTCTACTACAACTCCAGGCTTAATCAGTAAGTTTAAAAAGAATACATATAAACTATGGGATACCTGAGGGATTTGTACATTGTTTAGAGAGCTGATAGAAAACCATATGAAGCAGCTTGTTAATATGGAGGATTCAGGCCTTCTGTCTAAGCTGACTGCTGATATGCTGATACATATGATGTCTTGGCATGCAAGTATGACTTGTTTTCTCATGTATCTGGCTGGAGTAATGTCAGGAAAGCAGTATGTACTTGAGATCCTGTGATGTGCTAAGCTCTGTTGTATGAAAAGCCAAGTATGACAAAAACATTGATCAATAACAAAGATTTTCTAAAATAGTCTTAATTATAAATTTTAACATTTTCTCATCTCACTTCTTGCAGCTCTTAGCTGCAGGGAGATATATTTGAAAAGTATTATAACAGCATTTACCCAAAGTGTTTGCTGTCTGGCAGAACAGCTTCAGTTGATGCCAATTGAATTCTTATTCTAAAATTGATAACATAGTGTGGTTTATCAGTTCACCTTAAAGTTCTGGAGTGAATGTTTACTACTTTTAGAACATGAAAGATACCATGCAAGGTTTTGATTCAATGCTTTCTGGTGGTGACAGAGGTGAGGAACGCAACATTAGTGGTGCAAGTGCTTACTCCAGACTCTTGGACAACACAATCTGGGCCAGGGTGTAATCTGCCATCAATTGACAATGTGCGATAGATTTAAAGCACCAATTCATTCAGGATGACAACTTACATGGCAAACCAACATGTGCACATCAGATTTGAAGCTCGCCTTTTGAAACAGTCATTTAATATGGCAGACAAGTTGACATATAAAGAAAGTGATATCCCAACACAATCTCAAGAGGAATCTACTTGTGAAAGGAAAAATTATCTTGCAAATTATCTCTACTATAAATAGAGATTTTACCTAGAATTGGAGTCCTCCTATTTATCTAAAAAAAAATGAGGCAAGTGCAGGCAATAGTCTAGTCATGCCAATCTTAAAGGTATAAAGCTCCACACATAGATTTACCTGGCTTTGCTGCCAGATGGTAATGGCCGTTGCTGCAATTCTGAAAAGCCAGATTAAACGGGCAAGGATGGTTGGTAAAATGGTCGGTAGACAGTTCGGAGACTGTTTTCATCCTTCTACTGCAAAATATCCAGTCAAAAAATCTTAAGCCGTTTACAGGCAGGAGCAGGTCAGGCAGCAGCTTGCAACTAATGGAAATATGCCAATATGAATGATTATCTTAAGCAGTTAAAGGAATTGAAGGAGAACTTTATGGTGCTGGGGGAATCATCGATGATACAACATCAAATCATGTATGCTCTTCAAGTATTGTCTAGAGAGCATAAACATATTTCTATTTGTGACCATTATAACATTAAAGTCCAGATTAACATTTCCTTAATCAAGCTGTATGAAGCGACTTCTTGATGCAAAAACTGAAAATAGGAGACATGATCAGATTGAAACACTTATTTATTCCAAGCTTCAATCATCAGCTATTTCCCCTGTGTTATTCTTTAAGTCTAATGAAGCTCAGCCTTCTAATACCAAACCTGTTCTTTCAAAGGCTTATTCTGCTCTAATGTCTAGGCCAGTAGAAACGCAAAGCAAGGAATTAAATAGAGAAAATTGAAACATCTTTTCATGACGAAGGGCCTGTAGGACCCAACTAAAACAATATGGTAAATTCATGCTCAAACTAAACATAATACCAATCCTGTTCTTTCAAAGGCTTATTCTGCTCTAATGTCTAGGCCAGTAGAAACTCAAAGCAAGGAATTAAATAGACAAAATTGAAACATCTTTTCCCGACGAAGGGCCTGTAGGACCCAGCTAAAACAATATGGTAAATTCATGCTCAAACTAAAGATATCATTGAGAAGGGGACTCACAGCAAAAGCCATTTGTTGCAGAAGAGCAAGTCGAACCACTTCATTGACGTTGCAGAAGAGCAAGTCGAACCACTTCATTGACGACTCAGATCGCCAATTAAAAAATGAATACCTAGGAGCATTTACACACAAGCCATTAGTGTCAACAATCGAGAAAAATTAGATTCCGCATAATCATCTTGTATGTGGGGGTTAAGAGCCATTAGTGTCAACAATCGAGAAAAGGCCTGTAGAGCCGAAATTTTTTACTTCTGATAAGTCAGAAACATGCTTACAGCAATTTGCACATGCAGGAGCAAGTTATGTATTTACCAAGAATTTCGATTATTGCTTCGTGTTCCAAGCTCAAGCTCTGCCTGCAAAGAGGGGTCCGACTCCAGGAGCCGTGAGAGGGGTCAAAGAGAGAGAAAAAAACCGTCTACCGCAGATAAATCAAAGGGATAAAAATAATTTAAAAAAATTCAACGCGCAAGATTGCGCACAGACTATCCTAAAATGGCTTTATTATTATAGATAGATGAGGTTTGACATCTTCCTTTCCATTCTGATCTGTTTGGCAGACTGCTTGCTTTAGATTTGTAATGCATGCTTTTTTTTCCCCCATCGGTGTGATTCCTTTTTTGTTTCTAATGCATACGTTTTATGTGTATTGCCATTGCAGACAAAAAGAAGGGGGCCATATCTCGCCATTTGCTATGTTAGAAGAGCCCATATCTACAACAACCTTACAGGATTTTTGTGAACATAGGAGATCCAGGCAATGGAACATTTCATAATTCAGGTAATAAAATATTTCTCTTTGATATGTTTGAGCAGATGCAACAATCCATCCAAATATTGATGTCTCTCTTCCATTTCTTACAATACTTAACGCAAATGGTACAGCTTATTCTAGCTTATTTTCATTCATGTGTAGGAACTGCTACATGTTTGATGAAATACCATGTGCTTTACTAAATGTGCAGGAAGCTTTGTTCAAGTAAGCAAATGTTAGTGATACAGTTTTTTATATCCCCAAATCAGTGAGAGAATACTATATATTATTCCGTTTGTTTCGTTAAGGTGTTCATGCTTCTAATTCAATTATATATCAGTTTCTACCGCTTTACTATTACTGGAAATGTCCACTCCTTTGCAGGAAGGATAGTTCCGAAGAATTAAAACCAATTTCTCTTCTACGGAAAATGTCCACTCCTTTGGAGAATTGATAGTTCTGAAGAATTAAAATGAATTTCTCTTCGACGAGCAAGACTACCTTCCCATGTTCCAGCTAAAGATTGAGCATTTGAACTCATTGTAGGCATTTCAAACACAAGTTGGAAGAAACAATTATGTTATGTGGATTCATAGTGTATTTGGCAATTACATCATTCTAGACCAGTTAAGTTTATTGTACACTGATCAAGTTTATTGTACATTGATCAAACAAAGCAAACGAAGTGATTATGTAATGTGAAGGCAACTTAGAGAATAACCAAAAAAATTTGTCTTCTATATTAAGGAAACTTCGCCCACTTGGGACACAAAATGACTAGACAAACAAACCGACCTTTTATATGGACCAAATGAAGACTAGAAATAAACCAACCTTTCTATTATCTGCCATGCCAATTGAAGACTAAATAAGTGTGTGTTTAAAATGATTTACAAAAATTCAAACCTTGATGCTACTATAAATGATCCTTTACATGAACAATTATGAGATATCTCACATAAGGTAACTTTTGCACCTTCAATTCAGCTTTGCTTAAATATTTACGCGATGTCTCACACATCTATATAACGAAAAAGGTAACATTTGCACCTTGAATTCAACCCCAACGCACACCGTAGCTGATGCTAGGTGACTAGACTCAGAGGAGGGAGGAAGGGAAACTCTTGAACAAACAAAATTCAGCTCAGAGGAAATGTTGATGAGGAATGCTAGCAAGCAACAGGGATATATATACAGAGCCAAAGAAAGCCTGCGCTAAAGAAGGCTCAGGCTATAGATGGATTTGATGCTCAAATTGGCGTGATGCCAAAACAGACGTCCTTTTCCCCATAATGATGGTTCTCTTCTATATAAGAAGAGAACCATGGCATTCTAGAGAAAGGTTCTTTGCAAAGCAACAACATCCAACACAAAGAGGAACCTACATCCTCCAATCACAGATGGAGACGGCGAGAGACAATGAGGCGCTCCTCAATACTAGGCAAAATATAACGAGAATGAGATGAAGCAGAATGCCAACAGCCGTGGGAGTGAACCACATCAGAAGAGGCTGCAGCTGCAGAAGCCGTCGTGGGCCCCCCATGACAAGTCCGCATGAGTGCCAGAAAAATGGGGTAGGTACCTGGTGGCAACCTAAGGGGGTTGGCATCAGCCGCCTTGAAACAAAAAATCCCTTAGAACCAACAACAAGAAACGAAAAAAAATCCGTGAATACAAGACTGATAAAATTTGCATAATTAAATTCCAAAATAACAATGGCACCAAGGCCCACATCAAAGATTTTTTTTTATGAACATGGACCTTTATTACTCAAAAGAATACAAAGAGTACATGGGGGACTCAAAACCCAGTGGAGAAGATGTCCACTAGAGCAACACTACCCACCACATACATAACATAGAAAAGCAGAGAATACATATCACCACGAGCACAACTATTTGCTATGAGTAAGTCTGAATCTGTAGATATCGCTCCCAAATGACACTCTTGACGTCCTCCTTTAAGGAAGAACACTTGTACACCTTTACAATGCAACTACGAGCATCGCTAAGCACTTGCGTATCTGAAAAGACCTGTCCCTTGAAGATGAGGAGATTTCGTCTCTTCTAGATAGACCAGATGATCCAAGCAGATGCTAAGTGGAAAGCCCTCTTTGCCAACTTGTCCCAAGAACTAGGATAGACTGACAGTAGAACCTGCTGACTATTCAAGTCACAATAGAAAAAGGCTCAAAAGCCACGGCCAAGCAGGTCGAGCATGGTGACACAACAAAAAGCAGCGCTCAACTCACATGCTAACTACAGATTTGGAATACTCTAACCTAGGAGAAAGTATTGTCAACTAACGAGTTAGACTATGGTCAGTGCAATGATTTGGTCTACCAAAATCATGCTCTGATACCACTGTGACGCTCCCAGAATCTATACGATGCTCCCATCGTACAAACATGGGAATTCCCCTCCCATGGCGGCGACGACATCACCGTGATACGGCCCTCCGTCATACTCGGACCACTTGGGATGGCCAAGTGTCCGAGCGAGGAACACGGAGGTGTCCTGCGACAAGAAGGATGCAAGCTATAATTGTAAGGAGTATTGTAAATGGATTAGGTAAAATAACATAAAGATGGGAGCAAATTTCTGATTAGGTTGCTGTTTTGTATACTGCCACATTGTCTAAATGGCATCCGCCATCTCTCCAGATTTCATCATCAATGGGATGACACCTAAGCATACTTAGAATATTTGCTTAGATTAATGTGCAAGGCATCTGTTCAAGGTTTATAAAAAACTTTTTAACAGCAAATATGCTGTGCATGTTCCAGGCACATGAACTCAAGTTTAAATGTCCTAGATGTTGTTTTGTTTTTAGTTAATCCAAGGGAGATGCATCTTACAACATTCTAGGGGTGAGTGCAACTTTAAGACAATATAACGATTCTTGGAGATCAAGCAAAGGGCCGGATCTTACAACTTCTCGAAGTGCCAATTAAGAAAAGAAACATATACATATACTCAACATATGCCAACTCAAAGAGCATCAAGCAAGAGAAAGAAAATATACATATACTCAATCAGTGTCTCCTCAAACACACATACATACTTTCCAGTTACATAGCATTGATTTAGCTCTAGGTAATGAGAGAGGGAGAGGGAGACAGAGAGGGAGCGGGTGAGTAACATAGCATTGATTTAGCTCTAGGTAATGAGAGAGGGAGAGGGATGAGAAGATATCTAAACTTACATGCCTAAACTTATGTGCGGCAATGTCTCACATTCTCTAAACTTACACGCGGCAATGTCTCATATAGGCAGGTGTATATTTACAATATAGGATTGATATTATGAGGTATTATATGATTCAAGCATAGATGAATATTAATTTCAGTTGTGTTTTCATGTTTATCACAATTGCAATGTCACAAGAGAGTGCATATTCATTTCAGTTGTTTTTGAAAAGTTTTCCAATTTATCACAATTGCAGTATCACAGATGGGTAGTACTATAGTTATACACCTTGCGTACAAACATGTTTTTGAACCTCAGTATCTTCCAATCTATGCATACACCATATATGACATGGTTTAAAATTATGACTCCGGTTTATTTGCCACCTAACGCCCAGCAACGCTGGGCACCATTACTAGTAAACATTTAAGGATATGCTCTTCTATAGATTAAAAAGGTGGATGAATTAAAATCCCAATATAATTATATATCAGTTATATATATAAAGTATATCATAAAACTTTTCTATATAATGTGTTTGATTCTTACATGCCCGGATGTCGTCCGTTTAAGGTGGGTCCAGTGAGGTGGCAGCATCAGAGCCATCCATTCCTTATGGGCATGCATGCAGGCATGCATGGGTCATGCATGGGGGCATGCACCACATCCCCGGACCGTTGGATCAAAAGGGGAGGATAAATCCTAGCCCTTGGTTTTTTATGAGGAAGGTGCAAGGAAGGTCCCTTAAAGTGACTTTGGTGTAGCAGATCTTAACCGTTAGATCAAAAGGTGAGCATAAATCTTAGCCATTGACTTTTTAATATTAAATTGATTTTTTTTTTTAAGGAGGTGAGGTGTCACCCTCATTAATAAAAAAGGTAATGAGGTGGCAAAGCATTTATGAGCGGACTTTCTATGAAGCTTCCTTCTGTTTAATCGCCTTCAAAGGTACGTAGCTTGCAGTAGAGGGATCGGATGAAGGTGGGACCCATGCCATTGGACTCCTCTCATCGAGAGCTTTCCAATGAGTGGTGGTTTGGCACAGTTCCGTTGTAGTTGGAGCCAATGTGATCGAACTCTAAGGGAATCCATAGGAATCTCGGAGAATCTAAAGGAATGTTCATAAATACTTGGAGAATCTAGAGGAATCCTGATGCAATCTTGGAGAATCTAGTGGAATCTTTATAGAATCTAAAGGAATCTCAAGACAATCTTAGGGAATCTATGGGAATCTCAAGAGAATCTTTGGGAATCTATGGGAATCTCAAGAAAATCTTTGGGAATCTATGGGAATCTCAAGAGAATCTTTGGGCATCAATGGGAATCTTCCTAAAATCCTTGAGTATCTAGGGTAATCTCGATGGAATTCTGAAGAATCTTTGTAAAATCATAAGAATGTAGGGGAATCTTTGTAGAATCTTAAGGAATCTAAGGGAAGGCCAAGGGGATCTAGAAGAATCTTTATAAAATCGATAGGAATCTAGGAGATCTACATAGAATCTTAGAGAATCTAGAGAATCTCGAGGAAGTAAGAGAATGTTCATAAAGTCTTTAAGAATCTTGAAGAATCTTGATAGAATCTTGGGGAATCTAGGGAAATCTTCATAGAATCTAGGGAATCTATAGCAATCATGAAAGAATCTTTGAGAATTTAAGGGAATCCAAAGGAATCTCCATAGAATCTTTATGAATCTAGAGGAATCTTGATGAAATCATGTAAAGTCTAAGGGAATCTTCATACGATCTTAGAGAATCTCGAGGAATCTTAAGAGAATCTTTGAGAATCTAATGGAATCTTTCTAAAAGCTTTGAGAATCAAGTGAAATATATGGAATGTAGGAGAATCTTCATATAATCTAAAGCAATCTAGGAGAATCTTCACCAAATCTTGGAGAATTCAATAGGACTATATAAAATCTTGGGGGATCTAGAGGAGTCTTAGGATAATCTTTCAGAATCTAGGAGAATATCAAGAGAATCTTTGGGAATCTAAGTGATTTAAGGGAATGTTCATAAAATGTTCAAGAATCTTGATAGAATCTTGGAAAATCTAGGGAAATCTTCATAGAATCTAGGGAAATATCTATACTTCCCAATGTACGTACATTTGACTTTGTACACTCCCTCATAGTACAAATACTTGTATATATATATATATATATATATATATATATATATATATATATATATATATATATATATATATATATATATATATATATATATATATATATATATATATCTATCATTAGTATCGGGTGTTTGCACATAGTACAAAACATGAGTTTAGGATCATGTTTTAGGGTTTAGCATTTGCGTCAAGAAACTCCATCACTTCGACTGCCAAATGATGAAGCAAAGAACCACAGATATAGCCAAGAGCAAGTGTTCGAATGAAAGAGCAAATAGAGAGAGAAGACCAGAGTCCAAGCCAAGCTTCAACTCCAGACACTTCGAGAAGCGGCCTCGAGTAGAAGATCGCTCGTCCAACACAATATCAAGATGAGAGATAATATCAGTCACGTCAAGATCCTTAGTGCTGCACCATCTAGGCTTGCACGACAACATCTTCGGGATGCAACTCTACCTCTTGTGGCAGCAGCAACACTAACGACACGAGTGTCCTCAACAACAGAAGGAGGAACGAACACACATCTTCAAAAACTGTGGCCACAACCGCAAGCCGACAGACGTCGAGGATTTCTTCGGGACGACCCGACATCAACGAGCCAACTGAGGAGGCAACCTCTCGATGACCATAACCCTGCCTTATATGGTGATGTTGTAACATGCATGCCAGATGGAGAAGCGGCTAGGAGAACTGGGCCAAAGAATCGATGAATCAGCTAGAAACCTCACCAAGCTATGACAACTCGTATGCAACTTCGCGAACCCAAGAATCGACGATTCGAAAGGCAACTGATGAAGAGAACAACTCCTTATGAGTCTAGCCAAAGGAATTGCGCACAAAGATCTTCAGACATTGTGAAGGGAATTGCGCACAACTTCAAGAGGCACCTCCAAAGATCTTCAGACATTGTGAAGCAGAAGCAAGTTGTGCCGCACCTGACAGACATTGGAGAGCTCAAACATATCAAAGAGTCTACAAATCGAGCACGAGCTGACGTACAAATAAGAGGATATAGATCTTCAACACCAACGCACTAGGAGGAACATCGACAACACTGCCATGGAGTACGCGTGCACCTCGAGGGGGACACCAAAGGGGCCCAATAGCTTTAATAGTATTTGTAATCATAATAGTGTAAGCTAATGACTTGCATGCATATTTCCCTTTGTTATTCCCTCTCTCTCTCATAGTATAACAGATCAAAGAAAAGAGGTGCCGGACAATTTGAACGCATGAAGGGAGCGACATCCCCAACATTTGTCTGGCAATAAGCTACCGGCAAGAGATCACAACAATATTGAATCCAGAGGCAACATTGATGGAGTGTCACAACAATATCGGATCCAGAGGCAAGGATGAAGAATTCAACGTGGAGGATGTTCGTCAACGAAACCACCTTCAGGCTTTTGGAAGTAACATAGAAGATTTCAAGTAGTCAACTACGCCATCAAAACCACCAGCAATGGGAAGCCCTAAAGAAGAAAGTTGACCTCTACATCGAGGAGGAGCTCAGAGTCTCGAGCAACTTGAAGGAACGTTACCTTCATGCTTCAAGACGACAGCGAGTGGATGAGCTGCTAGCAAGATTGAGGAGCTACGATCATATAGTCGAGTAGGATAGGCTTATGGATGATAACATCCATAATGGGATTAGAAGGCATTTCTAGATTTTCTCGCGACCCAAGTTGAGCTAAGTGTCAACGATTGGGAAGAAAATGCATAGGAGTAACTAAAATTATACATGATTGTTAACAGACATCCAACATATTGAAACCACTTGGTGAGATTGATCACCTCGTTAAGAGGGAATCATTACTAGGATAATTGTTGACCATGTATAAAGCTAGTACCTCCAAGGAATAATCCAACCAAATGAAAAGAAGTAATCTAACAAGTCCGGCCAACTTGTTATGATAGTCATAATGATAAAACCTTGCAATTTAGAATTGTTCTAAATAATTCAGTAACTCATCGCTTAGGAATAGATATGTTAAACATGATGGCTGCATCCATCATAAACGATTAAATATGTTAGCTAAGGCTAGTAATTTCATGCGTTAGATAGAAAGCATATAACCTCTTGGGGTAGATAGAATAGATGAGATGTTATGACAACATCAATCGAGGGGATAGGATACTTTGAGGTGTAGGACCATTTTCTTATGAAGAAAGTGGGGGCTCAATCTTAGGACCGAACCAACCTATATCTTAGGGGTTAAATCGCCATCAAATTAGTCGACCCTTAGAATAGAGTTCCTTCCGCAAGTAGTCAAAGCACATGGAGCGTAAGATGAATAGATGCTTAATGTCTATGTGCCCTTCAGCATGCAAGGCTGGTGCGATAGCCAATTGCACCAAAGTGGGGGAGCGAATTAATGGAAGCAATACAACGGCCAAGTCGTCTCCAAATTAGTCGGCTCAATGGGGAGATGTATTCTAGGCGGGTGCGACAACTAAGGTGGGGAGAGGCTTTGCATCTAAGTGTAGATAGAATGCATCATGGGAAAAGTATAATTTTCTTACGCCATGATCTATTGCCTGCATTCACACTTAGGAATGAGCTAGTAGCCTAGCTCTTAATTAAATTATTCAGGGTTGTGAA
>JAJEKV010000770.1:0-93523 GCA_021234155.1 Isoetes taiwanensis
GCTATGATTCAAAGCGCAAACCTTGATAATTTGGTTGCACGATTAGAAGGAAGGACATTGATACCGGCTTAAGAGAAGGCAGATGCGGTGCCAATGATCATACTTTGCGGATACTCTAGAACCTCTTGCAGCCCGGTTATTGCCCACATTATGGCCCAGAGACATGGCACTGGCGCTTTTGGTGTTCCAGTACCACAAGAACCAATAGACTAAGTAAAGTGCCTTAACTAATGTTTCTGCCCGATGATACGAGGTCTCTTACGACAGATGTTCTGCGAAATTAGAGAAATTTGAGACCAAGGATATCCAACGGTTATCCGCAGCCTCGATCGATTATGAGACTGCAAATACCTCCCGGGTGTACCTAGAATTCACCCCATTTGATACTTCTGCTCAATCCCCGGTCTTGCGGCCGGCGTGGAGACTCCAGCAAAATTTGGATGATAGTGGTGAATGCATTGTCGTGTCAGTGAAGTACCCGGCCATACATGATTTATTTTTTGTATTTTACGTGGTCTTCCTCATTTCAGGTATGATACGAGAGATAAATGCTCATGGCCGGAAGCCATCACGAAAATTCCTAGTGCATCTGTTTTTAGGGAAATTAATTCCCTTGAGATTCGTGCCTTGGGGATCCTTCACGAGAAAAAGTTTTGGTCTTTGAACATGAGCCAAATCTTGGATGCAGGTGATGAAGTTGACAAAAGAAGCTCGGATCTACGGACAAGATCATGACTGGCGAGCAGGTCCAATACAACAACCTCAACCAAGAAAAAACCAAGAGGTTAAGCTGAAATTCTCCTTGTGCAGTTTTAATGGGGTTTTAGAGGCAAGTTTATGACTTGAAGAGGACCCACATCGAGAGCGAAGTGACCCTCGAAGTGAACCTTCAAAGCCCCGGCCGGTTCAGGCACGGATTACGGGAGTTCGAGAATGGTGTACATCAAAATTTGAGATTACGTGTGGTCGGCCTTGGCTAAGAATAATGTTGACTTGTTGATGAGAAAGTTGTTCTGCGAGGAATATAAAGAGGCGATTTCTTTTATTTTACGATCAGGATGGCTGCACCAACACAAAATTAAAAGTGGTTAATAGGCCAATTTTCCTTAAGGATGTCAAAGTGTACGAAGTGCAGGAAATACAGAGTGAAAAACACATTGTTGATAGATGGCCGGCTGAGATATAAGGGTTACGCCAACTAGCCGAACACAATTATATGTCCAAATAGTTTTGCTCTGACAGGTTGGATTCAATTTCCTTTTGGAGCAACTCAAACCATGGCTGGAAGGACTTACGGCTGCGAAGGGTGTGCGGCTTATGTGTGGAAGAACATCAAATGTGGAACATGTGGGATTACGAAGAGTGGCATAGCGCGAAAATGCTTTCGACAGTATTTTTCATAAATGAATCTTAACCAAAACTCTTTGAAAGTCAATATAAGTAAAAAATTTCTATGATATGTGTTTGTACTAGAGATGATAGAAACCCCGTGATCCTGTCTATCTAAAGCCACATACACATTTGGAATTAGTGTGAGTGGAGGCTGGCCCACGTAAGTGATTAGCTCCGCAGAGCATCAAAATTTTGGAAGCGTCTTGTGATGGTTCAATGATCAATTGATCTTCCTCTTCTCAAAATTGTTTTCATCGATTTGTGATCATCGAGTTGGCGCATATATGCATATGTTTGCGAGATACATGGAATACTACTTGATGCTCCAAGAGATGAGCCATCCCTTTCATTTTTTTACCCTCTTTTTCCTTTCGACATTGTCCGGGTTACAAATAACAAAACAATAGGAAACATGTGAATGCAGACAATGCGGTACATGTTTTTACTGCTTGTGATGGACATCGCGGACACGATTTTCCAATGAGTGTAAGCCAGCGTGATGATGTCACCATGAGATATAAACGAGGATATCGCACTTTGTCGCTTCAAGGCTTGCATGGCGAAACAAACATATTGAGAGGTTAGTGCCATTGCATTTTCTTTGTTGGCGCTGGCAACAAACTTTGAATGCGAGTTCACGGAAATTGCTTGGACCTGATAATTTCAGCTTTACAGCCTGGAGATGTTGTGAAAATTTCGAGCAGCCTCTTCGCCGATGGTCATTCATGGCCTTAGTATGTTCGTTTATGCACAAATTTGTGAGGGGTGCCGAAAGTGAATATATATTGTTGCGCGATCTAGTGCGTCAAACTCTCAAGTAGCCCGAGACAAACCAAACTTTGTTATTGACAAAGTGTGGTTAAGCTGAGGTTGTGTTTCGGACGGGATCTAGTTGATGTTAAGTGTTCATGCTTGAAATTTTAAGATTAGAAACAGCAAAAGGCTGGGCTAAGAGGAACATATGTTGGAAGTATGTAGATGCATGGAGTCACCTCGTGCTTTAAATCAACGTATATCTTTCTTATGTACATAATTGTTATTGTAACCTCGATTCATTTGAATGAAAATTCATGTTCAATTCATCTCACAAAACAAGAATCAAGTGTTGAAGAATTCAAATCCTCTTCAAAAGGGTAACACATTGACCTACCCAGTGTTTTGAAGCCATCACGTATATAAGCACCTTCACCAAAATAATAATTTATGTCATCATCATTTGCATCACTAATATGTCATTATATCCTTTATATAATAGAAAACACTCATGATTTTTGAAGGGCAATGAAAGGGGCTATGGAAGGAGACAATGAAGAAGAGCGATTTGAAGGAACAATGAAGAGTGACACACCTGTGACACGTAATGCGCCCACATGTGCTTTTGAGTATGTGAATTAAAAAACCGCGAAATCCAAGACAAAACTCATTTTTCACGGCTGAAGCACAAAACTTGGATGAGTTAAAACACTACGGAATGGTTTACATTTCATCATCATGAGAAAAGAACTTGGGGTAAATTAAGTAGGGTACCTGCTCCGCGCATCTAAAGGATCCGACCTATATACGGTCTGTTGTTTGGCGTTTGGTTGGTGGCATGTGAAGTGCGATTGCCGCGGATACGTGTTGAATGTTATGCCTAAGAGGCGATAACTGCTGCGAAGATCATAGGCGGCCAGTTGATCTTGCTTCTTGGTAATATATACCTTCTATGACGCACTATCACGTGAGGGGTACCATATTCCGGTGAGTTATGGAAGTCTTTCGCCCACTATCCATTTTGGTTTGTGCACATCGAGAATCCAAAATTCCAGAACCCTCATGTTGCTTCGAGACAGCCCGGCAAAATCATCACCAACTCTAAGTGCCTCACCCGCGCTAACATGCGTTAGGTTGGAGAACAAAAGGACTTGCTAGATTTATGGTTCTCAATGTGCGGCATACACATTGGAGGATGGTACAATAGCAGGTTTCCAATCATCAACATAGTGCTTGTTCGCACAAGCGTCCCACATACCATCAGCCCGATGCTGCGAAGCATGAAAGTTCCCTACGTGTTGCTGGCTGCCAATGGAGATTGAGGATTGGATACGTAACACACAATGGATACTGCCTAGTGTCAAATCCTTTACGCACCCCATGCTTTCTTTCTATCCTATAATCTCCACCTTGACTTCCCAAAGAACAGCGCATATTCTTCCCTCTTGCAGTTTGAGATGTTCATCCATAGGATGTTCACAAGTAAACATCTCTTGACAACTTCTACCACTTCATGAGCATTACCCAATTTTATCGCTTATTTTAGTGTAGTTGTCTTAACCATCTCTTCAACTCAGCGGCTTTGCCCCGTGCTCACCTTTCAGGTGGTTAGAACCAAAAAAATTCCACATCATATATGAACATCCGATTATTAGTTAATGTACCTACCCACAAAGTAAAATGGTCTAGAAGCCTTGAATTGAGATCTTTGCACCATCTATGAAAACACATAATGTCTCTTTGGCACCCTTTCCTTTTCTGCTCGGATATTTGTGGTACTTCATGAAGATTTGCCTGAACAAAGTATACGTGTTCCCTATCATCTCATACATAGTAATGTGTTTCCTTGATAATCTCATGCCGCCGCGAATTAAATGTGATATATTATTTGAACCAAAATGGTAATACAATTATTACATTGGCCGCGTCTCGTTGCACCTCACTCTTGTTCCTTGAATATATAGTTCTCACGCAAAATCCACTATCGAAGACATGCATCTGTGGGAGATTCTCAGTGAAGCTCCTTAAATTGTTTTGCCATTGGTGCACGGGAAATTATCACGGTGGAAAGATTTTTAGGCGCTCTTTCGGTTTATCGAAGCTCCTTGGGTTACGCGGCTCTTGTTTCTCTTGTGTCTCTACGGGGCGAGGCGTTGTCTTTTTTCATAGTCAATGTACTCTCATTTCACTTTCTGATTCGCCACTTTCTTCCATGGGGCGAATTTCACGAAACTTCTTGATTCCACCACGACTCACAATCTCAAGGATGCCGCGCCTTCTTGTGGTCATCTAATTCACTCTTTTGGACACAATATAGATCTCCACAAGCTTTTACGTACTTGCAATTTTATCATCTTTGGTGTGCGTTGCATTGACCAAGTTCATGTGATCTACAAACATCGTGAGGTGCAGGTACAATTCTTAGGATGTTTGGTTCTCATCCCATTGAGTCCATCCACTAGCATTTGCATCCTCCGTCTTTGAATGCAAGGCAACTATTGAAGTCCTTCAATTTTCACAACAAACCGGGGTTTTTAGTCACCGAGAAGGCGAATCTTAATTTCTGGATGTGGGTCCCGGAAACCTCTTGAATTTAATAGCATGCATGAAATGAACACTAAAAGCATTGGGATATGTATCTTACATTTTGGGAGTCAGGTTGAGAACTCACATAGGAAGACAGCCCTCATGTGAGGACCCTTGGATCCTACTTGGCGGGAGAATCAGGAGGGGACTATGTCAGCCGGGATTTACCAAAGAAAAAGAACAAGAAGAAAAAGCGAACAAAAAAGAGAACAATGAGGAGGAAAAATGATAAACTTCCTTGATATCAATGATGAACATACATATTTCGCAATGTCGAGGAGAAAGGCGAAGAACCAGACTCAAAACTCATCTAAAACTCATGTGTATTTTAAAGCTCTATTCATATATATAGTACAATGGCGCTTTGGCCCAATATAAGACATTCGGTGATCTTGGGCTCACGGAAGGGCGATTTCTTGAGAGTCTTGGCGGTGCCTCTTGAAGTGCCCTAAGTGCTTGGCTGGCAGCTGGCATGGCAGGCGGTGGCGAGTAAGATCGCGGGCGGCCTCTTGGTATGAACCAGGGCTTTGGCCTGCGTGGTCTAACGCGGTCTTTTCTTTGGGTTTTGGCGGCGGCTGACGTGCTGTCACGTGTGGATCCTTGTAGGCTTGATACAATTAAAGGTCGTATGCATGAATAATCATGTACCGGAGCCGCAAGGGACTAACGCCCCCACCAAATGACACTTTCGATACGAGGAGATAACTTAGAGGCGGGAAAACCGGCGATCGAAATGATCACTCCGCGGGGAAGAATTCGAGCGCCATTATGGTAATAGCAATGAAGATCTGCGTGTTTGAAGAAAGGCGTCACGAGGTGTTGTGAGCCAAAGAGGCCGGGAATGAGCCTGATATGAGGAAGTGAAGGCGCACCATGTCTTCGGGGGCAACGCCGTGCGTCGAAGGAACAATGGCACTCCACATGAGAAGCGGTCACGAGAGGCAGAGAGCAGCAGCAGCATTGGATTACTGATGAAAAGATTGGTGTGCACCCGATTTAAAGTGGCGGGATGCATTTGAAACGCTCTGAGAAACCAGCTTGGCTAGTAGTGAAGGGAATACGGTATGAGGTGGCAACGATGCAAAGAAAGGTATCAAGACATACAAGGCATAAGCGAACTTTACTAATGCGCTCGTGCAGATATAAATCCAATTTTAGGTGAGTGTCCCGAAGTGGCATTATCACTCCCAATTGGAGCGTCGACAAATCGGGGGATCCCATGGGAATCAGGTGGAATCGGCGAATGGACCGGCGTGGCCATCCATGACCGCCGTCCAAAGGGAAGGCGCCCGGTCGGAAGAAAGGTGGGCGGGGGGGAGGGGCTCTAGGAAGCATATATATGGAGGAAGCATGCGATTGTGAGTGGGTTCGCGACCCATGTCGAAATGTGAACAAGATTACGTCAAGAGCACACCAATGGTCCCATTCTGAAGTAGAGGTAATTGTTGATAGACGGGAGGATTGACCCAGCACTTCGTGGGGATGGTCTTGCTTTCGAAGGCCCGCGGAGTTGATTGTAACCGCCCAAGTCTTTGCACGCATATAAATACGGGCAAACTCAAGATCATCGAGTGCGCCCGATTTTTTGTTTACATTCCAGCGTTCGACACGCGCCGAGAGGTAAGGTGCTGAGCGATTCGGGGCATGTACTCTGTTCAAAAGTCTGAGGCCCGGCGGGGATCCAAATGTTTGTTGGTTGGTGATAACAACCAGCGGCGTGGAGTTGCCTCTAAAAAACGTGGGCCTCATCCGGATTTATCATGGAATCCGCCCGGTAGAAGTCATGAAAAACATAAGCCATTAGGCACGAACAACTTCGGAAGATGACTATTCGGGATCTTCTTGATGGTGATCAAAGACAAAGTGCACAAAATAAACCCCTTGTCTTCTATAGAAAGATCCGGCCGAGATCCGAAGGAAGTCCACACATTGTTGTTGATGAACATTTCCATGGCGGCGTACCACTTCAAAGAAAGAAATAACGTCGGGCCGAAATCCTTAGGGATGTTTGTAGCAATGTCAATATATCCCTCGTTTGTTTTGGGCTTCGGCCAGTTGAACTTGAGCTTTGGGCTGATGTTCAAGGTCGCGGATCTATGCTCCTTTTCTAATAAAGCCGGGACGATCACGGACCCGTTTACGAGGCGTGTGGCATGTAGAAGATGCCGGAGGTATTGAGGCGGCGTGGCAATCTCGAAAATCATCGATGACTTTGTTTGAGCCTCAAAAGCTGATGCGGAGGGTCGTTAACTAGTAGTGGTCATGGAAAGGCGAGCTTCAAAGGTGTCCGAGCATCCTTGCGCTCGGTGGGGTTTTGAACGAGTCTAATTGTAATTGTCGCTTCGGTACAAGGTGTGAGCTTAGCAATGTCTTTCTCCCTTGTCACCCGGAGGGTATCTTTTGGACTTGTTACGTTTCAATAAGTCTGAATTTGGGTTTGGGCACAACGCTGATCACGTAAATAGGTATGTGCGATCGAGCACTTTTTCCAGAGATCTATCACGAACTGTAATAGCCAAAGCGCGTACTTTTCTTGAAGTTGGGCCTCAAAGTTTGAACACAGGCGTGCGACTTGAAGGTCTCTTTGAACAGCATCGGGAGCCCTCCCGGGGCCTTTGAACACCATGCATGAGAGTCTCTGTGATGCTTATGGCGCATGGCGGCGGCAATTTCCCTTCTTTGGGGAATTTTGCAATTTGGCCGAGGATGTGGAGAGTCACGGAACCTTTGTTGCTGCACAGTGCGAGATTGCAGAGAGAGCGCATAGCCGGGGAATGGGAAGGCATTAGCCCCGAGAGGAAGGAAGAGAGAACATGATGGCTATCGTGTTTATTGTTGAACATGATCGGTCACAGAAGGAGTGCGACTGTTGGGTTTTAATACATTTGCCAGGAATCGAGGCGGCCAGAGGTGGAGGTATGGGAAGTGGAAGGAAACCACCAAACGGGAAGAGTAATGGCGAATGAGGGCGAAGGTAGCCACCGAAATTCCGAGCGAGGAGGGAAGTAGCAGAATCACGGTCTACTTCTTGAAAGAAGGCGGTAGAATAAAGTAGCCAATCAACATGGAGATTGGGTGGATAGGTGATGACCATATTACTCAAAATAGCTTATTGATGTGGGTGTTCTTAATGGAATGCCCAAAACGAATTTCGCCAATCACGAAGTCTCATGTGGTTTGGCAACGTATTATTTGTGAGAGCGTCTTTGAATTGGCTTGATAGCGAGGCCTTGGCGAGTGGCGATCCATGTCTGTAAAAGCGGCCCAGAGCCCGAGAAGGTTTTGCAAGGGATCGCGAATACCTCGAGGAAATCAAATCTTTGAGTAAGTAAAATGGTGGTGCCGCCGTCCAGTAACAAATCGCCAGAATTTTGTTGTGATGTGGCGATGAGCTGGCGCAATTCTGCTTGCTTGTAGGATTTGGTAGGGAGCTCCATTTGTGAAAATTACCACCAGTAAAGCTTGTGAAGGCCAGCAGCTTCGGAGCTTCGGACAGGCAAGGAGGGCCTCTGGTCTTGGCGTCCGAGAAAAGACCAGGGCAATTACAAGCATCCTTGGAGGCGAAGCGGAAGTGTGCCGAAGTTTGAGGGGCGACCATGGCGTCGGAGCGAAGCGTGTGAAGAGGAGGCGGGGAAAGGCGAGGCAGTAGCGGATAGGCGAAAAGGTTTTAGGAAGCGGCATGAGGTGTAGGTGAGAGGAGGGCATGATGAGGCCCGAACCTTCAGCGGATTGATGAGGTACCCGGTGGCGGCAGTCGCGAGGTGGAGCAGAGTGAAAGACAAAAATTTTGGCTAAGTCCCCAAATGGTAAAGGGAGCCCGATGAGCGATTGGCGATGAGACATAAGTGAATGATCGATGTGGCCGGTGGCAAAAGGACACACACATTAATGTTAACGAGCGTGAAAAGAAGGATGTCATTTAATCTTGGCAACTTCGAAGTGGGATATCATTAAAAGCGAAAGGTGTCGAAGGTACCATGGCTAGATATCTTGGAGGAGAAAAAGATTCCCCATTTAAGCTGACCTTGCATTGCAACCCGCGTTAGCGAATTTTTTGATTGGTCCGTCGGCCGGGGAGTTCTCGGTTGGCTATATAAGAGGCGTGAAAGTTGAAGCGGGGACACCGATGGGCTTCGGTATGTCTGGCCGGTTTGCATGACAAATGCACTATGCCTTCAAGCGCACAGGTGGATTAAGTGCAAAATGAATTTTGTCACGGACCTGCGGCGGTGCCGATGATGATGGCACTATGTATGGGCCGAGGTGGTGTGCGGCATGGGGCGAGGCATGCCCGATCCTGGGATGGAAGTGATTACTTTTCTTGTTTGGGACCTGAGCTGGCGGTACCACATCCTGGCATTATCACCTGCGCTCAGAACGGGGTAGAAGGGTTTCTTCTTAGGACTTAGTAAATAGGGCTCTGAGCCCGTTTTGTATATAGAGCTGATTGCCCATAGCTTAAGGAAATATTTGAAATTGCCCACATTTTTTTAAAAATTCCACCTATAATATAAATATCTTATTTGGTTTTAGTCACTATCATTTGTGTTTGTGTGAAGCTTGACATCCTTTTTATTGATTTTCACTTTGATTGGTATATAGCAAAATGTTTTGGTAACCATTAACGTCTATGTAGGTAATGGAGTTCCATCTAATTCAGCCCAATACGGGTTGAACCACTTGAAACTATTTGATAAGGGCCAAGCATGAAACTTTAGTTTACGGGAAAATTTTTGTCAGAGAATCATAAAGAAGAACCAAATCTCCCCTTCACTGAATTTTTGTCAACCATGTAAAGTTGTTGTCCATGAAGAAACGGCGAATATAAGCATCCCTTCAAGTTGTCCAATTTGTTCCAATTGATAAACCCTTTCTTGGAGTGTAGCGGATTATGAAGCCTTGATTGTTAAGCGAGAGTTGGGAGGATGTACTCAAAGGCATGAGAGCTTCTTGACCATAAACCAATTTGAAAAGTGTGACCGGTAGCTATTTTTGAAACAAGTATTGTAGGCCCAAAAGCGGTAGGAAGTTTGTTTTTGCGGTCGGTCGGTCTGGCGTCACAAATTTTTCTTGAGAATGGTGGCGGGTGAGAAAGCATGTTGTAGTGGAACACCACACGGGTGTGTCCTCCTAAAAATGTGGTGGGAGATATCAAATTTGTGAATGCGATTTTAAATGTTTGTTTGAAGCCCTAGTGATGTCTTGCCGGGATTCAATCATTTCTGGCTGCAACAACCCGATTCCCTCATGCCCATCCCATTCCAATTTCCCTCGCCCACCGTCCATTCAATCTCCACGAACCAGATTTCTAAACCCACGACCCACCCGGCGCCTTTCACGAAGCACACCGCGGCTATGGCTGTAATCCGGTTGTGGATCAATCAGGTTCATACCTTCAATCATTTAATTTGGAAGCAAAATACGCCCGCGGGTAAGAGAAAGAGAACTTGAGAACAAGAGCGGGATCATAAAAAGATGCCAAAGGAAAAGACAAAGGGAAGCTAAAGAAAAATTACTTAAAAATTACAGCGGCCGAGAGGAGGATCCACGGAAAGGCGGCCTCTACCGGCGTCGGATGGTATTAAAATTGTTATCTTCATTTCATAGCACCACTAAAAGGCTTGTCTAGCGGCCCGATAAAGAAAGAGGTTTTACTAGATTATCTGCGGGGATGACACAATGGGCCCCGGCGTACTTGGCGAAGAGCTGAAAAGATTTGCAAACCAAGAGCATTGTGGTCAACAACCTCGGGAGCTTCCATTCAACTTGTGAAGAATCTAACAGCAATGGCGGTTTAGCGACCAATAGTAGTTGCCTTACTATGGCCGTAGAGGAAGCATTATCTTAGAAAGTGCTAATCCCAATAGGTCTTTCGGGGTTTTGGTAAAAAGCTATTTGGGTGTTCATCCTAGGAATCTTACCAAAGCAAAATTGAAGAGGGAAGAATGGATTGCAAAGGGGAAATGGGTTTTGTACAAAGAGTTAGAAGAAGCGGGGGTCATAGAACTTGTCGTGAGCAATTTTGGACGAAAAAGTGGGGGTCTCTCAAATGCAAAAGGATGTTAAGTTGAGGAAGATTGGAGCGAAATGTAAGAGAGGATCATGCCACTCACTATCACGGAAGAATCACCGAGGTTATTTCATTTCTTCATCTTCACCACATTTTTTATTGTTAATGTGGTATGTGGTTAGTGATTGCTTGTGATATGTGGTTCTTTGTGGTTAGTGATTGCTTGTGGTGTGTGGTGCCTATTAATCTTTGTGATATATGATATGTGCTGCTGCCTAGTGTGGTGAGGCGTCGTGGTGAAATAAATGTTGTCAATATATGCTTTGTGGTGCCTAGTGTGGTGGTGAATAACATGGTGTAAAATACATCTTTGTAATGTATGCTATGTGGTGCCTAGTGTGGTGAAAAATATGGTGTAAAATAAATGCTCTAAATATCGCTTTGTGGTGCCTAGTGTGGTGAATAACATGGTGTAAAATAAATCTTTGTAATATATGCTATGTGGTCCCTAGTGTGTGGTGAATAACATGGTGTGGTGTCTAGTGGTGTGCATGTGAATTGCCCGGTGTAGTTGCCCTAGTGTGGTGCCTAGTGTGGTTAAAAATATGGTGTAAAAATAAATCTTTGTAATATATTCTATGTGGTGCCTAGTGTGGTGAATAAGAGGTGTAAGATGAATGTCATGTATATGCTATGTTTAATAGAAATCTCCTTGTTTAATTGTGAGGGGGTGAAAGTGACACCTGAGAAAAATTACATTAAGGATGAATGAGAATGACCCAGGAAGAATCATTGAAATGTGTCACATCAAATGCAAGGTCAATCATTCAAAAATTTGTTTGTCGCAAAGGAAGCATTGGGGGAAAACCATAAATCTAGTTTGCATGCGGAGACATTGGCTTATCACAATCCGGCTATGGCGGGAAGAAAAGAAAGGAGAACGAAGCACAAACAATTTCACGGGTTCAAATCACGGTCGCATCCCGGTAGGACCTATATTGGAGCAAATAAACCCGAGCAGGTGGATATTAGAGGCCCGCGGAGGACCCATAATTCGGTATTCTAGGCTTAAAACATAGGTTAATTCACGATGGGCTTAAAAATTAGAAACCAAAGCGGTGATAAGTGGTTGCCTTTCTTTGTAGTAGATGTTGTTTTACCTGAGATGATGTTGTTTACAGTCTGCGTCGGGGAGACTTAGGCTTGGAGTGCGGTAGAAGCGGGGGTTACAGGGGTGGTAGTGTATGATTACGAGGATGAGTTCTCAACTCTCCCGAGGCTTGAGGGAGCCCGGATATGTTCATCCAACTAAAAGCGAGGAAATGATCCATGCTTCAGCCATTAAAAAGTGCTTTCGGCCGAGCCCGGATGCATGGAGACACAACAACTGAACAATACTTTATGAATCGTATCATAAGTGGGAGGCGAAAGCTTGAAGCTCATGTTTTAGTGTTCTTTGGATTACACCAACTATTCAGCGAGAAACACTTGATGAAGTCTTGAGCGTACTTGGAAGAAGAAGGATTCTGAGATCTCACAATCACGGGGATCGATTGAGGCCCGATAGCGTATGTCATCTCTAATGCATTTTGATAATACTAGAAGCTTCGGGGTTATAGTTTTCCACCGATTTTTTACGCATACTTCATTTCATAAAGTATGAACTATTCTCAGGGTATGGTAGATTTCCATATGTATTTTTCTCCCTTTGAAATATAAAAACAGCGTTTGCATCACCCGCGGCTTCACCCGGTTTTTCACCACGGCTTTCACCACAGTTTTTCACCATAATCGGCCGGGGGCATTGACCATTTTTGACGGTCGGAAAATGGAATGGCTCAATTCGATAGTATCTTGGCGATTTGGTGGCGACAATATATGGATCCCAAATTAGGTCCACGAATTGATATGAAAGTATTAGGAAAATCCACTTATGTGGCAATTGTGTGTAAAGGGTACTTTTATGAATATAAAGAAGTTTACGTTTTGCATTCTCATTTTTATGCTTGATTCTGAAAATTTGTACTTGAATGTTGAATGAATTTCAAGGTATATTTGGATTAAAAACTGAATTAAAGCCCGGAATTAAACTTGCACAAGGCACGTTAGACATATGGGTGAGATCAAAGAAAGGCACTAAGGCACGTGGTATCGTTTTTAGAAGCTTGAGGGCGTGGTAAAAGCAATTAGAAATTTACACAAGGCACAAATTTACACAAGACCAAAGCCATTATAAACTATTTTCTCGATTAAACAAAAGGCACAAGGCACGGATTCTGATCGACACAAGGCCATCTTATGTTAAAGCAGAAGATATCAGAATACTTGAATTAGAAATTTACACAAGGTTCAAAAGGCACAAGGCCATCATATATTCAAAAAGGTACTAAGGCCATCATATATTACAAAAGAGGCACTAAGGCTGTATCACAAAGGGGTGAGTTCACAAGGGGGTGAGATCAAATGAAGGCACTAAGGCCTATATACCATCGTTTTTCAAAAAATACAAAAGGCACAAAAGGCACAGCAGACTAACTTGATCAAAAGAAAAAAAAAAAAAGGTGCCTGGTAGGGACTTCAAGCTTCATCGTAAGAAAAAGTGAAGAAAATTAGTTTAGAATACATAAAAGCAAAAATTTAATGCATGCATGCTACTTACTCTGTAGAACATTTTGGGTTCAAAAAACTTCATGTTCTTCTTAGTCTTCTACCTCTTCTTCTTCTTCTTGATTACGGTCTTGGCTCGATTAGTTATCGAGAATCTTGGGAATCAAATTGATCATCGAGAAGAAGCTTCATGGAAGGAATCGAAATTAGAGGAGGATTCCACCTCTTACAAACTCGAAAGATCTTGAGCTTTGGAAGGGTGGAATCGAACTCGAAAACTCGAGGCTTCGGGGCTCTGGTCTTGGGCTCTCGGGTTCGAACTCCAGCAAATGGTAATTTGGCCAAGATCCTATTTTCATGGCCATCACGTGCCAAAAGGTGAAAAGCAATTTCCGGGCAAGGGGAGGGAGAAGCGGCGAAGGGAGAGGGAGAGCCGAGGCTGGAGGGAGAAGCGGCGCGGCGGCCCTTCGACGATACGTTGGAAGGAATTGGGCGATGCTTCTCCTTCCGACCATAGCCTATAAAGGCTTGGCGTGAAATTAATTTCGTAGGCTACGATTTTTAGGATTTATTACCATTAGCATCTTTATTCCTTAAGATTTAGTACCATTAGCATCTTTATTCCTAAAAACATAAAAAATTTAGTAGGCAACTAATAATAACCTCGAAAGGACCATTATTTTATTTTTCTAAAAAACATAAAAAAAAATATATATATATATATATATATATATATATATATATATGATTCATATATATATATATATATATATCAAATATATATATATATATATGCCAGGTGGCTCAAATATTGGCCATTCATGAATAGCTCCAGCATGCCACCTACGATGCACCACATGATTCACCACATGATTCACCAAATGCACCTCATGATTCACCACATGCACCATTTGCATCACCAAACATGTTGGTCAATGAAAGTCAAACGTAACAAAGGTCATGTAAAGGCTCAAGCATGCCAAGGTGGCTCAAATATGCCACCTAGGCTCCAACATGCCAAGGTGGCTCAAACATGCCACGTAAGCTCCAACATGCCACCTCACGATGCACCACATGATTCACCACATGATTCACCAAATACACCTCATGATTCACCACATGCACCATTTGCATCACCAAACATGTTGGTCAATGAAAGTCAAACATGCCCGTAGCTCCAACATGCCACCTACGATTCACCACATGATTCACCACATGGTTCACCAAATGCACCACATGATTCACCACATGCACCATTTGCATCACCACATCTATCGCGACATGTAACACCACATTGTCATGAATCTTTGAATACATCAATTTCTTACGGAGATTTGAACTCCACGAGTGTTGCTAAATTGGCCGGAAAAAGTCTATTGTATACAATAGTATACAACAATGTACATTAGAGTGTCAATGAAAGAATAGGTTACAAGAATAACCTCTTTGGTTACAATAATACAAACATGTGATTACAAGTAAAGATCTATTGATGCGTCAACCTCCCGACTTCATTACTCTGACAGCGTGCTTCACAACATCAATCATCATTACAGCGGCGTGTCCAGCATTTCGCCAACTAGAAATTGGTACACCCTGCAACAAACATATCGGGCCTCACATTGGATGAGTAATACCTTCAAATTTATGAACTCACCTTGCATTGGGATAGTATGTCCAAGTCTGCGCATTCTGCGACCACAACTTTCTTTCACGAAGACACATATAGCGGGACCACATGACCCGCAATCGGTGAGTGGGGAACTTATGTAATTTTCTTGTGGCGCTGACTTTATGGTGCCCAGGAATTTTGTGTTTGCATCCTCAACAAAACTCATGGCGGGCTGGAGCCCTTGTACATTTCTAGAATTTGTCAAAATGGTACACACACAGTGACATTTAGCGGGTGACCTCCAAGACCTACAATGACATACCTTTGTCGGTCTTTGCTGGCGATAACATCTTTGGCGAGAATGGTACATTCGAAATTGCAAGTTGAGGGGTGCAGCGATTTGTCCTTTGAAGCAAGCTCGTTCGACCGGTAATGTGTGTAAATGGCGGATCCATGAAATGGAACCTCTGTTCCATGTCATGCTTGATCTTGAGAGGTGGTGCATACATCGCGCAAAGTCAAAGATGCGGTAAAACAAGATGATTTAGAAACAGCGAGAAGACTTCAAATCGAGTTGTTTATATTAAATTACTAACCTCATGAAGAAATGGACTATCTGTCCTTGAACCAATCCCTACTTTTCTCCAATATTGATTGCCTCTTGATCAAGCACAAGAGGCTCCTGGCATCCCTTAAACACTTCAAGTGGCAAGTGTTGCAGTGGGATGTGGCTCTTAACACTCACGGTCCTCGTCTTTGGTGGTGTAAGTTTACATTCAGCAAATGGAAGATCATTGAAAACCTTGAGGAACATTGAAATAGCCAAAGAAATGAACAATTGAAGTAAAACTTTGTTTATATTAAAAGTCAAGAGGTTACATCATATACACAATAATACTATTTCTAGGCTTTAGTTCTATGTTTTCATCATATTAATACAAATTTGACTCTCGGTGTCAAACATATTGACATTTTGTTGCTTCGACATAACTTTGCACATTCCTGCCTTGCAACCCCTGAAGCCAAACCTTTAGATCATTCATGAGGAAATTGCCATCTACTGTCGGGGGCTCATTTGTTTGAATGAGATCATGGTGTTTGGTAGCATTGAGGGTACCCTTTGTATCTGCTGTCATCAATGAGAAGCCGCGTTCTCTTTTGTGAAACACGGAAATTCGTAAGTAGACCTTTTCAAGTGCTTCAAAAAATTGGCTTTTCTTGTTAAATAAATTTGTGTTGGTAAATTGATCGACTCCATGAACTTGAATTTGTCCTTGTGTTTCATCAATGCTCCCTTAACTATGACTCTCAGTTTTGAGCACTGCGGGCTGGACCAAAGTGCTATATGAAAATTTTTTGCACCAATCTATGAACTTCGGCCCGGCTGGTCTAGTTACTACCCACTTGGTTACGTTAAGTGTGATCAACTTAACATCATCTTCTTTGGCGTGGTATGGACTCACTCTTGTCATAGCTTCTACCGAACTCCATTGTAGTAAAAACAAGCGGATTGGGCTTAACCTTGTAGTCTTACGCATGGGCGAGTTGAGTTGGTGCGGTGGAAACTTACGCTTCGGCATTTCTTGGTGCGGGATTTTGGAAACTTACGCCGGCATCTATTCGTGCGAGGGATGGAAACTTACGCTTGGAATGTCTTGGAGGTGTCTTTTGCTTGGAATTACGCTCTTGCTTTTCTGAGACACTTCGGTACCAAAAATTTATGGTTCGGTAACTATATGGGTCAAATTAAAA
This sequence comes from Isoetes taiwanensis, assembly GCA_021234155.1. Taxonomy (NCBI): domain Eukaryota; kingdom Viridiplantae; phylum Streptophyta; class Lycopodiopsida; order Isoetales; family Isoetaceae; genus Isoetes; species Isoetes taiwanensis. The sequence continues at coordinate 16,713 of JAJEKV010000770.1, forward strand.
AAAGCGGGCACAAAAGGTTGGAAGATTACCTTGTGACTTACATTCGAAAAGCGATTTGTTGGATCATAACACGATGCATCGCTGATTTGGCGGATTGGTGTGGAGCATGACTTAATGCATCTGTTGATCTGGCGGATTCTTGTCGTTAGACACCTTCTTTGGAGCTTGACTTGATGCACCCTCTTGATTTGTTGACATCTACTGATTTGTGGGCTTCACGTAACTTTGATGCATCTTCGATTTGCAGAGTTTCTATCGTGTCTAATGCTTTGAGAAGAGTGCGGTGTCTTGTCCCTAACTGACCACATTGTACATCTATATCTACAAAGTAGGGATGAAGAAGTAAGCTACATATCCCAATTACATCAAACAAGACTTGGTTACCTTTGAGGGTAGAAAATAATTCCCTTTTGGTGTGCTAGATGGACTCACATAGTCATTGCTACCGGTATGAGCAGTTTAGACCTGAATTAGTAAAGCGGCACCATGCTTTCTGCACAAACTTGGAATTGAATCACAATTGATTTGTAACTATGCTTTGGTTTTAACTAAGTTCGGACTTTTACTCTCTTTACGATGTTCTGTTTTTTATATATCTAAAGTGTCCCTAAAATGGCGGCGATCTCGGCCGAGGGGCATTTTAGATACACAAAACGAAGGGAAGCAAGACTAAGCAGCCGGGATCTTGTTTTATGTCGGGCTTACTCCTTTTTGAGTTTCGCGAGGTATCTAATTAAGCCACCTGGTGGCGATGTCATCCCTAGGGGGCAAATTAGATACAATAAGCGAAAGCGAAGGAGACTAAGGAGACTTACTCTCTTTTCGGAGCTACCTATAGGGTGCTCACACGTAGCCAAGTGCCTCGGTGGCTTGAAGTTGCTTTTGATCCTCCCCTACTCACACCTAAGGCTTGTACCCATCTTTGTAGAAAATTCATGACGACAATTCTCAATGCTAGCTTGGTGATTACAAATCCTGCAAAGTGAGCATAAATTTGTCAATGAGAATACAATTATACTAAAAGTGGTATTTAATTAAGTGGGACAAATCTTGAATTTTGGGACTCGGTTGAAAATGGGACTCACACACACCAAAAAGGAAATTTGAATTGATTGCTTGAATAGAATTACACATGACACACAAAGAATTGGGTTACTTGTTTTCCTCATAAATTTTACAAACCCACTAGTTGAGAAAGTTTTTGGACTTCTCAATATTATCTACCCTCATACAATGATAAAGCATGGAGGTTGCTCATGGCCTTGTCCATCTCCTTCTTGGGATCTTTGTGTGTGTTGTCGCCCATGATGTGAGAACTTGGATATGACCATACCACACACACTCCACCAATTCCCTCCTTTGAGGGTCCAGCATAATTGCCCTCCACTTCTTCTCCCGGCGGTCGATTGTGTATTGCTCCTTCAAGTTGCCCTTCTTGTGTCTCCCAATGGGCTCCCAATTTTGAATTCTCGACTGGCGATTAGGATTACCGCTACCAATGTCTTCACATTCTTTAGAAGCCTGCTGCGGCCTTCTCGACTTCGTGAGTGAGAAATACCGCCAATGGCCCTTTGTGCGGTCGCGGGTGCCTCCACCCGTCGAGCCACTCTCCTTGAACCATGCTCGCCGAATATTGCGAAGAGGACTGGCTCGGCGGGGTGGTGGAAGGTGACTAACCTGAGAAGGTGCTGGCGGCTCTCCGACTTCGCTGAGTCGGAAAGCCGAACTCTAGTGCACTCTAGAGCTGGCCTGCGAGGCAGTCTTAACCACTCTCCTTCTATCTTCCTCGGACATTGCGAAGGGAAGTGGTTTTCCTTGTCTGCCGAGCCAACTGCTAACCAGCAATTCTCGTGTGTGTGGTGGCGGTGGCCTCTACCCAATCAAAAGGCCCGTCTCCTTGAACCATCTTGCGTCGAATGTGTGCAAAGGGGATGGGGCTGCGATTGGAGTGGAGCACCTCGGCGACAACCCGCGAAGTTGCTGGCAACTTTCTCGACTTCGTGAAATTGAAAGCGCAGAACTCCTAGTGCACTCTAGAGCTGGCTGCGACAGTCTTAACAACTCTCCTTCTATCTTCCTGCGGACATTGCGAAGGAAAGTTGTTTTGGTGTCTGGCGAATAGCAGAAAGAATCCTCTAATGACCAATTCTCACGTATTGTAATTGTGATGGCCTCTACCGATGGGCGAATATGCTCCTTGAAGGGGAGGGGCTCGGGGTAGGGTGGAGAGCATCGCAGCTAAACACGAGGAAACCATAGAGCTTCTTTGCATGCGCATTCTACCGCCTGTGAGTCGAGAATCCCTTAGCCCGACCAATTCTCACATTGTATGGTAGCGATGGCCTCGACCCGGTCGGAGTCACTCTCCCCGAACCATCTTCGTCGAATATTGAAGGGGAGGGGCTGGGCCGGGGTGGGAGGCCTCTACAACTAACTTTCCACCGGGGGTAACCCCGAGAAGCAAGCCAGGCTTGCATTCTCCACAACCTCTTGCACTTTTGTATTCTCTGTTTTTAGTCCCAATTGCCTCTAGCACATGCGAGCCACTCTCCTTGAACCATCTTCCTCGAATATTGCGAAAAAGGGTGGTTGGGAGGGGTGGGCCCCTCCGACTAACTCTGAGAGGATGCATTTGAACGCATCTCCTGGGCCTTAGACCTAGCACGATCTATGTACAACATTCAAGAAAACACTCCATAAAAAAGACACCTAAAAGCAATTTTGTTCTATAACCCGAACCATTGTTTCCTTGTAGAGCTTCTCTCCAGCCGAGAGAGAGTAAATCATCTCGAAGGCTGAAAAATCTTTGGACAAGGGAAACGATAAAATCCGTCGAGCTTATCGGCGGTTCCATTATTTAAACGGGCGGCATGTTCTACAAGCGAAATAACATAGGCATCTCACGGAAACTCACCTCTTCACCCGGTAATTCCTTCAGCAGCCCAGCGTATCACGGATCGGCTGCCTCACCTAGAGTCTTTAGCTTCTTACATGCGGTCTCATCAAGAGTGTATTAGCATCTAATACTTGTATCAACTGCGATTCTCGGCGTATCCGGATTCCATGGCGATTGTAAGGTTCACGTGTCGGCGGCTCCACTCGGCTCCCTACCTTAGCTCAGGTGCTCATCGGGTAAAATCAAAAGCTGCTTGCAATAGGGGGCGGTCGGGGAAAAAACACACATGCAAAGCGGCGTTAGCGGGCTTACAGCCCATGGCGCCACTCCGGAAGTTCTGTTCGATGCTCCCCTCGAACTTCAAAGTCGCCAATGCAGCGGTGAAGATAAGCTTCGCTCTCGCTCACTAAGTCCCTTGATGTGATTAAATTTGAAATATTGTTTGGGCTAATTCATGTCGTTTGTACCCTTAGCCGCTTTTTTTTCATAAATGATTGCATGTCCTTAAATTCAAACTAAGAGAACCGCCGATCTTTTTTTTTACATGCGGTCCTAAAAACTCTAGCAGCAGCGGAAGAAACTTAATTCTGAGGAGGGTCGAAGAGGGATGAGGAGGGCATCTGGAGACATGACTCAATCAAGAAGCGTGGCCAGGAGGGATGCTAGTTCTAGCGGCGGCAGAAGAAAAGACTAACCACGGGTGAGCTCACGAGGGTTTTCTTTTGTGAATACCTTAGCCCGATCCATCTGGCGAACTCGTTCTTAGATCATCGAGGAATTTGGAGGCCGAGCTTCTTGACACACCCGGCCAGATTCTTGGTGGTATGTCGAGGTATCAACAAGTGGGAAGGAGAAAGATGTTTCTCCACCAAAGGACAAGAAAGAGCTCCGGAGACAAGTACAAGAAAATGCGGTGTTGTGCTCTCCATCTCGGCCCTTGGTCGAAGCATTTAACACTACATGTCGATTTGCCGAGGAAAGAGTAAGTTCTATCACACCAAAAATTAGCGATTTACCAAATTATTCTCACTCTTCCATGAGCAAGCGAAGAACACCGAAAAAAAAAGGCGCCTTTAAATTGTCGAGAACCTTGGGTGGAAAGGACGCGGAAGGGATGAAGGAGGCGGGAACCTAACATCGAGGGGGGCTTGGAATGGAGATTTCGAGGGTCGGGGAAAAGCTACATTCAATATGGGAGCTTCACTTCTCTTGTCTTTGAAGACTCTACAACACTGCGTGGGGAATGAAGTTGTGGTTCATACACAAAAAGTCCACCAAAAACAAAGATGGGGGGAAGATGACACCACGGGAGGAATGGGATGGCGAAGGAGGCGAAGATATAGTTCGACTCCCCAATAATGGATCGGATGATCAGATCGGGATTTTTCGAGAGGGGCCCTGAAAATGGAGGCGGGGCTCCGGTATTATCCGTTGGGAATATCACACAAGGCTGCTTCTTTGGACATTAGACGGTACGAAGCGTCTTGTTCAACCACCGGGAATTTAATCCGGCCACACATTTGGAGATTCCAGAACGATGGTGCGACATCCTGTTGAGATCAATGCAACGGATGTCATACCTTTTAGCAATCGGCCGTTGAGTTGTTGTTTGGAAGGAAGATCTGAAGGAAAGGGCGTCCAGGTTGGGTTGTAGGCGATCGACATTGATTAGAGGCGCCAAGTATTGCGAAGACGGAGAAGGAGTGCGCAAAGGATCAGGATAGATATGCCAGCGAGAGTCACGAGTTCTTTTAGGAGGGCGCCCAACCAGGCCAGCCAGGCGTAGCCATGCCCGAACACAATAGCGGCCGGTCGCGGTGCATAAGGTAAATAACTCTCACGAATCCTAACATTTGCCCGATTATCTTTGGGGTTTTCGACTTCATGGTCGAAAGCAGTAACTTCCTGAAAAATCAAAGGATCGCGAGCTTTCTCAGCTTCGCGAGTCGAGAAAACCAGTAAAGAAAATTAGACATTCAAGGGACTTTTTCGATTTCGCTCGAGTCGAAAGCCATCTGCGTTTTCCGATTATCAGGGTTTTCGACTCCGCGAGTCGAAAGCTTCAGGAAACCTTCCTGAAAATCAAAGGATCGCGAGCTTTCTCGACTTCGCGAGTCGAAAAACGAATAAGTAAAAAGAAGGGACTTTCGACTGTGAGTCGAAAAACCGAGAACTACTATTTACTATTTATTAGGGTGTTTGTAGATACTTTTCATGCTCGACATTGGTACATTGGCCGAATACAGCCCTTATCGGCGGATCATACAGCTAGGCAGCGATGGAAAGCATTGGGTTGTCCCTCGTCTAAAAAAAGGGCTCCCTCGGATAAGTGGAAGACCTTTGAGAAACTATCACGGATATGTTCTGCTGGAAGAGGAGGGAAGGCGATGAGGGAGAGGAAGAAGAGGAGAAGAAGAACACCAAGGAAAGGCGGGGAGTCTCTCTGGACCAATATGACCTCATTCTTATGCTTGATGCAGGAGAAATGGGCGAATATGGGCTCAATGGACAAGAGGCAAGGTGAAGGACAGCAATGGAGAATTTCAAGCGAGGCGGACCCCAAGTTGTTTGACAAGCGGTTCATGAAAGAGGATCTGAGGGCAGCCGGACAAAGCGCTTACCCTACAAGGCAAAATCTTGGAAGGAACAATCCTACTAAGGAAGACCGGGAGTTCTAAATTGCGGGGCGCATAAAAGGATTATGCCACGATCCTAAAGCGGCATGCGTTCGTTAGAAGGCATCGAGGGTTACGCAGCGTTGCATCTAATGAATACCATGATTTTGATTATTACAAAGGAAAAGGCTGCCCTTGATGAGGAAGACATGAAGGAATTGAACCGTCTATGTCAACCCTACATCAACACCAAGCTGAAGCGTAGCGTCAAAACCCTTCCTTTCCACTGAGCGTGCGATGGCAATTACGAAGAGGAAGCTTTTTTTTGGCGCTAGAAAGTTCATTTATTTAGATTGTTATAATTACATGTAGAGAAAGAAAAGGGAAATGCCACGAGGGCTTGGTGAGAAGCTCTGATTTGGGCACTAGCCCTCGTTCACATCATTTGCTCCTCGGCGCCAAAATCTACCACCAACTCATATCCAGAGAATATATGAAGTGTGGGGGTTCGATCATTCGTCTCATCACGGGCGACGCAAACCTACCGCAGGTCACACATCGAGAACATTTGAAATGCGAATAAAAGCCACGAGCGGTACCCGGTCGGTCAAAGGCTTTGTCATAGTCCGACCCCATTTCTGAAGTGAGATATAGCCATCGGGGGCAATATCATGGTTGAATCGTTTTTATTTTTTGCAGAGATCGCCGTAGCCACCCATGGCGCACATCTATGCTTCAAAGCAGCCCGGAGGGCAATCTTTGATGTGGTGGCCCTGCTTATCTTTTCTCCAACATCATAATTTTGGCCATTGAAGTTACTGGTTGCCGTTGATTTGGAGAATGGTGACCCCTCCCGAAGCGTCATGATTTTTGGGGAAAAACATGTGGCCGATCTCTTCCTCATTGCCACATTTGGGGGCGGTGGTTTCTTCCACTATTTTTTCCTTGAACAGCCAGGTTTTGGTGGCTAGACCCAACTGCGCCCGGGTAAGCCACATGAACATCGTATTTTTCTTTTACGCAGAGTATGTTGCCCGGCATTTCTTCATTTGCTTTACATAGTCGGATCTAGTTAGATTAATTACGGATGACCTTTGTAGGGAGATCATCTTTGGATAGAGCTCATGTAAACTAGTCTTCACAGTATGAGTTTTTCTTTGTTTAACAACCTGATTTCCTCCTCTCCTTCAATTCGATAGCATACTCACGGCTCATGATTTTATTGTAGACCATTACATGCGGCGAGGTTCCTCAATCATTTGCTTGACCTTAGTCCAAAGCGACCAGCAATTGTTTTTTCAATGCTCCATAAGTCCTTTAAAGAGATATTCCACCCGTTCCATTTTTCTGATTCTTGGATCTTTGCGGGGCTAATGGGTAGTCCTCTTGGGTCTTGACCATTGGGCTCCAAAAAGATTGAGGGGTTTCACGAGTGCCATGTGGCTTGTCTTTGCAGTCACGAAAACATCTTTGACTTCCATCAAGCTTCAAGGATCCCCTTAAGCTGGAAAGTCAGTGCTATCTTGAAGTCATTAAAGCATGCAGATTTGCATGACGATTGCCGAGGATGGCTTAGAGGTTGGGCTTGCTTTGCCAAGCCAATGTCTATAAATTTAGATCAAAAATCTGCCTCTTGATTGAGGCGCCCAAACAAGCTTGGAGATAAGAGCTTGGGAGTGTGTTAACAAGTTTTTGCTGCCTAATCCTCAAGCATCTTGGAAAAAGGCGCACACCTCGACCATGCAATTTTTGGTAATCCACACTTGAAAGCGAACCCTCTTATGAGCTGCTCCATGCGTTGATATATCGTATTTGGGAAGCCAAGCGACTTCGAAGACACATATATAAATGGTTTCTTTGAGTCTGAAATTGGCTATGGTGATTCGACACTGCTGTGAGAGCCCCTTGCTTGACCATAGGTTTTATTCTTCTTTTCAATTTATCAAGAAATGAGTTCGGTGCACGGAGGGAGGAAGCTCCATTGCCAAAGGCGGTCAAAATAATTTTTGTTGCTTAGCCTTTTTGATGACATGCAATCCATAATCCGAACTTTTGTCTAGGAGGTTGCTCAACATGAGCCATATGATTGAGCATTTCTTGTTATTCAAACATACTCAGGTAAAAGTGCTAAAAGCTTTGATAGTCTCAAAGGCGGGTTCTTGAAGCTGGAATCATCATATCTTAAGAATATAAGCGATGTCGTCGACAAAGCATTTGTATGGTTAGGCTGTACGAGATGTAGAAGGAAGTTTGATCCATTGATCTCTCGTTATTTTTGAGCTTTTATTTGCACTAAGAGTGAGAACATTTTGCTAATAGTATGAAGATATAAAGGGGCAAGTGGGCAGCCTGCCTTACCCCCCTTTCTAAAGAGAGGGAAAAAAGTTGGGTTGGGCTGCCATTGATGAGGGGCTGATGAAGCGGACTTGTTAAGCCCATGACCATGTTCTGAACTTTCCTCCAAACCCTGGTTTGCCCATGATTTCCCCTAATGGAGTCCCATCTTCATGTCAGCGTTTAAAATCCAATTTGAGCATGATGCATTTACTTTGCTTTGTTCAGCCCAATCTGAGACCTTCATTTTTACCGCCAAATCTTCTTATATTATAATGTTATTGTGTAAGTGTTGGACCTGACCCTAAATCAAAAATTTGGGATTTAGGGTTTAATTTATGGTTGAGATTTGGACACCTAGGAACCCTAAAAATAAAACAAAAGGTCATTGAGGTTTTTGGCTGCAAAGAGGGCCTGTTTTGTCGTTTGTGGTTTTAAAAATGCTCAAAAAAGAATGTGGATCCGTGGCGCATCTTTGCGGCTATGGCGACCTTCAAGCGGGAGCAGGTTATTCTTGCGGTCGAGCTTACGGTATGCGAGCACAAAAAGAACTCTAAGTTTTCATTTTAGAATCTTGCTCTCTCTCTGCGGCGATGGAGTTCGGCCAATTTTTAGCGGCGAGGAAGATGCTCGATAGCAAAAATCTGCATCACGGAATTGCATGATGCAAAGGTACAGTTGAGAAGAAGAATGGATGATGGAAGTAGAAGCGAGGGATAATGAAGAAGATTGGCTTTGCCGATATAGCAATGGAGGCAATCGTAAGGACTACGGTTCTAGGGTTCTTCATTTTCATGTCTTTTATACCTTTGGATAAAGCTCGATACGCCATAGCCAAAGCTAGGCACGGAGCACCGGCTTGCTACTTTGGTATTACAAAGAAAGGGCTTTCATCCATGCATAAGTTTTGATTTTTACAGTTTCTAGCTTAGTGTACTTTATGAGTTTTAGTGTATGGTTTTAGTTTATTAGTGTACTTTGTAAGGAACTTTGTTTTATGGTGGCTTTCTCGGCAAAATTTCAAGCTCCATTGCAAATCTCACCTCTCTAAAAAAGCTCACTTTCTCCAATTCACAGTTCGAGGGCTCGATTAAGCATGGATTGGGTGTTTATCTAAGCTTTTTAAAATACTTAGGGTGGATTATAATTTCTTAATGGTTCAATTCTAGCGGGGATGGCGGAGCATGTCATTGGCTTGCATGTGACATAGCATGGAGGTACATGCAGCCAATTTTTTGCCGCGACTTATAAAAAGCGGTCTGTGGAATAAATCCGGCGATGATTATAGACTTACGGAGCTTGATCCAGGTGTAAAGATATGAATAATTTGCTCTCCTCCACCATTTGTTTAGTGCAATTAACACTCTCTACTAGCGGGGGCTAGCTCTTAACTTTTATATTTGGATGTGAAGACCCAACTTGCTAGCTATGGCGAAGTTGCATAGAAGACATAGGAGACATGGTCAAGCATAGAGTTGTTGTTGTTTCCTAACGAGGGGCTAAGCTTTTTTTATTGGATGGATGTGAAGACCCAACATGCTAGCTATGGCGGGTTTTATAATGACAGATAACCCAAATAACGCCATTACTACATAGTTATGTCACCATATCAAAGATCATCACTCTCTTAGGGGGCAGGAAAAGACTAGCATTGGCGATATTATATTAAGATACAAAGGAGCAACGCGGCGTATCCATCTTTCGGATGCAACGAGCTTATCGCGGTGACTTTGATGCCATTCATAGATCTACGCTAAATACTTGAACTTAATGTGAAATGCCGGGCATGCAACCGAGTCCATATCTAAATGTCTTGGGATTAGAGTATTTAAAATTACGAGATAGTGTCTACTTGAAATGCTTCCATAAGGCTATTTTGCATCTTGAATAACCTTTAACTGGTAGCGAGAACTTATCACATTTTTCTAAATTCCAAGAATAGCGGTGCTTATCACCATTTTCTAAATTTCATGTCATTCAAGACCTCTGGCAGTCCAAGGATAATGGCATGGTCCCTGGCTATGCAGAGAGGTATGATATTTCTTCTCTCTCTCTTTTTCAGCTTTTGCAATGGCAACAATATGAAATATACATTGGACACCTTATATACCATGTAACAAAAGTTACATTATTTACCATATTTACCATGTAACAAACACCTTTGTATCAAAAGTAATCTCTGTTGAAGCATTAACAATTAAGATTTCTCTTCTTTCACATTGATTTGCTTTCGCAAATGCATGTATGCTTATCATATACATATACAATATGACTTGATGAAGTAAATTCCCATCTACAATAATAGTAGTAGTTATTATAATAAAAGATATGCCTTTATAAAGCCCATTTATTTCTTCCCATTTAAATGATTTGACATTTTTACTAGAGGCCGGTCGGATAAGCTATATTATCACAAAAGTTATGCAAACTTTTTGTCATTCATGTTCCATTTTGCTTTTCTCTATTTCTTACCAAGTATTATGGTATAGTACAACCATCCAGAGCCCTTACCAACATTAGGCAACATCATTGCTCGATGTACTTATATTTGTTACATGCACTTTTATATATTTTGCATATGACTTTCTTTTTGCATTCAATCAAAAAAGAATTTCAATATAAATAAACACAATATAATGTAGCGATCACATGAGTAAGTCTTTCTCATGGGGCTGAAGCCTTGGCGACCATGGCGAACTCCGAACCATGACCATTCACATCTGTGACTTCTTTGTGTGAAAATTTTTAAATGCAGTCTGCTGAATTCATCAGGGTGTTAAGCTTTGCCTGTTAGGGCACAAAATTCGGCTTCGACTATTTCAGTGTTGGTGTGGCGATCTTTGAATAGAGTTTTCTAAAGGCTGGCGATAAAATTTGCCGGCGTTGTTTGCCGGCGCTGGAAAAAGGTTCTTCATGTGAGCGGCCCATAAGGCATTGCATTTTGCCACGCTTGCCCACCATGATCAGTGCTAATATTCCAACAATCTCATGAATAAAGACAATTATTGCTTAAAATCATCTTGCCCACCATCTTAGGACAAATCTATAATATTCCAACATTCTTTACAATTGTGTTGACATAAAATCTCTAATATTCCAACATTCTTTACAATGTGTTGACAAAGAAAGAAAAAGATAAACAATTGAAAAGCAACTTGCATGAAAAGCAACAAAATTGCACTAACGAAGGGGTGTTTCAAAGGGATGTGGTTGTACCATTGTCTATGCAAAGCTCAATGAACTATTTCCAAAGTTCTTGAGTTCAATTCATAGGACAACAAAGTATTCACCTTTCTCATAGAGAGTAATTTCTAGGCATAAATTTCTTATAGTCTTGCCTTATGTCTTGGCCATAAGATATTACTTAGAAGACATTAAAGAGTGGGAGTTGCATATAACACTACTTTGAAAGACTAATATGCCACCATGCATTAACAACTTCTGCCCAGCAACGCTGGGCACCATTACTAGTAGTTTGATAGTATGTTTCTGCCCGGCAGGAATGCGGTTTGTTCTGCCCTTATTAGCTTGCACAGTATTGGCTTAAGTCGATTTGCAAGAAGCTTGGCCATAATCTTGTAGGTCGTGTTGGTGAGAGCAATTGGGCGCCATTCTTCAATAGCAGTAGGCTTGTCTACCTTTGGGATTAAGGCAACAAACCCTGTGGATAGTGAAGGGTGCAGGCTCTCGAACATCCAAGCACCCCACCCAATAAGGCTGTTGTTAAATCATCACCAAGCTCCTCCCAGAATTCAAGGAAAAATTCGGGGGGGAAGCCGTCCGGGCCAGGCGATTTGCCATGTGCCATACCCTTCAGGGTGGAATAAACTTCATCCTTTGTTATTGCTTTGCAGAGCTGAATGTTATCATTTGCTGTAACTGCTGGTTCAAGAACACCAAGGCAAAGATCTAGCATAGTGTTGTAGTCTGCAGGGAGATTATCAGCCGCAAACAGATTGGTGTAAGTGTCCAGAACATACCTCTTGATGTCAATGGGGTCTTTGATGAGGTTGGAGTTGCCATCTTTCATCTCATTGATACCATTATCCAGAATTCTGTTTCCTGCCAATCTGAAAAAGATTTTTGAGTTTTCATTGTCCATATTTTCGTGCCACTTGGCCTTAGCCCTGACTGCTGCACCCCTTGCTTCCTCTTCTTCTATTGCTTTGATTCTGATGTCTAAATCTGACTCATAATTCTGATAGGAGATATTTGAAGGATCATGCATTAGCTTAGCACGAATGTCCCTCATTTCATCATATAGTTGTAACTTAGACTGCTGAAAAGCTTTGGCTCTTGCGCTTCCCCATCTTTTTATCCATCCCTTCATGTTCTTAAGCTTGGAAGCCCAAAGCATGCTTTTGTGGTGCACGATTTTTTGGGACAGAGGCGGGTAGGCCTTTGAATAATTTTGAGAACTTCAGATTTGTTTAAATAGCTAGAATTGAATTTGAAGGGAGTGGCGCATTTTTTTGGCTGGTGTGAGGGCATTTCAATTGTTAGTTTCTGGGGTATATGGTCAGATTGAGAGAAGCCATGTTCCCCTTCAACGAAATGTTTATCCAAAAAAGGTGCTGATCTACTTACAATGTAGAATCGATCAAGGAGACAGTATACCCGTTTGTCCCCTTCTTGCTTGTTGCTCCATGAGTATTCTGAAGTTGAGGGGGGAATAAGAGTAAAGCCTACGGTGTCAATGAGATTTTCCCATGCAATTTTTTCTTCAGCTGATAGATTTCTTTGGATGCCAACTTTTGATCCTGTGTTTGATCATGTTGAAGTCACCATTTAAAGCAGCCAATTTTCTCTTGCGATTTCTAATCCAACTCTCGATTTGTGTCCACATCAAGGCTCTCTCTTTAGGTTTGTTGAAGCATAGATATTGATGGTTCCCCATTTGATGTTTATGGGGTTTCAAAGGTAATTGCTTGCCACCGCCTCTTGATGGCGGTGGGTATCGATCATCTTGAGTCCCCTCCGGAGGAGGCCAACTCCTCCCTTAGTGCCATTAGCCCCTGCAAATCAGCGAAGCTATATCCACAAGAGATCCAACTTCCAAAAGAATTTGCCTCGAACTCACCAAGACGGTGTTCTTGAAGCATCACTACATCAGCAGCTAGTGTTCTTAATGCTGTTATGACTCTAGAACGTTTTAGTGCTCCTCTAATGCCTCTTAAGTTCCAACTTACTATTTTCATGAGAAGAATAATAAATTTAACTAAATCTCCACCCTATTATCTGGTAGGTTTCAGTGCTGTCCAGTTGGCAATAGCCATACTTGCTTTAGTTTGCCTGATGGGGAGCTCTTGATAAGCCCTCACCATCCCCATTGCAATCATTTCTCTTGCTTTTCTTTCTTCTTTTTTCTTTTCTGGTTGGAGGCTCTTGAGGGCCAAGAACAACCTCAATGCATGCTTCCTCAATTGCCACTATTTGGTTTCGATTATAGTTCCTTTCTGCAATGCAAGAATTAGCCACTGCTGTAGCCTCACAGCTCAATATACCTTTCCCTTTGTTTGAATTTTCCATGTTTACTGCAGGGTGCAGCTCACCATATCCCAATATACCCTGATTATGTGTTGTTGAGTTTCTCCCCACTGTGGCAGAGGTTATACTATCTTGATCTGAAGCGTTAACCTCATCAACACTGGCTGATTTCTCCACACATTGATGGTCAGGATCACCAATGACTTCCTTTGCCTGAGGGCTTACCTTTTCCTTGCCTGCATTCGTGCTATCAACAATTGTATCTGTTTGTATTTTGATTCCTGCCATACAGCGGGATGTCTGTTGCATGTGCATATTCGGGTTGGGGCTCACTAGGGGAGATGCATAACATGCCTTGCTGGCTTGAGGGTTCTCTCTCCCTTTACATGCATCAAGATTCGCTTTCCCAACTTGGCTTGCCAAGTTTAAGGGAGCTACCTGCACGTTAGTAACTGTTGTAGGAGGTGGCAGTTGTTGTAACTGCACATCATGGCCAATATTTCCTGGAATAAAAGCAGTTGGGGATTCTGGGGTACCTGGTAGAGTTGCATGGCCAGCTTCTGTTGCATGTAAAGTGACATGCAGTTGGTGGCCGTCCACATCATGCAGTGTAGCATAAGAGGTTGGAAACCCCTCCAGGTTTGGAGGTAGTTCCACACTTGGTGGAGGTGGCCTAGAGCATTCCCCAAGTTCAAAGTGGTTGTGTACCTCAGGGATTCTCCACGTCCCTCGCCCCTCGTCACATCCCGGCCCCACGTCCTCTGCCTCTAACCTCTGTCCATTCAGGCTGTTGCACCATAACCACTTCTACTGGATTTTGAAAAGGTGGGGCTTGGGGGCAGTCCACTTTGTGCAATCTCTCTTGACAGCTTTCACATAATGGAGGGAGGCTATCTAGTTTGAGCGGGAAGCAAACTACCTTGTCCCTGTAGCCCATGAATTGCAAGCCATCTGGAATCTTCTTTTTCAGATCAATGGTGAGACGAATCCTTGGAGGAGCATCAGGCTTCATTTCCAGCATTAAGAATTCACCAATAGGGGGCGGTGCTCTAAGTCTTTGGCTCGACCCAAGATTCGCCTTGAGCCCCTCAATGAGGCCCAAATTGGGTATGGGATGGACTGTGGATTATCACAATCAAAGTCTTCTTGCCATCTCTGCAAGTAGAATTCACCTCTATCACAATTGATGATTCCCCTTCGAAGTAGGATGTCAACCTCCTTAGGTGAATTTAGCTCCACTATGAAGTGTGGTGATCGGCCGATGAGATCACGGGGGGTTGTAGGAACCCTGCAGATTCTCTCAATGACCCTCCTAGCCTCAGCAAGAGAGACCATTCCTTTGATTACTCTTCCAATGACTGCTTGTTTCTCCATTTTTCTAATCTTGTCTGCTACTGCAGGAATACGCAACGAAATGGTGCCTATGGGGAGTGTCATTACCTCAGTTTTAAGGACTTCGGCAGGCATAGTTTCGAGATTCACCTCAGGGTTCGATGTACCCTGAACATGAGCTATTTCAACAGGAGTTGCTCCAACAGGGGCTGCTGTGTCCTGAGCTTGAACAACCATTGCAAAAGTGCGCCCATCCTCCTGGACTTCCATGGAGTTTAGTAAAGATAAAGCTGGATGTTGCTTCCTAGATGATCACAGTGCAAGAGGAGAGAATGCTTCTCTTGCTGACTTTCTGAAGCAAGAAAGACCTTTAAGACAGATCCCTTAATGATATCAAACAGATCCCTGGTGGCTGAGCCTAGCTCAGAAAATTGATGGAAGGGAAATTCACGTTGCTCAATCAAAGGAAACCAAAAACTACTGGCAAACCCAGCAAACCACCCCCAATAGACACGATCTGGCGAGATAACTATGGCGAAATACACCAAAAACTTGTCCCTAACTATTGAGCACCCAGCACAGCTAGCAACACTTAATATATTTTGACTATCACTCTGCTTGGAGCCCATTCGGTGAAGACATGGAAGATACCAGCAGCAGATTTGTTCCTGTCTCCCAGATATTCACCGAGCCAGCTCTCCACTAGTTCTACGTCTATCTCTGGTGTTACAGCAGCTTCCCCAACAAAAAGATAGTCCGGGAAGAATTGCTCGTCCACTAGTGCTTCCCAAAGCTCCAAGATTCCTCCCTCAAGCCACCCACAAGTATAGTGGTCACCGTTGATGATAATAGTGAAGTAGCGAGCCTTTCTTGGGTTTCTTGGGCGTAGATGAAGAGGAAGAGGATTGCCCATCAAGCGCTCAAGATAAGAGGCAAAACCAGAGCCCCTACAAGGGCCCGCTAAAGGGAGTCGTGGGGGAGGCGGTCCGGATCAGCCCCCAAGCAGGTGGGCTATGGGAGATCAGCCGGGCCGAGAGGAAGATCCGACGGGCTATGGCGCTGAGAACGTCCGCCATCCTCTCGAATACCAGCATACAATCCAGGAAGCTTGGATTCGGGGTGGTCCCATTTAAGGCAGACGATAGCTCCCCCCCATTTCTGGTAACTTTGGGACACAAGGGATTTGGTGGTGCAGGCGCACTGACCCGCGGGCACTATTTGCCATCAATATGATCAAGACCCCACCCTTTTTACGACAAAGCCGACATAGAGCGATTGGTACAAGGCGGTTCGACATGACCGACCTGGATACTTTCGTTTTCTTTGTCTTTTGCATCTTAGGGCAATCGGACAACCTTCTTTGTCTCCCAATGGGCAGTTGATATTAACTTCACTAACAAGATCATGCACTCCATATACTGAACTTGATCATGAGTGCAGACGGCTTGCCAAGGCACCAAGCTTTGCCAACATAGTTTTGGTTTTGATTTCAAGATCGGCGGTCGACCACGGATAAGTGGTGGTCTAGCAAGCATCATTATCTCGACAAGTTCATGATCTCTCAAGAGCGAGATGGAACCTCGAAGGGGGGGCAGATTTATGGAGGATGTTCCATCGATGGACAAGGTCAGCAAAGATGGTGCGACGTGTCCTATACATAGAATTCCTATCCGCCAAGAGTTATCAAGTACTTCATAACCCAACTTGGTCGAGGAAGATCAAATTGTATCGCGAGTGGTACATGAATGGCCTGTTCTCTCGGGGGCTATCTTTGTTTGGAATGAAACCTATATCCGTGGTTGGAAATAAGGACATGGTTGAAACCATTCGGTCATACCTGGATCTGCTTCATGAGCATTTCTGTTACGCACTAGCACCTCTAGTGATAACCAACACACCAAAAGGGCGGATCCTTCAAGGAAATCGTTATCCAATGGGCCCCAACCTTTCCAGGCTTTATCCCATACCCCCACGCACCATATCAATTCCTTCCCTCCTCGAGATGCTTGCCCTCAAGCATGTGGAACACACCAATGTTGCCACGAGGAATTGAACCTTTGGCTCGATACCAAATGTTACGCACTAGCACCTCTAGTGATAACCAACTCACCAAAAGGGCTGATCCTTCAAGGAAATCGTTATCCAATGGGCCCCAACCTTTCCAGGCTTTATCCCATACCCCACAGACCATATCAATTTCAAGGGGAGGAAGACAAATGGAAGCAGTAAAGACGACGAGGACGAGGGAGACAAAGCTGACGGAGACGAGAATGTCGAAGGTTTGGACCCGAAAGCTGCCGAACACATTCTTGAAAACCTGAGATTGAGGTGAGTTTATTTTGTTTGTCGGTGTTTCTCGACTTCCTTGAGTCGAGAAAACTCGTTCCTTTCAATACCTTTTCTTTTTCATTCTCGACTCGCGAAGTCGAAAACTTCGCTTCCTTCGGCCGGATGTCATCATTTCAGGGAATTCCGTGTCAACGACTCACGGATCATTGTCATTGGGCAGCGGTTCACGCCGCGAGGAGGAGAATGAAAAGGACAAAGACAATCGAGCAAGACACCGCTCCAGCCAGAAAAGGACCCGAAAAGATAATGATCCCGCATTTGGATCCCGATGAACTGGATATATGGTTGAGCCAAACTCCAACGGGATCCAGTCTGGTCCCGCCAAGCTTGTAATATTTTGACGTCAATGGAGTATTAGCTGCAAGTATACCACGATAAAGACGCCCCCTAGATTAACACCTCGAGATCCCAGGCCAAAGCGGAGCATAAAATAGTGTATCCGAGGCCTAGAGCTAAGGAAATTGTTGAATGGTGCCAGAACGGGATTGAAGTGGGCATATGGTCTTGTATGGCAAAAGAAAAATATTGTCAATGTTCTTGGTGTTCTCGCATTTCAATTTTGAAGTTCAAGTTCGTTTGGGGAAACGAAAGGGTCGAAAGCATGTTAATGGGACCTCGATCCGGCCGATCACAAAGGGGAAGCATATAATGGTGAAAAGGTTGGACAGGGTTTATGAGCAATTCCAGGACTATGGCAAACACAACACGCTGATCATAGACGACTCCGCCTACAAGTGCTATCATAACGCGCAAAATACAATCATTGCTAAGCCATATCGACCTGAAGAATATGAGACGGATAGGTGGTTGTCCTTCGGACTGTGTCCTGTCTTGGCAGAATCCCGCTTTGCCATTCTTGTCGCCGATGTGCTTCTGAACTATCCGAGCCTCACGGAACCCGATCCAGAGAGCAAGGCGATCATGAAAGCTATGGACGACAAATATTTTGGTGAACAAGAAGAGTGACCTCTGCTTTCAGATAGTCAAATTGTGTGAATATTGTAAACAAACGTGAACACATGTATTGAACATTTTGTAATGAATATACTTGTATATTGAGTTTTCGCTGCCTTTCTCGACTCACGAGTCGAGAAAGGCATGCTTGTCCTGTTCATGAGACCATTTGTATGTTTGATTGTGTGACTGGATGCAGCCACAAACTATTATGATAATGCTTGTACATTGCGTTTCCTGGGCCTTTCTCGACTCGCATGAAAGTCGAAAGGCAACGGGTAATTCTCGTTGATGAAACCATTTGTATGCTTCCGTGTGATTGGATGCAACCATATTCTAATGAGAATGGTTGTACTTTCACTTTTATGGGCCTTTTCGACTGCGAAGTCGAGAAAGACACTACTTCCACGTCATTGGATGCAGTTGTATGGAATGAATGTCCTCCATTGTAATTTGATTTCAACATTCTTTTCTTCGTTTTGACTAATGGCACCGTAATTGTTAATCATACTCTCCTTGCTCCAGGTGGTTCAGGCACAGATCCGACACGAGCACAGATCCCTTCGTGCATCGAGATCGCCGAGGCGGCACGCATCCCGCTCAAGGCAAAAGAAATGGATTACGGCACGGACCGGCCACGCTTACACTCTTGCCCGGCCTGCGGGATAAGGTTGCTCGCGAATTCAGAGGTTGCTTTCGCTACACCACAGGGGATAAAGAACGGTGAAGAACAAAGAGAAAGTCCAGGAAGCTCAAAGCATCTTGCAAGCATTGCATAACATCCCGCGGAGGTTGGGGAAGGAGCATATTCGATGAAAGGCTGCGGGGCGAGTGGAGAAGTCGGGTGGACAGGTCGGCCGGTAGCTCGAGAGGCACCTCCCACGTGAGGCATTCCACACTCTTCGAGGTTGCCCCCAAGGCTTACAAACAATGGAAGAAGCGCCGCTAGTTAATCCCCTAAGGTGGACCACCTACCAAGATGATGTGGATGTAGTGACAAAGAAGACCGCCATGGTCTCTGCGTCCGATGTAAAATACATTGTACCTATTCCATTTATTAATAAAAATTCTTTTTCAACTAGTTCTTTGGTTTCAATCTTTAATGAATTTCCTTTGTTTCAGTTGCATTGTTCTTGTTCTCGACTCGCTAACCAGGGAAAACTGCAGCAAAGCTGGAATGCAGAGTTTTATTCAAAAATTCGAATTAAGGATAGTTTTCGGGTCGAGGTGCTTCTTTTTATGTAAATTAACAGGGTTCCGAAAAAAAATGGGAATGGAATGAGTCCCACTTTAATTAAATACGACTTACTAAGCACTTCAGGAATTTTGTTATGAAGTACCTCAAGAGGCTGAGCAGACATGGAAGATGGTATTGGTGACTGCATTCAGCAATCAAAGTTGGTAGTGGTTTCCCCATCCACTGGAGGATCTTGCCACAGAATGGACAGCCACTACCATAATCTTCAGCCTTATCAAGGTCTGGAAGTAGTGGATCCAAGACAAATAAAGGAAGACGGTCCTTGCAAGACAGAAACCTCTCTAACCTTGGTTCCAAAGACTTTCAATCTTTGTTGGTCCGCTTCGGCCGTGAGATTAAGCTCCTCGATTTTTATGCGCTCAAGTTCGGTAATAGTTCCTTCAAATTTCGGCCTCAGTATCTTGGCATATAGCCCGAATACCGCCCCGCTTTTGACGACTTGGTTTATCCTTAATCATTCCTTCCCATTTTTTAAATCTTTATTCATCTTCCGATTGCGGAACTCAAGTTCTTTGAACCTTCATTTGTAGCACCACGCGGGCTTTGATCACAAGTTTGCAACCTTGCCTTACTTGAATCACTTGATCTTGTAGAGTTGATCCATTCTCCCGGTGTCTGTTGAATTCATCCGAAAGTAATCCAAGGTTAGTACCACATGACACAACATGCACCACTTTACACACCACAAATTCCATCATGACAAACTTTGCACCACAAATGGCGTCATATTCACCACATGTGATGTGGCATGTGGTACCAACCGGTGCCACATGCCACACCACCGACATATGGCACCACAATGCACCCAAGGCACCACATATGGCAATCCATTGCCGCACCACAAATGGCGTCAAAGACACCACATGTGGTGCAAAATGTGGATCCATAGTGGTGCCACATTAGACACCACATGTGGCACCACAATGCACGTAAGGCACCACACATCCGGGGCATCCACCACCCCATATGTGGCGGATGGCGTGGTGCAATATTTAGCGCAGTTAGCGATTGACACCACATATGGCGGATAATCCACCATTCACAAGTATCACCATATCTAACATCACATATGACACTAAGTATAGAAACATATGGAAGCCAATTCACTATTCAGATAAGGTACCACGTTTGGTACTATATGTGACACTACATATGCTACAAACTACATTATTAACATATAACTGGCACCATATGACTGTCTTGTAACACATTTGGAGCTACATACTACTGTGAACTGAAATTATCCACCACAACTCGAAACTAGCAGCACAAATTTCCTACACATAACTTACAACACACCCAAATGAAGAAGTAAGTGGTGTACCTGATTGTTCAAGCTTGCTAGACCTTGCTGGAAAATAACATCTCCAATATTAAATTGCATCATATGGTGGTTCCAGAAGAAGAGGGTTGAAAAGTACCTATTTTTCGGGTGATTTTCCCGAGATTCTTCTTACGCCTTAAGGAGGCTTGAATTGTGGCCTAGTCATTTCAAGAGAGGAAGCATCATCGTGGCGGAGGTTGCTCGCTTCCTCACTATTTGAAATGATTGCATGCTTCCTCTTACGTTGGGACGGAGAGGCTTGAGACCTTTTTCTCTTAAGCTGTTGCCGGAAATTCAACCAATTTATTTCTTTTTCCTTTTGTGTGAAGGTAATACATAGCAGACCATAGTCCGTGAGGCCATGCCTCCCCGGGCACACTTCCTCGCTGTGATTTTTTGTAAAGGCACATATATTCATTATACCTCTCCTTGCTCATATTCTTCAACCCGCATGATGAAACAAAACAATATTCTAAACAATGAGAGAATCATGGGCATCCCGAATCTAGAATGCAACCCACGTAAGTGGATTTTCCTAATACTTTCGGTCCCCAAACGGACTTCGATTTCTTCTTGTGTGGCGTAATGCTTTTCTTGCCTGTACATTTCCTTGTAGGTGTATCCTGTGGCATTCAAGTCCCGGTATGATCGTGAGCCATTTCGTGATCGATCTTCTTGCCGTAAATCGAAATGGTCTTGCCGGATTAAGGGAGCGTGATCGAGTTTTTGAGGAAAATGAAAATTGTAATCGTAAAATGGTCTTGCCGGATTAAGGGAGCGTGATCGAGTTTTTGAGGGAAAATGATCGGTAATGCGTTCTTTGAATAAGCTTTGAATAAGACCGAAAGGACAAAATTTTGAATAAGTAATCATGTGTATTTTTTGAAAAATAACTCCCTCCCACTACAAATTCGGTAGTTCCCACCACACTTAGCACCCAAAATGTGGTGCTAAAATACACGCTTTTGTTCCACTACAACATGCTTTCACCCCGACCCGAGTTTTGTTGGTGCTTTTCGCCAAACCGTTCCCTTGAGGATAGTAAGGTGTGCTCTTTTGATGATGTCGGGGAGATAATCCGTCGGTTCCTTGATGGTATGATTGATAAAATGGATACCACGATCACCGACCAGCTCCGTGGGGGCAGCCGAATCAGCGTGATGATTTGTTGATAGATGACCTTGGCCGTCGGCCGGGCCTGCAGGTGTTGTCTAGAAGTCGCGCAAGCTTCCGCCCATTTGGTAGCGTGAGTCGGTGAGGACGAGAATGTAGCGGCACGCGGGTGTGCGCGCAGAGGGTCGATGGGTCCCACAAAATCCATTCCCCATTTGTTGAAGGGAAGTTGCGTGGCGATCGGCGTCAAGGGAAGAGCGCCACGGGCGTGGGGCGCCCCACACGCCGGCAAGCATCACACGTCGGGCGTGGGCGTGAGCGCCTTTGAAGAGCGTGGGCCAAAAATAACCAAGAAGAAGGATTTTATGCGGCCGTGGTGTCACCATGAAAATGACCACCACCGAGCCCTTCATGGGCTTCGAACAATATCCGGGACCTCATGAGGGAGAAACGGGTCGAAGGATGGTATCCTTACCCTTTTTGTAAAGATGGCTCGCAACCATGGTGTAGTCACGGACCTCGCGGAGAAATTGATGTCTACGGGATTGTCGCTATCGGAGAGAGCGTGGCGCCCCTCCGTGGAAAGAGCGCCGTGAGGAGATACACGCTGAAAGTCATGGAACCAATGAGGTGTTGTCGTGACCGAAAAGAGTTGAGCATCAAGAAAGGCGCCCGAGACTCAAAGTGGAGGGATCATCCGTGTGGATGCGTGAAAGATAATCCGGGACAACATGAGATTTGTCGGCCTTGTGAACAATTTCAAAAGGTGCAAATTCGCAGAAGGAGGACCCAACGAGCAATGCGGCCCCGGGGTGGATTTGTTGATCAAATAAAGAAGTGCACGGTGGTCAACAAAGAATTTGATCCGACCGCCCAAAAGATAGTGACGGAAGCGTTGGACACGTAAAATTAAACCCAAGGCTTCGCCCGCGGGCGAGTAGTTGCGTTCGCCAGAAATTGAGTTTCATTTACCGTGATCGGTTTGGTTTGTCGATTAATGCGTATCATATTCTTGAGAAAGAACAGCTCAATAGCAAAGGCGAGACATCGACATGAACATGAAAGGGCTTGTCCCATTGAGGAGGAACAAGAACCGGGCCACGAGTAAGCAAGAGCTTCAACTGTTGGAAAGCGGCATCCACACGGGAATTCCAAGCCTGGTGGATTCATCACCGTGAGTTTATGAATGGGATCTGCAATGGTCGAGTCCGGGAATGAAAGTGGAGTAATAATTGACCTTACCCAAGAAAGAGCGTGTTTCCTTGATATTGGCCGGTGCTTGAGCCTTGAGCACACAGCTGATTTTGGCAGGATCCGTGGTGATACCTGCTTTGCTGACCACATGTCCTAAAAAGAACACCGAAGTGGACGCAAAAGGTGCATTTCGGGATTGAGACTAATGCCAGACTCATCACATTTCTGAAAGACGAGTTCCAATTTATCCAAATGGTCAGCCATGGAACTGTAGGCAAAAAAGTCATCTTGAAAAATTTGCAAGAAGGGATTTTCCTTCATAAAATCATGAAAGACTGAGAGCATGATGCGTTGAAACGTTGATGGAGAGTTTGATAATCCAAAAGGAACCACCTTGTAGGCAAAAGTGCCCCACGGGGTGGTGAAAGTAGTCTTGAGTTGATCAGATTCTTTGATTGAGATCTGATTGTAGCCAGAAAAACCATCCATGAAGGAGTACATCTCATGTCCAGCAACCTCTTCCAGAACCTGGTCTGTGAAGAGAAGTGGAAAATGATCACGCTCCGTGGCCTGATTGAGTTTTCGGTAGTCCACGCAAACGCGGATCTTACCATTGTGTTTGAGTGCAATAACGATGGGGCTCACCCATTCAGAATGTTTGACCTCATAGATCAAACCTGCAGCAAGGAGTTTGTCAATTTCCACCTTGACGCGATCCGCGTAATGGTGGGGTTGAGCCGGTCGTCATTGCTATCTTTGGGCGTGCATCGGACTTGGTAGGAATGGTGAGTTCCCCAAGGTTTTGTTGATCCCCGAAGATCTCTGTAGCTCTCAGTGAAAATGTGTTTGAACTTTTGAAGAGCATGACGCCCCACATTACGATAGGGTGTTGGAAGATTTGGCGCGACAATTCCGGACGGTGATTGTTGCCTACGTCCACAATATCGACTTCGTGAGTCCGAGTATGGGGATAACTTCCGTGTCTGGACAATATGGAGGGGAGGTTGAAGCATAACAGATGCGTGGTTTTTCTGCGTGGTGAAAAAGAGAGGTTGCTGAGTTTCATCAAGCAGAGAGGTTGCTTCATGGCGCGGTACATCGACGTGAGCGGCGGGGAGGTTCAACATCGAAAAGTGATCAACACGTTAGATTCGATTGCAAGGAGCGGTAAGGGTCAAAGCAAAGCCACCGCACTGGTCCCGATCAAGAGTCATGTCTCCCCAAGGATCAGCATATTCGGGGTAGGATGGGGAGAGGGACTTCGCGGTGGAGCCCGAACTTGATAGATATTACGGCGGCCCCGAGAATCGGTGTCCGGAGAGAGGGTTCAACATTGTCGACGGAAATGATTTTGCATGTTTCCAAGTCCATGGTGGCATTGAGGTGACCATCTGTGATGACTAATTGATCCGTTGCCCAGTAATGGATACTCTTGGCCTGGCGGAGAAAAGGTCTGCCGACCAACATTTCATAATCACCTGGATCTTCTCCAGCCTTCCAAACACCAAATTCCAAGGGGAATCCGAGATCACCAATGTTGATGTGAAGAAGAGGCGTGACGCCTTGAGGTCTCGTGATATGGCCATTGGCCAATTTGATGTCATATGGGGCACGATAGAGTTGTTTGATGCCGTTTATCCGTGATGAGATTGACCGCGCTACCTCCGTCAATTTGAACATGATTGACTTGTTGATTGCCCACCGTGGCATGTACCGTGGGAGTAGAGGTAGCAACAGCCCAACCAAAACAATCGGGGAGTGGTAATCGGTCCTTGAGAGCGGTGATGAGTTTCAAAATTGTGGCCAAACTTAAAGGAATTTTGATTTTGGCTAGCTCCTCTTGGAGTTCCAGAGGCACATGAGAAAAAGGATCTGCTTTGGATCCACAAAGTGGGAGTGCGTGGTAAAGAAGCAAAGAACTTCTTTGAGTAGGTCAACCTCTGCGGCCGATATTTGGATATGTCTGAGAGCATGGAGGTTGAGACGTGGAAGGTGCTTCTTGTCTTTGTTGAGCTCTAGTGGTGGCATGGACATTAGCCAACGTCGGGCCTTCAGCAGCTTGCATGAGGTTCAAAATGCTTTGGCGAACTTTAGGCATAACATGCGGCATGAGTTTCTCCAAGTCAGGTGCAAAGTGAACCTTTTTTTCTTCTTCATGAGGAATGGTGTCGACGGCAAAGGCAGGTTGCGTGCCATTAGGAATAATGGTTAAGGGACGTGGACCCCTGGTCTGGCGTGAAACCAAACCAACCCAATTTGATGGCTGGACTGGAGGATTAAGAGCCTGAAAAAATTTCTTCCCCGTGCTTGTTGATCCATCTGAGATTGATTGGCAGGAGCTGGTTGATAGCGTGATTGCTGAGGCGCGCGAGGTGGCTTCCGAAGAACAGGACGCGGGCCTTGTTTGCCATTAGCAATCCAGAGTTGGTAAGCCGTGAGGCGGACCGATGTGGTCTGATTTGTGCCAGGAAGCTGCACCTGAACTTGTGGAAGTTGAGGACACGCCGTGGTGGTATGACCCCATTCTTGACAGTGATAACACTGAGCTTTCGAAGGATCAAAGGGAGGACGTGTGTTGGGTCCCCGTTGTTGCTCCTGTTGCTGATAGAGTTGATTGGGTTGCGCCTGCAGTGGTGGCTGCTGATATTGCGATTGGTGCTGAGGTGTTGTTTGCACTTGATAAACCATCTTGTTGCGGAAAGGTGTAGGATGAGTGCGAGTGCACTCTTCCGTGGCATGATTGCACATGTTGCATCGTTTACAATGAGGCGGGCCATTGGTGGAGTTGCACTCATTCGCCAAGTGGCCTTGATATTTGCGGAGCATATGGCACCGATCGATCTGCGGCACATGGATTGGCGTGTTGAGGTTGAACAGCAGTCTGGGGAACCATGACGGGTGGAATGAAAGGGAGCTCCTGAAGAGCCACGCCACGGGAGGAAACATTGACTGAGTGATTGACAAGATCGATAGCCTGCTCCAAAGTCTTCGGGCGCAGGTATTCAGTCATGAGTCGGATAGCTGGAGGAAGTCCTTGGAGAAACCAGACCAAGATCTGGCTCTGTGTGGGGTACTCCTTGAGTTTGCTGAGCAGAATGTGAAGTCGATCTGCAAAATCCCCGCACTCGTGGGCTCTTGTTGAAGGTCATTGAGTTGCTTGAGATGAAGCCGATCATCATCCGTGGTCCCATAGTGAGAAAGAAAAGCGGTTAAGCATTTCCGACCAATCTTGTTTCAAAGTGGCTTTTGTTGGACATGAGCCATTGATGAGGGAGCCACGCAGTTGTGGTGGAAAAGATGTGGAATTTCAGTTGAGGTTGCGCATGACCATTCGGAGACAGCCGAGCCTCAAATTCTTCCATGTGGGCCCGAGCACTTTGGTCTAAGGGTTTGCCTTTCGTGTTGCCAAAGGTGGGATAAGTCGCCTTAAGGGTCCGAAGGTAGAGGTGAAAGTGCTTGGCTGGACAGGAACTGGATAGGGATTATATTGAGGTGGAGTTGGAGGGGGTATGGTGCCGGAAAGACCCTGATGAAGGGGTTGCTGAGGTGGAGGTACTGGAGGTGCCTGATCATTGGTTTTGAGGTCTATAAGATTGTAAAATGAAGAAGAGCGGGGAAAAGGTAGGGAAGGGGAAAGTCCTGTGGAGGAGCAAAAGAGACATGTGGATATCCTTGCCCACCCGGGAGATGATGGTTGTGAAGGCAGAGGCGATGGCCGCATCGTAATGATGGATGTAGGCATGTTCTGGGGTATGAAAGTAAGGTTGAGAAGGTGGAGCCTGATAGGGCTCCTGATAGTGATGAGGTGACTGAGGCTGTGAGCAATGTTTGCACGCTTGAGGTGGGGAATTTGGACGAGACATGACACGAGGGGTGGGTGGCGCCGACTGAGCCCTAGACCGAATGTGGCCTCCCTCAATGTCATAAGCAGATCCATACATGTCACGAACAGCTTCCCTTCGATGATGGCGCTCCAAGCGAGACGCCATGTCTGGGAAAGGAGTTCTTTCCCGGCGTGAAGTTTTCCGGACGGACATTGGCGGCTGAAGAAAAGGAAAATCGAATCAGACCCGCACGGCGGCGATGTTTGGGGTGCGGGTTGGGGAACTCTGCAAGGCAGACCCTCTGTGAGGACCCTTGGATCTAACAGAGAATCGGGGACTATGTCACGCGGGATTTGCAAGAAAAGAACAAGAAGAAGAAAATGAGAACAAAAGAGAACAATGAGAGGAAAATGATAAGCTTCCTTGATATCAATGATGAACATACATGAGCTCGCAATCGAGAAGACCAAGAGAGACAAGACTCAAAACTCATCTAAAACTCATGTGCTAGCTCTACTCATATATATAGTACAATGGCCTTTTGGCCCAATATAGACATTCCGACCGATCTCGGTGCGACTCACGGAAGGAGGCCTGATTTCAGGAATGCCGGGCGGTGCCTCTTGAAGTGCCTAGAATCACGGTGACGCCGACGAGGCGGTGACGGGCCGTCACTTGTCCGAGCGGGGCCTCTTGGTAGCAAACCCGGGCTTTTGTTGCGTGGTCTGCCGCTTGGTCTTTTCTTTGGGTTTTTACGGTGACCGTGCCTGCCCTGTGGATCCTTGAGCTTGACCTGGTCCGTCAGATGCATGAATAGTCCTGCACGGGGGAGGCACAGGACTAACATATACCACACCAAACCATGCACCATACAATGTGGTGGTGGGGGATACAATGTGGTGTGTGGTGGTATGATGTGGTGTGGTGGAGTGTGGTGGTGGTGGTGGTGTGTGGTGTGGTGTTGTGGATTGTGGTGTGATGTGGTGTGGTGGAGTGTGGTGGTGGTGGTGGAGGGGGTGGTGTGGTACATGGTTGAGTGTGGTGGTGGTGGGTGTGGTGGAGGGGTGTGGTGTGCATTACATGGTTGAGTGTGGTGGTGGTGGAGTGTGGTGGAGGGGTGTGGTGTGGGATATGGTGGAGTGTGGTGGAGTGTGGTGGTAATGGACAATGTGGTGCATGTGGTGGTCGCAAAGATGTGGTGGTAGTCTATGGTGGTGGGATAGATGATGGGGTGTATTGGGGTGAGGGGGGAGAATAAATAAAATTGAATCCACACATATCATACATTAATATGCACACACCCACATGACACCATAGACATAACGCACCCCACCCCACACCACACCACACCACACCATCACGACACCACACCACACCACACATCACATCACATCACTTTTATCCTACTAGTAATGGTGCCCAGCGTTGCTGGGCATAAGTTGGGAACGTGTGTGTGGAAACATGTTCAACTCAGATTCATTTTTATAAACCTAATATAATTAGGCAAATCCGTAGAGAAATTATTATTTGTTGCCACTCTGATACTCTAAATTTAAGTTGTGCCTAAAGGCTCTCAAAACCTTTGAATCGCATTAACTATAGGAAATTGTTGTGGACGTTTCGTGTGGTTGTACATCAAGAATGGGGGTATTAATGTATTGCATGTATTATAGCATGCTAAATTTTGAGAAATATGACTTATATGTGAAATCTCTAGAGCAGAGGTTTTAACATAAGTGGGGACCGTCCTAACCAGGTTCAATAAAGCCAATTAGGATTGAGCAAACATCTTGTTTTGGAGCAACTTAATTGTCTCAATCTATACCCTTTAAAGCATATGTATGTGTTCGTGGAATTATTGCTACATTGCTTGGGTACCACCATATGAGTGGCATTTTATCACCTAGTATATTGCCTTAATCAAGAGCCAAAGTTAGCCAATAAGTTAGGCAATTATATCATGTGTAGGCAATTATATAGAGCATGTGAACTGGATTCCTTATGAGCTATAAAGAGCCAAAGTTAGCCAATAAGTTAGGCAATTATATCATGTGTAGGCAATTATATAGAGCATGTGAACTGGATTCCTTATGAGCTATAAATATGCCGGCTAAATGGTTTCCTTTTTAAAGCGCCTGAGCATACAACGTCCATGTGTCATAAGAAGTCTAACTATATTTAGGAACCAACCACTGTGTATTGAAGATTGATTTTTTTTATTGCAGATATAAGCTCACAAAAGATTAAATATGACAAATAGATAAAGAAGTAGATGGCAACGTTTTAGATTAGATGAAGCATATATAAGCTCACAAAAAGACAAATAGATAAAGTAGATGACAACGTTTCATCTAAAATCGAGATATGGCACGTGTCGATTAGTGTAGTGTATGTACAATCATCTAGATGACCTTCACATACATTCTCTTCATGTTCATTCTTAGTTGGACCCTTTTCCTCATTTCTGAGTTTTACTGATTTGCTTAGTTAGAAAACGAATTTCCAAAGATCCTAACTCTGTTAATCAATCTTTTTCATATCGTACTCTCTTTCTCGATCCGATGCCCAAGTCAACATAATGCTCCTCCAACAAAGGATACTGTGGGTTTAAACGCTAAAAGTCGGAATCATGACTTAATCGATGCATTGTTATAAGCTTGAGCTGATTATATCATTCTGCTAATTAATTACTCCCATTAGATGAGCAAGAATTTGCTGCCTTCCAATGAGATAACCTTCAGTAACCTAATTAACATTCCAACAAAAATGAAATACCAAGTTGAGAGACAAACTAAATAGGTCGAATAAAGAAGAGTAATTACATTATCTCCAAGTCTACATAATATAACACGAAGCTTGGTAAAGAAAAATTGCTTTCCATGACATGTTTCCATATGAAATTTAGAGTCAATAATCTCTATTATTTTCCATTGTGCAATGTGTGACGTAAACCATCCACCATTGCCATTGCCATGGCTCAATACCCAGTTGGTTATGACTAATTTTAAATATGGTTTCATCTGCCGAGGGCAGCATACCTTGTGCCTCTTCCTGCATATAGATCGGAGACTAAGCATGAAATGCACGACAAAATCGGCCCGTGCATGCAAATAATTGAATTACTGAGTAAGAGTAAAGGAAGCTTGTTCTAGGCTTGTTGCCACCTTGGCAAGCATGCAGATCACTTGTTCCTTTTCTCAAAATCTTAACATTGAGGTTTCTAAAGCCTTTTCATGACTTGCTCTAGCCATGGCTTTTTCAAGCTAACAAACCAAATTAAACAAAATATAATAACGCACACGGTGGTCGGGCCATGTTTTACATTTGTATTGTTGTTTTCTTCCATCATCTAGGGCAAATTCATGCGAGACTTGTGAAAGATTACATGTAGCATCATATGGTACCCTCGATGTATACATGTGTAGCATCACATGATATCTCGATGTATATGTCACGTAAGTGCTCAAAATAGCTTTCAAACTTGGCATTCCTTTCTCATTCCAATCTTTGCACCCACCGAGTAGCTTATTCAGGTGGCTGCAATAACATTTAATGGTTAGTCCGGATAAAAAGGGTATAATAAGAACTTGGATGTTCAAATAATAAAACATCGTGGGCTCATTGGAATGGGATGTTTCCAATGACAAATTCGTGAAGGTAATGCATATTAGAAGGGAATATTCTTGATCATGATGGAGCAATAGCGGGCTGCAAAGGGAAGTACCGGTGGTGACATTTTAGCCGGTATTATTCGCACGAGCAATCTGTCGGTTCGTGGCATCTTCGTTTGCATGAGCCATACGTTTCTAGATATCTTGTCCGACATTAATCCATCCGGGGCCTCTTTGGACATGATCTCACTTCAAATAAAGGGCAGATGTAACTTTGTATTTTCCGTGTATATGCAACCAGTGCATATGACAACAAACAACATCTTTGTACTTACTTGATGTATGTCTCTAACTTTCTAGCAATCAAAAGAGCCTCCATTGTGACATGAATAATTGCGAGTAAAAAGCGCAAGAGTAAGAAATCATAGAAGCGCTGTATAAAAGCCTCCACGAAGCTATTAAATTTGTTTCCACTTCTTTGGATTACGTCCGTGGCCTATTGTTAGATCAAACATCGGATTAAACCAAAACAATCAGCGATATAAAAGCTCTTCAATTAAGAAAATCTTTGGATCGGTCATTTCCGCGGTTTTGCCCTTAGAAAAATCCCGCCACAAGTTAGGCGCAATTCGATTTTGGCATCCCAATTTTCCACCAGGCCATATATACCGATCATTAGGGCAAAACCTTAGAATGTGTATCAGCGCCATCTTTGTTTTGCATAATGAAATCCAAATACATGTAAGCACCTTCGTATTTGGGGCTGAACCGCAGTTGTGTAAGCCCTAAACCAATGGTCCATTTCACGAGCAAAACTCATAGCAAGACCAAAAGCAAGCGCCGCCGTGTAGATCGCCATGGACGTATTGCAGCGGAAAAGGAAGATATAAAATTTTGGAAGGACCCTTTGCTTTCTGCAGTAAATAAACCTTAGCAAGGTAAGTTGGAAGAAAGAAATAAACCATGGTAAAAAAAAAAGAGGCGAAAAAAGACTAAATTTGGACCCTTGATGTAGTCGGGTAATTTGTGGCCCTAGGATCTAGGGTGGATCCAAATCCAGGAATTACGGCATAACATTATAATATAAAGATTTTGTCTGACATAAAAAATCTGCCTAGCCTGCTCTCATAACATTTCTGAAATTCGTACACCCTGATAATAATTACATTCCTCTTCTAATCATTAGAAAAAGATATGGGTCCTAAATCCTGTTCCTGCGTCTGATTTTTGGCGTTTCATTCTCAAACGAACAAGTTCATTCCGGGAATGGTAGGGATGTTCAGAGATCACTACGGCCTACTTCGGGTGAGCGAGGAGGGCCTTCGGCATATGTTAAATAGGGCTCATGACCAATCTCTGAAGGTGGAAATGCCTAAATCCACCTTCTTTGCTGAATTCGAACCCACCCTAAACCCATATAGTAGATGGATCTTTGGGCCTTCAATGGCTATGTTTGGGGTCGGATTGACAGGAAGTGAGCTCTTAGACAAGGTCCATGACCTTATGTTACATGCTGCTACAAAGGCATCCAGTTTATTTCTTATCTGTCACTTGCCCGCTCTGAGCCAGCAACAGCGGGAATTACTGGCACGGTTGCGTTCTTACCACCAAGGGATGCAGGAAGCACTGGCAAACCTGATCCTGTTAAATTCTGGGATGACTACAGAAAGCTTAGATGCTTTAGTGCAGAAAACAGTAATTTTGGATGCACCAGAAGTCGAGCCAGTCATACCAGCATTTCCTGCTGCTTAGGAAATGCATGTAAGTTTAGTTCTCGGGTACAGAGCTTTCAATGGAAAGCCAAATTTTGTAAAGCCAAATTTTGTATGCTCCTTTTTTTAATATATTATACTTTCCAACAGAGCTGTGCTTGAATCTGACAAAAAATTGTCTTTATTCAACAAAAATTTGTACTTCTTAGGATCGGTTAGTTATCTGTTCTCAAATATTTTTAGACTATACACACAACCAGTAAAGGAATACTCAATTTTGTCATATTCTAATATTCTAAACATTAAATATTGCATTTCAG
This sequence comes from Isoetes taiwanensis, assembly GCA_021234155.1. NCBI lineage: Eukaryota > Viridiplantae > Streptophyta > Lycopodiopsida > Isoetales > Isoetaceae > Isoetes > Isoetes taiwanensis. The sequence goes on from JAJEKV010000770.1 coordinate 49,036, forward strand.
ACTAGAGTCAACTACACACAATTCACATGCTGCATACAGTACACCACAATCACTGTACAACACAATAACCACCACATGCACCACCACACTAACCACCATAACTAAGAAACATGAATAACAGAAATAAACTAGCCTGTGATTCCTACAGATAGTGGGCAGCATATTCTTCTCTTACATTTCTCTCCAATCTTCTAGTTCTAACATCCTTTGTGTTAGGAGACACTCTGGTGTTCTCAATCCAAAAATTTTGAATCTTTTCTATATGTTCATCTGAAATTGCATCGAATCTTTTAGCCCTCTTGTAAGAAACCCATTTCCCACCATTGTAATCGATCTCTTCCCTCTTTTTCTTTGCCTTTTGCAGGTTTCTTGGGTGAACACCTAATACCTTTCCAAGATCTCGCTGGCTGATTTTGTCACTTGTTTCATAATCTGCACGGTGTGGTACCAAGGCAGCTATTCTTAGCTGCTAGGCAGTCATTGCTGGTAGAGAGTTTGACAGTCTGCATGGAGTCCCAGAGGCTCCTTATAACGATGCTCTTGGCTTCCAAATCTTTTAATTCTTCACCTATGAATTTTTCCAATGTTTTATCCCTCAAAAACTCAAGTAAAATTTCTTTCTTCATGCTATCCTCAATTCTTTTTGGTCCGTTTTATGGAAAGACGTTAGCAAATTAAGGACAATGACACGATGTTTCTTGCTTGCACTTCTTGATGGACCAGGATCCTTACGCCACCCCGCAAGCTCCATTTTTTTCTCTTCTTCTTTTCCTCTAGCGTCTTTTTCTTCAACATTTCTTCTTCCTTGGTTCTTCTTCGTTTTCTCCTCTCTGAAATGCCAGTTTGTGGACAGATTACCTCATTGACATCCATATCCACAATGGATTGGAGCTTACAGCAGGGAGGGAGCCAAAGAACAAGACGTAGGCAAAGAACAGGAAGGGGCCAAAGAATAGGAATTTGAATTTGAAATTAGAATTTTCCCCACAAATTGGGACTCTATTCTTAAATAACGGCAGTTGAGCGGTACCATAATTATACTTTCATACCACAAAAGTGGCGGATGCAACGCCACATTTTGGGGGGACAGGGGGGACAACCGAATTGGAACACCACAGCGTGCTTTTACCCAGGAGAGAGTATATTTGTTGTAACAGAATCATTGCAATAGAACCTTGCTGCCCCAAAACTCGATTAACGCAGTGCCAACACCGTTGTTAATAGAATTATTCTCCTTCCACAGGCCGTTGCATCTATGGCTGGTTAGGGTCTGCCATCTTCAAATTTGGCGGATACAGTTCCCCTTTCTTTGTCCGAGCATAATTTAAAAGCAAATTAAAATATTGTAACCTGTATACACGAGGAAATTAGCTGAAATAAATATTGATCATACTTAAGAAAAAAAGAGCTCTGGATAACTCCATACATGTGATCTCTACAGATATATATGATGTTTAATAGTTTATTAGGACTCGTAAATCGAAACACAAATTAAAAGTACTGTTCTTAGACCTGTTCCTTTATCTAATATAGTGGCCTAGCCCAATTTGTCAAGTCCACTCCATGAATAAGAACATCATAAAAGCATTTGATTGAACAGCCAAGTAAAAAAATTGGAAATACATGGAATAACAATGCTGCAAACCTTGATATTAACTTCATAAATCTTTATTAATGATGATACTATGGTGGCAGTGTTTTGCACAAAGAATTGATGCATTAGCATATTTCAAGAATAGTCTCAGATAATGTATTGTCTTCAAACACTTCTGCACAGCAAGCCTCTGGGTAAAAGCATGTTAGGGTGTCCCTTAAAAAGTATTATTTAGTGACCAAAAAAGTACCTAAAAAGGTACCCAGGACTGGGTACTGGGTACTTGTGTAATATCTCAATAAAAGGTACATTCTAGAACTTTTATATATATTTTGGTCTCCGGTAGCATTATCTTTATTTTAACTTTGAATATTAATGCATCCTTGACTTTTATTTTGGACTTTTGTACTAGTTTTAATGAAAATAAAAATGAGAAAGTACCCAGTTCTGAAGTACCTAGTGTATGTACTTTTGCAGGTTCCAAAAGTGGTACACCCTAACATGCTTTTACCCCTCAACATAGAATGCTCATGGCCTATTGCAACAAACAAAAACATTATCAGTGTAGGAACCTTTGCTTCAGAAGATGACAGAATATGCACCTAACATTAAGTCTAAACATAGAATGCTTCCGTTCTGCGTTTTGCAACAAATAAAAAGATCTAATATAAGAATATTTGCCTTAAGCAATGACTGAATATGCATTTGTATTTGGTAGTTTTTGAAAAGGGAAGACTGTCAGGCCAGTTGATCCTCATGTGCACAGCCTATAATAGTTCCATTGGTATAATTATATGAGAACAAGATGGGGGCCTATAGCATCCTTGAGCTTCTTGTAAAAATATCTTAAGGAAAGAAGAATGCTATATAAGCCTTGTACATATAGTTGGATTATTAAATCCAAAAGTTCCCATACATTTTCATTTGAGTGGCATTTAGACCAAATCTTGCACTCAAATCTATTTGCAGCCCATAAGTAAAATACTAACAAAGAAACCATTTACCACCTACAATCCGAAAAATAAATGTGGACCTGAATGCAGTCAATGAATCTCTATTCTATAGGATGGAAAACAACCACCTCCCAATCGTACCTTCTTTTTCTGTTCATTTTGAGCTGATGAACACTTGTCAGCCATTATGCAAAAGCAATTCTATATCACAAGTCTAGTTCCAAATGTCCCTGTGCACCTCTTCAGCTGAATTGTCTATTTTGTTTGCCATTCTGCACTTCAGATTGTCACATTATTAGGTACTGCAATCGCATCTGCCACAATAAAGAACCCACCTACACGTGCATCTTACTCGTCTACAATTTCCAAAGAACGGCCTCTCTCCCTATGCACCATGCATTCTTGAATGCTTAGCTCAAGAATGAGCATTCTGCTTACCTCCGGCAGTCTGCATGCGAATTCTCAATCTGCAACATATTCAAATGAATTCTATTTAGCAAGTATTGCAAGTTCGACATCTTTTTTTTTTTGCCTTATCTTTGACTGTCAAATAAGGATATTCTATACAAATTCCATCCTAACCACGTATCTCGGCCTCACATTTGAGACATTCCATAAATATCCCTCAATCCTCATCTCCATGCCTAGGGATTGCCCTTCGGACAACCCAAATTGCAATTTGAGTCAGTTCATCCATTGCATGTCTAGTGAAACAAGAGGGAGAAACTTAAATTGAATGTACATCTTGAATTAATTATGATAATGTTTCTAGTTTTGATTAAATCTATATCTACCTCTTACCATTATGAGGCTAGTAATTTGGGTGGCTAGTCCTTTGGGTTAGCAATTACAAGATCTTGTGTTCAACTTTGTCTTAACACATTTAGAGGTCTATCTATCTATCTTTTAAGAAAGTTTAAAACTACTATCTATCTATCTATCTATCTAAAAGTGAGTTCACTTAGAACGTTCAAAGACCACCATAATGTGAAAAGTGTATGCCTTTTACCATGCAACCAACTTGTTCAAACGCCTAAGCTTGGTGAGCCCATGCTACCATGTATAGATGACAAACATGTTTGCTTGTATCTTGTTTTATACCATTGAAAGCTACATAAACCAACTAAAAACAAACCCAATTGAAGAAACGAAAGGCCTAAGATTAACTTTGAACCAAGTGGTATGGCTTTCGCTCATATCTATGAGTTGCCGCCATTACCAACTTGGCCCACTAATTTAGTGGAACCTGCAAAGCTAGTGCAACTCACAAGATATTCGACCTTAAGGCATATGATATTCCATGTAAGGGATAAGGCTTCTTAAAATGTGATAGGTACACGTTGGCAAAAAGACATCGAGTCACTAGGTTGAAAGTGTGGTCAATGGGTATAAGAGGCAACTTGGCTAGGCAATAAGTATAATCATGTCAGCAGGGACTTTGAGAATTGTGCATACAATGTGTTTCAGAAGCAAGATGATAGTCCAGACTGGGCCCCTTTTTTTTTTTTTTTTTTTTTGCTAAAGTTGGTTTTGCAATTTGCTCAAATATCAAAAAATTGTTGGATTCCATGTAATGGTCTTCAAATCTATTTACAAGATAGGGATCTCGCTAAACATTTTGAAAGATTTCTATGCAGAAAAAGAGCATGGTGTACTACAAGAATGAGTATTTGATGAGGTTCCCGAAGGAAGAAGCGGCTCAAAAGACTAACTTCTACTCTGGAGCGGAAGCTTGCGCTATTGTTTTGGTATTTGTTCTTAGCCTGGGGTTATTAATCCTTCCTGCTATTTTGCCACCTCTACCTCCTCCTCCTCTAGTTTTGATGGCCATACCTGTCATCATATTTATTCCTCTACTTTTGCTAGCTATTTTCAAGCCCCAATCTACAACTATTTATGCTTCTATGGCTATGGATTAGCTAGGTATCTGTTGCATTTTTGCCATGTATTCTCATGTTATTCTTTAAACGTGTAAACATTGTTTTATGGTTCTAAGTTTTCTTTCTTTTTTATTTCAATCGTTACATTATAAAGAATGTCTTTATAAATGTTCATAAAATGTTAAAATGTTAGAATCAATAATGCCTTGCAATGTTAGTATACTCTTATAGTAATGCCAACACTTCTGGCTATCTTGGAGGTAATTTGATCCAAGACTTGTCCAGACACCTACTTGTGGAACAAAATGTCACACTAGTTAACAAATCCATCCATTCTTTCACCATGCAGTATTCCCCATCTCCAAAGGTGAGTCTGATGCTTTGTCGATGCAACTGCTTGGACGCGTCACACTCGTGCAAACTATGAAGAAAAGTATGTAATATATTGGCTGTAATAGCAACCATAGTGGGGCAAAAGTATGCTGGTGGGGTGCAAAAAAACGTGACCCCAGCACGTAGATCAGCACCCTGCACCTACTATTCTATCATTATATTCCACTTGTCATTCATTCCAGTGGTTGAACCCTCGTGAACATCAGGTGAGCATCCAATAGAGAACTTTGGTATCCTTCTAGTCAGTAAAGGAACAATCATCCCGATCATTGCAGAATAAGGGTGCTTGGATATCCTCATCCCCAAGGAACCTATTTTACATTCACGGAGACCACTGCTTTTGACTTGGTGTAACAGTTCTTAGTTTGCCTACTGCCAGGATCCACATTCAACAGTGTACCGCCTCACCCTCGGAGTTCTAGACTCCCCCATTAGTGCAGAAAAATCCATTATTCTTCAAAGAATGCTCTCGGAGGATCAAATGATCTGTAAGAATGGGTTACAATGAACTCTCTCTGCAAGAACGGTGTGGTTATCCTCAAAAGGGCCTTTCTTAAATACTCCACCATAGCTCTTGATTTATGGAAAGCCACGGGTCTAAAACTCCAAATCAATTTTTGGCAGCCCCTGATTTGATGAGTTGCTCCCAGGGCAATCAGAGGGAGCTGGGCAGTCGTGGTCTTCACACTGCCCCTCCTTTGACATGTTCATGCTTTTCTTGATCCAATGGCATCATGCCATGTCATCACTTTTAAAGTGATTTGTTTTGGTAGAATAGTGCTAAGCTCTCTCGCCCGTCGTATAAAACTGTTGCTAAGCATGTTTTAAGTAATTCCCACATGTATATGGCCTCTGCCCTTCTGGCTTCTCAGTCAAAGTTTCAGGTGATTGTTACCATTGTCCGTAATTTTATTTGGGGTGGGAATGAGGAGCATGCTGTGGTCAAGATGGCATGGTCCAAATGCACTAGGCCAAAATTTGCAGGTGGTTTGGGTATGACAGACTTCCATCTGCAAAGGATGAACGAGATTGAAGAAGAAAAGGCTAGGATCATGCAGAGGTTGGTTGAGTTAGAAAAAGCAAATGTTGAGTTAGATGCATGGGAATCATTTGATAGAATAAAGCCGCATATCATGGAATTTGAGGAGCAGAATAGAATTAAGCATGACGTTAGGCTGATAGGGGTAGCAGAGAAACCTAATGAAGACACATATCGAGTTGTTGCAGAAATAATAGAGACAGTTTTCAAAGAACACCGGAGCAATAGCATCATCGTCAAAGCAGTGCGGTCAGGCCAATGGAGGGATCGGTCGAGGCACATAAACCTGACGCTCAGGGACATGACAGCCAAGGAGAGGATACTGCGCATGGGATCCAGATTAAGGAATGGGATCAAAGTACGAGGGTGTCGCGGCGATCATGCGGCGTCGGGGGCTACACTGGAAGAAGCGGCGGGGGCGGGGGAATTGAACCAAGCAGGGATACATGTGGGAGTCAGGAACGGCAAAGTGTACTTGCACAAGAGGATCAAAGAGCTGACACTCCTAGGACAAGAACAGAATCTGGAGAGACCGGAGGCCATAAAGTCAATAGGACTGGAGAAACAAACGAAGATCAAACGTTCCATAAGACCTTTTCTTCAAGAAAGAAGATAATGTTGCAGGCATACGACTCTGCTATTATCCTAAAGATACCATTATTTGGCTCAACATAGTAAGAACCATGTCACTGTCCAAATACTATTACTGAACATGTGCATCTTTCACCAATATAACATGTCTTCAGCCTGTAAAGGTTCTATAAAACTAATATATTCAAAGTTCATGCTGTAATTTAAAGCCCACCTTCAAGAATAAGTTCTATCTGAGTAAGATTGTTGACTTGAATGTTAGATACATCTTCAACGTCTTTCTTAGTGGTTGCACATTCTGAGAATTGGAACACAAAAATCTCAGTTTTAATTCTCAATTTATAGTGTATATCAAAAAAAGTATTATCAGGAACATCTATAGGTTCACCAAAGCTTAGAAGATAAAGCAATTGGGGTCGCAATAATTCGTGTGCATTGTAAATGCATTTCTTAAGCATGATCAATTGAAGGAAAGTCCCTTCACTTCTGAGGACCTTCAATATGCATTTTAGTCTTAAATTTTATATGGCCAAAAGTGTTTCCAATGGTGGAAGTTAATGATTAGCATATAAGAATAGATGAAAGGTCAAGAAGCAAAAGATTTATGTATGCCTTGCTTGCCGAGTTCTTTATTTCTATGGGGATACACAATAGAATAGAATAGAATAGAATAGAATAGAATAGAATAGAATAGAATAGAATAGAATAGAATAGAATAGAATAGATTTTTTAACTCCACGGAGACCAATAGGTCATGGGACCCATACAATGGGCTAGTACAATCATTACTACTAGGATTAAAAAACCCCTGCCTCGAAAGGTTTTCAAGGGAAAACCCTTTGCAGTAATGATGATACTAGACAAGCGGAGATAATGACTACTGAGGGCTCAGTAATTGCAGATGTTTATCTAGAACCTCAAGTATGTATAATGCCAAGTCATGCACAGATGGTGCTCTGAGAAGGAATAACAAATAGTCTTAGCAGGCTATTATGAAACTACATAGGCAAGTTTGAAATTTTCAAACCACATAAATCTACACAGCTAAGGTTGGACAAGCATTTGTAGTTATAGGACAGGACAATTCTGTAGATATAATGGAAATCCAACACCATAATGCAATGGTGGAGTAAGGCGAATATTTTTCCTGCAATATAAGAACTCTTCAACATAGCCCTTTCTTCATGTGACTGAAAATGGCATTGAATAATGATCCATATAAGGATGAGATCTGACCTCCATATGTCAGCACAACACAATTTCTGTATCCAAAATGAATAGTCTCTGATCCCATTATGAAACGCAACTATCCACATGTTCAAATTGTGAAGAGACCATAGTTTTAATAAAGTCCTATCATTCTAAGTGATGTCATGCTAACTATTCAACTTGTAACCATGCAAAGAATAGCATAAAATTATACCCTGAGCCCCAATGCTCAAGACCATATCTGACATAATCACGAAGGATATCTAACCATTCATTTGCACTAATGTCCCGGTGTCTTTGCTCCTTCATCTCAGTAAATAACCAAGGCTGAAAGCCCACATGAAAACATGAATAACTGACACATACATTTTGAGAACATAAATACATGCTGCCAACTGGACATAGTATTATTATATGCTACTTAGATACCTTTGTGAGTGCTCCACGAGCAATTAGGCATGTTGAAAGGCACGCAGAAGCAAGATGCTCATTCCAATTAGTAAATGAAAATATATCCCCATTTCCAATAACTTGCAAGTCACCGGCTTGTTCAGCACTTTTATAGATGTAATCCCAATCTGCTACTTTGCTGTAACGTTGCTGCGGGGTTCTGCCATGCACAGTTATAGCTACGGCACCCCATTCGCTAATTGGAGAATTAGAGAGTGAATACATTTCCTGCCTTCAAAGTAACCTGTCATAACTTTGTTAATTGAAAAACATGTCATCTTATGCTTTTCTTTTCGAAACAACATGCATGATAGTACCTACTTTGAGGGTGAGTGGATTGTTCATCACAGCCGAGCAAGCTTTGACTATGTGTCCCAAGCTTTGCTGGCTTCATAAGGAGAAATGAACCAGCTTCCTTCTTAACAACTATATCAATAGGGCAACCTACATTTATGTCAATAAAATCAACTGTGCATTCTTGTTCAATGAGCTCCACAGTTCTAGCCAAGGTATCCAAGGAAAAAAATAGTGGCTAATCTTAGCCAAATGGCAAAATTTTGGTATTTTTTTGAAAAAAAATGGCTATACTATGGGTCTTTTTGGGCCAAAAAAAAAGAAAATATTAGCCAAGTCTATTTCATGCACCACCTCCATTTTGTCCGACTTTAGCTAACCGCAAGAAGGTATAAGTAGTAAAAATTTGAAAGTTTAGCCAAGACTTAGAAGCTTTCATGTCAAATTTTGGCGTACTTTAGCCAACGTATTCGATAACATTTATATCTATCATATTGTACGCAGTGAAGTAGTAACATACTTTATGGGATGTTTGTATCTTATTTTTTGGACCATTGATCTGGGGAATATTCTCAGATCAAGCACAAGGCCCCAAAAAAAGAGCTATTATCTGTTTTTCACAACAATTTTTAGATGAAACCACTATACTAAAATAATATTACTTTGTGGGTTAATATGTTGATTAACCACAAATTGTTATATAGCGTAGTCCTTGTTTATGGTTTATTGTTCTAGTTTGTTACAATAATTCAATACCATGGCCTTTTTTTATGGTGGTTGGTTAGTTTGGTTTAATGCCATGGTCTAAATAATGGTTTGTAGTTGTGTTTTAATTACTTTGTGATGTGTGTCGTGAACTATAAACTAGTACTGATTTATGCTTGTTTGTGCAACTTAAAAGTGGTTTTCCTGTAATTGTCTATATCTTTTTATAAGGAATCAATATTGTTTTGTACAACTATAAAAGAATCATCTTCTTATAAGAAATCAATGTTGTTTTGTGCAATAAAATATTATGATTTCTTATAAAAGAATCTAGGCTAATTGCTGATGTTTTTTTCCTAAAGATAGTAAAGACTTGAATCTTTAACCTATTTGATAACATGAGAAATCAATGGTGTTTTTCCAATGCAAGTGGTATTGATTATAGTTGTATAAATCATTTCCATTTTTAAAACATAAATGTTCAGTACTTCACGAGTAGATTATTGTTTTTCTCTATATATCTTATTGATTTTTGTTCTCTAATTGACATCGGTTTTTACAACAAACTAGAAGAATTTCATTGAACATCCCATATCTTTAAGTAAAAAGACTGCAATGTATGATGTTTTCATATTAACTTTTTTACATTAAAACAACATATAGATAATTGATCTAAGAGCTAGGGATTTGAACCCTGATATTTCCATTTGTAACAATGAGACAATGAGACACATATTGAAACTGCCAACAACCGCAATGACACAAACACAAGGACTAATCATCAACTCCACCTCCATGAACTTCAACAAGAAAGGGTATAAAACTATAAACACAAGACAGATCAGTCAAAGATGTATGCATATTAACTTAAAAAAAGACAACTAAAATATGTAAGATATACGAGAATGATTGCCATATTCGTGCATAAACTTCATTTCTCCAACCATGTCTATGACCAACTTGCGCAGAGTCATGATGTTGAATTTTTTGTCAAACTGGCATGAAATGAACAAAAGTTTGTCAATGTTATCTTAACATCAGAAATATATAATTCTTCAACTGAAGAACTTCGAAATTTCCAACAAGCGATTGACTATAGAACATCACATCAGCAGATCAAATCTAATTTCACACTCAACTGTAAACTACAAATCTCTCTAGTTCTCACCACTCCCAAACAACTTACAGTCAACTGGAAGTCTCTAACCAAGTAATGAATACACAATTAATACTTATATAAACAATGGAATCTTAAAATTTAGCACATGTCATGACCATAACCACATCTGCAAGCTGCCTTTGTGATTCAGGTGGTCATTTAGCAAAGGTTATGGCTTCAGAACTTTGGATAAACCTTAGAGTTCTCAAGCAGATCATGTATACATGTATGAAAAATGTAACTATAATTCTGACTTCTAGTAGTAAATATTGTGACAAGGTGAAGTCAGATTAGATAAGCTATAGTAAGTTAGCAGTGACTGAGACATGCAGTTCCAATTCAAAATGGTGTGCTCATGACAAGCAGTATGGACAAAATGACTCGACTTTCATTGCTTTACTTGAAAAGCGGAGACACTTCATTGGCAGATACAAGCTTATCTTAGAAGTAGAAACTCATTTAGGAATGTAGGTTATATTTAGTTTGACCGAAGCAAAAGTGACGCTTACAAAGATAATCATTACTCTGATTATAGCGCGTTACTCAATCTGTTAACTTATAGAGCCAGCATGTACGTTTTTATGTTCCATGCCTGCTTAGATGCTGTCAGTCCCAACAGAAGGGCCTTTCAACACAAGGGCAAGAAAAAGAATGTAAGAAATAACTTTACCTTGCCAGAAGATGTATATGAAAAGTAGTCGATGTTTATTCCAAGTCTGTCCAGAATGACCTGCTTATTTGACCCAAGTGCAAACATTTCCTGCACCACTCAGGAAATGATTATCAACTACTGGATGGAAATTTGCATATGCATCAAATTAAGGCCAATAAATGATGCTATTTCAAAACTTTCTCTGCAATCTTACCATAGGTATTATGCGAGAAAGCTTGCAGACTATCTTGATATGTAATATGCCATAGTCGTACAGTTTTATCCATTCATAAAATGAAAGAAGAAACTGCACAACAAAACCTTTATTACCAATCAGCATACTGTCAAAATGTTTGAATATATTTAAACCTTTCCCATTATAGTCTACATGCGACAAATGCTAATGCCCAAGCATGTTGAGTTTACATCAATAGAAGAAGAAAAAAGAAGCTGCAGTTTTTACAGGTAATGTGATTGAAAGCTTTTAAAATCTTAATATCCTAGCAACCAAAACCTGTTTCCAACGCCCATCCTAAAAGCATCACAAAGGCAGCCCATGAGAAAGACTGCTTGCATTATCAACATTGTAACTAAACTTCCTAACACCGCATATACAAAACTTACCTTAATACTGCAGTAAAGAACAATGAACGATGAACCATCAATGCAGCTAATTCTTCTGTGTAAGCAAGCTCCGAAATGACATCTTTAGGATGGAATTCGGTTAAAAAAGGGATGATTAAGGGTACGATACACTACGAACGTCCGACCTATTCTATCTCCATGAGGCAGAGTTTCCTTCTAAATAGCAAGCTGGAATAAACTAGATCATACAGCACCGTGCCACACACATCTGGATGCCAGGATGACGGGTTTCGGGGATCCAGGAACTGCCAAAACATTTTTGCCAATAATTTGCTGCCTTTCACATCGAGTTTGCATTCACTTTTTGCTGGATAAAGATCGATAGCCTACTCGAAACCTAAGAATCCACAGCCGCCCTTCTTTTCTGCCCTATTGATCCAAAACGCGCTTCCATAGCACGACCCTAACCCTGATTGCCGCCTTCTATCTTGCAAAAAATCGTGGCTGTGCATTTTTTTAAGAAATGACATGCAAATGCCAATGATTTTTTATTGCCTTGCCATTTTAGGTATTGTATTAGACATTTGTTTTCTTGAGACAACTTTTTTGGGTTGCCCAAAGGGCAAACCTTTTATTGATGGGCCGATACGTGGGTCTTTTATTTCGACGGTCGAGATCATCTTGGAGGGCTGATTGGATGGTGGAGATCATTTGTGCACGTGCATTAGTAGCAATAAGAGGATGAGTTGGCTGTCGTCCGATGGCGTTAAGGGTCGTTAGGATTCAATCTGGCCATTCGGATCGGGGGTTGCATCCCTTTAGGAGGAAGTTTTAGCTATAGCAGATCTCGTCCCGCTCCTCCTCCCCATTCCTTTCATTTCCTCTGCTGAACATGTCATATGGCGCCCAGAGCTTTAAGCAGTGGTGTCTAGGTTGAAATAGGGAACAAACAAGGGTTTGTGAAACAAAGGCGAGGCGAGGCAAGGCAAGGAGTTCCCTTTGATGGCCACTACCAAGGTCCTTGCTCCTCGGATGGCCAGATCTTCCATGCACAGCAGGTTATCTTTTTACAATGATGCCTATGCTTCCTCTTTCAGCATGGGTTTTGGGTCTGGAGGCCAAGGCCCTAGTAGCAGCGTTTGTGAAAGACACGAGAGTCGCTTGCAAAAATCAAATTGTGATGGTCCTTGCATCATGGAATAAAATTATTGCATCAAGTTGCGGAGAGCATCATCAAATGAAATTATTGCAGCTTATATTTGGCAAGGGAACTTGAAGGAGGCATTTCATCATTTCAAGGAATGCCACAACATAATGTTGTTTCATGGACTGCCTGTTTCAGCCTATGCTCAGCAAGGATAGTTTCATGCTACAATTGCACATGGGAGGGCTCCATTGCAAATTGTATTTCCTTTTTCCCTGCAATAGTTTCCATTCTTTAGGCTTTGGAATAAATATCAGGCCCCTAGTGCGCAAGCACATTTTTTCATATATTGGACCAAGCCAAGCCATTTGGTTAATACCAAAAATTGTCATATATTATGTTTGGACGTATTTAAAAAATTTTCAACCATTAGATCATCCCATATCTTGCAAGATATTCCCTTTGGAGACATGAGAGTCGTCCGGCTGAAATGAAGATGGGGTCACGACCATGTTTTGACCCCATGAGATCAATGGGTACCAAAAAACTAATTCAATGGTTGTCCAAATGCATGACAGACCCGGGGAGTTGAACCCCACGGTCTTAAAGCTACAAGACAAGTGGTCATGTGACAAAATCTTAACAAATGCATTGATGCCCACTATTTTGGCCTTCATGTCTAAGATTTCCGATTTTGATTCCCCCAACCGTTGGAAAGTAAAGGGCAGAAGCGAGCAATCAATCTGCATGGGCAGCCGAGTCGCCCAAATGCAATTAGAAGCCATGTGCACCAATGCCACGCATTCTGCCATCCCCTAGAAATTTAACCTAAGTCTCAAGCAAACCAGCATACATGTAGAGCTACCCTACCTTGACCGTAATTGAGGGCGCCACCGTTAGTCTACTGTGTTTCTATACATATACCCATATACCACTACATCCCATACACAATCATACGTATAAGAAATAATTGGAAATTCAATAAGGATATCATATTTTGTCATGTTTAGACCAGCTTGAATTAGGCTAAAAGTCCACAAAACTTCCTATATTTTTTTATACGCGTTAGCATGTCAAAGATTCGAATTTATCATATATATACCCATGGTTTAAACACGACTACGCTCTCGCAAGCATGGTTGTTGGCCCTCTTCTTGCTCTTCTATCTAGGGAGTGGCACGTAGCCTCAAAAATAGTGTTTGGCATAACGTTGATTCATAGTTAGATATTGTTGGGGCAATGGTAAAAATATTTGACTGGGCCAATATTTGTTATTGCATAGATACATAGGTAAATAATAAAATTTTAAGGATATATGGCAGTCCTCGGTGTTCTTAAGGACTTGGAACACAAACCTCATGGTTACTAGCCCAATGGACTAACCACCAAGCTAAGATAACAAAAGAATAAAACAAGGTCCAAGTTAAAGAGGTGGAGAATTCGAGCCAGGGCAAAATTAAGTGGTGCGTAAAATGATTGTGCAACCCATTTCGTAAAGGATGTGTTAGACACATAGGTTCATCAAAGGGGATTATTTACTAGCATTACCATACATGTCGCTACATGACCCAACTATTACCTCGCACACACTTGCAATGTTGTTGTTGCTCTAGGCTCATGAAAAAGAGAAGAATAAGCAAAAGAGCATAGAAGTACATGTCCAAATGCCCATCTCGTATGTCAAAAAGGGTTTGAAAGCAAGGATTAGTGTTGCCTCACTGTATAAGATGCAATGGTTTTGACAAAGTGGCAATGTTCGTCATCTCATATACATAAAACTAATGTTTAACACATATACATGAACAATTAGATGAATAAAGAAAGAACATTATGATATTATTCATGGTTCTTGAAGATAGTGAAGTAGTCTTCAGATCATACCATTATCATTCAGGGGTTTTAATATACCATTATTGTATTTCAATAAATCGGTAATAGTTCTAATAGATCACTATGATATACAATGCTTGTAATAAAACCATCTCATAAACTATAACCAGTTTTAGCAAACCACTATGTTTTTAAAACTATCATTAATAATCATGATGTAAGACAATATCAGTTTTGACAAATCACTATAGGATGTGGTTTTCTTCTGTCAAATAAATTGTTGTATAAAAAACCACGTCTAACGTGGTTTTTAGGTGAACTGATATTGTTTTTACGTGGCAGTTCATTTTTGGAGGCCTTGTGAAGGGCCCTTAATTTTTTGCACAGGTACCCCCACGACAGTTTCAATGGTGCAGAACAGACCTATGGTTGGCGACACAAAAAATAAAGAAAATGCAAAAGCCATTGAAGCCGCCACGGACGGACGGAATCGACCGGATCACGGAATGGCTATTGAGGTCGAGCGACCCCATCGGCCAGCCTCTGTCATCCATCGCCAGCCGCCAGCTTCCGCGGCTCCATGGTCGCCGCCGTGACAGATGCGCACCCGGTGCAAATCGCCTTCATGAAAGCCGGCTCCTAAGCGGCGACGCATAAAAAAAGAGAGCAACCAATCCTGGGCTGGAGGATTCGAACCTCCAGGCCCGAACGGCCTCACCAGAGCCCATTTTCATCATTGTAATCCCTTCAACACCTCCGATTTCAGGGCAGGGAAATCGTGGCCATGGTAGGAGCCCCTTGCTGCTACAGAATGTAGTCGGGCTAGATGGCCTTCTTTCGGCCGGAATGGGCGTTTTGGAGCTCACAGGCGTTTTGGAGATCACAGATGTCTCGAGCTCCGGAAAAATGTTTCAAGTCTGGTGCTCCGCTACATCTGGTCGACGCCGCTCCATCTGGTGCCAAAAAAAGAAGGGGGCACCCCTTCTTATCCACGCCCTAAAAAAACGCCTTGACTTTTTTTTTTCCTTCTCAACCTTTCCAAAGATAACTTATCTAAACACCCAAAAAAGCAACATGACCTCTAAATGACATTAAGCTCCTTAAACATGGCAATATATACGGTTTTCCATACAATACAATACCAGAATCTTAGTCCCCACCATTGCCAGAATACCCTCCCCAAATACCAAACGAATTGGGCAAACATAATATGGTTGGTTGTATTTAGATCTTGAATTAGTGCAAAATAACCAAGTGATAGAAGATTTTTTAATTTCTAGATAACAGTTTAACCAAATGTAAGAAAGTACAGGTGGCAAAATTTGGAAAGTTTAGCTCCTTAGAAGCTTTCACCTCAACTTCTGGCATACTTTAGCCAAGTCTATTTCACCACTTTGGATATAACAGTTCCTTAATTTTGTCCCTGAAGGTACAGCATATGGACCACAAATTTGAATCCCAAAGATGTCCTCACTTGAATGTCTCCTTAAAAGTGCCCATTAAGAAGCTTGCCCCTGCCCAATGAAACATGTTATGGAACAACTTTTAATAGCACATTAGACCAGTCAATTAAAAAACATAGCTATCCTAGAGCATAAGCAGTTTTTGAAATTCTATAATTACAATTCTTTCGATTGACTGCTCCAAGGTTCTCCGTCTTGAATACTTCCCTTCAGGTTCAATTATCGTGCAGCAAGGAATTAAATGCAAAATGCAACCATACTTGTACAGGGACTTTCCATGAGCTTCCCAGTATGAAATATAAGGGCGTGCATTAGATTCTAGAAAATTAGAAGTTAAGCAAAAACATAGAAAAAGACAAAAAAATGAGCATTCTAAGAGGAGCATTATTCCCCATGAATGTAAGCATTATTCTAAGAGGGCATGCATGTAAGAATGTTGCTGCATCAGACGAACCTAAGGAACATGGTTCTGGAAGACGCAGCATCCAAACACATATTTCTGGAAATTTTATGCAAATGTCTTAACCAGCAAATGCAATGCACAGCAATAAAATAAAAGATCTCATGTAGAGAAACCCAGACATATCATACCAAGCAGAGACGTCAAAAGAACAGAAGACTTGTACTGCAAAAACAAAATGCATAGAGACACACTAAAGAAGCATGTAAGTCGGGGCCAACCTCGTAGTGGTCAGCCTAATTTGCATCCAAAATGAATAGCCTCTGACATGGGATCCAGTTGTGCCACATGGCCATAGCCTAAGACAATGCATTTACCTAAATAGAAGAGAAGGACATCTCTTCTACTCATTGCTATATCTTTTATGGAAGCATGAAAAGTGTATCAGATATTACCTGTGGATTGAGTTGCTGAAGATGGAGTTGCTAAGCCTAATGGAGTAGGTACAATCATGAGTGTTTTAGAAGATCGGTATGGTCGCATAGCTCGTTTAAAACTATCTGGCCAGATTCATCTTCCGAAACACCCATGGCTGTCTTAGATTTCTTTTGAAGAAGCAGGACACAATAATGGGCATGAACAGTTTCCTATGTAAGTTCATCAATAAAACAACGATCACAGATATATCCTAAAAGATACTACTAACAACTTAAGATCACTGAAGAAATTCATCTCACAACATCGAAGACTAATCATACATCATTGTTGAATGATGTAAATGACATGGTCAAATGACAGACTGTCTTTCACTCTACTGACCTTGAGAGCTGGAAGATTTAGAAGCATGAAGTATCAGATAAACTGGGAATGAGAAATCTATTACATAAAAAGCAAGTCACATTGCATTCAGTTGAATTAAAATTGCATATAGCATATAACAGATCAAACATGTCATATACATGCACCAAACACATCACATATCACATTAGGGCCAATCCCGCATTACCTTAAAGCCTCAATTTGATTTCGTTGGATAGGTCAGGAAGGCTATAAGCAGTGAGAATTGAGTCTTGCATAGTTACCAGCAGTTGTCCTGCAGAAGGGGGTCATGAATCAAATGATTAGTCATGTTTCAACAGATGCTAAGCAGCTCAAAAGTTTACCTTAACGGCTATAGTAGTAAAGACTATTCACCAAATATCTAACTAAATATAAGATTACTAGGGAAAAAAAAATTGGAATTATCTATGTTTTTTAGGTTGCTTTTTCTGGGAATGTTTTCCAGCGATGGGTTGACCTCAGCAAAGAAGCGATGGGGTTGGGGAAGGGGGGTTTGGAGCGGATGGAATCAGCGGGAGAAGGAGCGGCAGGTAAGAGCGGGGTGTCACAAAAGGGTTGTCTTGTGGCCAGTTTGCTTTTTTTTCCCCTCTAATTAAATTGGGATAGGTGTGGCTTGGCGGGGGAGTCGAGAGTCGGAGGTGAAGAGGGAACGCGGGGATTTGGAATTGAAGAGATGCATGGGAGGGAGGGGAAGGCAAGGTCCGGAATCCAAGATTTATGGATGTGAAAGTGGGAATCATCTTAATTGGATGTTTTTTGTTTGAGCTGATGCAGTTGTGAGCAGAAGAGAAAGGGTTGAACATCTAAAGGGAGGCTGGAGCTTTGATCAATGGACCAATTTAACCTATAGCAGATCGACTCCTTATGAGATGGGTTGGACAATCAAAATTTTGTGAGAAGGAGTGCCGAGATCATATACAAATGCTCGTGGTCCAGGACATGTTTTTCATATTGAGCTGATTGATGATGTTGTATGTTACTCAGAGTAGCCTTTGCAAGCTATGTGTGGGAGGGTTTACAAATTGTGAAAAGCCGTTGATTTTTATTGCAGAATACAGAAATTCAGGCATGTATATTTGATTCTTTGATGTGTTTGAAGTCGGTGGAGTAAGAGATAGTGTGTTATATTATTGTAGATTGGATTTGTAATTGATTCTTATTGTTGTTGAATGGACGTATAGACTTATTATATTTCAAGAGGAAAGGTGCACCCTGCCAACAAAAGATATTCCAGAGTGAAGAATGACTATGAAGTGATCCTTAGTAGTGGTTCGTTTGTGAAGGAAAGTACAGATGAGGATGTTGTGGTTTGTGGAAGTACTAAAGCAGGCTACAATTTTGTTCCAATAGGCGAGTTAGCAGGATTTGTAGGCAGACGGACACTGATTGGTATGGATTGTCATTGTGTGAATAAGGCAACACATGGATACATGTAGCCAATTACAAAATAACCTATTTTACATATGCAGATGTTGTGGGAATTGTGCGTAGTGTGTTTGGCGGAGTAAGCATCCGGAGAAAGTCAGACAATGAAGAGGTTCCTAAACGTGAAATCACTATTGAAGATGAAAGGTGCATATACATTCAATGTATTCTGCATGTCTTAAATGATATTGGATTGAAAGATAAGATTTTGTATGCAGTAATAGAAGTGTGAGAGTTAGTTTATGGAAAGATCTTGCGTTAAATGAAGGTGAACCATTGTTAAAGCTAGTTGATGAGGCTCCTGTAATTACACTGACGGCAGTTCGGGTAACTTAATTTTTAGGTTTGTATTTAACCTATCATTATCTATGTTATAAGAAGAAGAGACTTATAACGGAAGTATAATTAGCAGGTCTATCGTTGTCTACTACGAATGATACGACGATGGAAATAAATCGAGACAGTTCCACAGCTGAACGTTTACGATCATGGTAAGCATTTGTACGGTGAGTCATTTGCTATGGTTGCAGACAGTGGTTTCGTAATGTCATTATTGAGATTACGTGCAGGTATAATAGTCATGGGAAAAATGTAATATGTACGCCTATTGGTATTGGATTACCTCATCATCACATGATGTTGGATCCTAGAGCAATGTATTTTTGATCGTGTTTTCTTATCCGATGTTATCTGGGCTCACATTGACAATGAAAAGCTACAAGAATCATTGATTTTAGTTATTGGATATAATGATAGATGTTATTTACTGATTTAAATTTGTTTGCTTTCTATAAAGGCTGCATATTTTAATGTGAATGCATCGATCAGTTATATTGATCCGGATCAATCTCTATGGTATGAAGCTTGCGAAATGTGTGCAAAGAAAGCAATTAAACAAGGTGACAGTTACTCGTGTCAGACTTGCCAACGAATTGTTCCAGCTCATAAGAGGTAAATATAGAAGCTTCTGAAATGATTATGATTTGCTAAGTATAACATTTTGTTGTGTTATAGATATGTATTGTTTGCAAAGTTAGCAGATTGGACTGGAGAGATATCAGTGACTACATTCAATGAGAAGGCTGAGGAGATTCTTGGCCACACTGCAAATGATCTATACGAAGTTAGATTTCAGGTATCTAATCTTGGGAATTGTAGTTGGCTGAGACTAATTCTAATAAATTCGTGATACTTTTTTGTGGGATGTCGATGACAAAATATACCGGGCTGAATTAAGGAAGGCAACATGGATACCAAAACCATTTCGATTGGCGTGGGTTGAGACACGATACATAAACTAGAAAAGGCGTGGGACAACCATTTGGGAAGTACTTCGGAGAATTGGAGTCGCGAGAATGCAAAGTCTTACTAGAACAAATATAAAAACTTAAATAAGCGACATAAGATATGTAAAAGGTTTGTAACTATTTTGTTAGGAGTAATTGTCTAATTGTCTTGTGAGAATAAATAGTTTGGTTTTATGCGTTTGTATAGAAAAAAAACGACATATGAATTAGTGGTGACAGTTAAGCCATAGATGAATGCATGCTTATCACGAGATAGTAAATTCGTTTTGGATAGAAGTCATTGAATTGTTTTCTCATATTTTTTTCAAAAATGGCATAATTATACAGGAATGTAGCATAATCAGAATGTTGTTTGGCCTCTGGTATGGATTCATCGAGAGATGCCACATGGAAAGAAAATTAATAGACAATAATTTAGCTTTTGTGTTTTGTGGAAATATAAAGCATTATGTTGAAACCTGGCCAAGCTTTGTTTTCCCATTTTACGATGCTTCTCATAATGAAATACTGATATTGACCTAATGTTAACCTACAATGTTGTCAATGTTTCTTGGTCTTAGGTTAAAGTGACGGCTTTATAAAAGTTTTTTTTATTTTCGTCAAATCTACAGCAGAAGCCTTTATCACTATTGAAATCTCTGTGATTCAATAGCTTTGTGCATCTAGCTGTGAATATATTTTGATTCATTGCCTCAAGTGTCCATTTCTGTGTTTGTGCTCTGAGAATTGTCATGACAATAGCAATGTTCAACAACAAAAACTCTGATGTAAAAGATTTGGATGATTCTAAGCAGTATGTTGATGTTAAAAATTGCAATGGTGGAAACAGGAAAAAATCGCAGCTAAATACATCCATACCAGAAGGTGCAAGCAGCTTCTTTGCTTTCTTGAAAACATGTAGGATAGATGCAGCATTTGACATCAGATTGCTCGGCCATTATTTCAAACAACAAATTTTTATTATTGCATATAGCAGCTGGAACATTGACAACTTTAAAGAGAATGTGCAATTGATATGCCTGAAAAGTAGAAACAACATGTATAAAATAAGTTCTAGCATAATTCATAGATTGTGGAAAACAAGAAGATCTCCGTGGTATAATTTAGACAATTCACACAAAGAACTTCAGTAATGGAATTATGCATTGCAAAGCGCACAAAAAAATGCCTACTGAAAACGTTTAGACATTTTCAAATGTGAATTTATATAGATGCTGTTGTTGCACGTCCAAGTTTCAGGTAATGTTTGAAGACAAATTTTAGAATAGAATAGAATAGAATAGAATATCTTAGAATAGTTATATTCCTACGTTCACATGATGCCTAAGGAAAATAACCAATTGACGACCTATTTCTAAAAATGGGTGGATAAATATCTCTGCATCTTTTTGGATTCCAAACAATCGGATATCAGTCTCGATGGCCAATACAGCGTCAAGTGTTCCATCTGCAAGCAGAGACGATTTGGCGATGGCAACTGCAGCTTCTAATCTCAGAGGTAATATTGAATCCTTGGAAGCATGCATCTAATTTGTAATATTTTCTTACACTCAGATCTTACAGGGAGTGAACATCAACTAGAACCCGACCAGAAAAGAGCTGTTGCATGTCTACTAGGAGACGATTTAGCAGACGCAGTTGGTTGCCTATGTCTTGATCTAAATGAACTCTCTGAACAGTATTTCAAAGGCGAACAGAACATAGAATCCCGATTCCACTATGTATTTGTTCAACTGGAGCATGTGATCATGAATTTGAAAAGGCTGCAGACATGCCTGAAGATTATGGATGTGGAGAGTAATGTAACCGATGCCTGCCAACGCGCCAAATCTAACCTCTGAGACAATTGTTTGGCATTGCCTGCTGCTGCCATGCAATTCAAGATGTACTATGTGTTTATCTTTCATGTAACTAGAAGAAGTCTTATATATATATAATAATATCTATGTTTCGTGAAACTAGAGTGCTTCCATAACTAAGAAAGCCAGTCACAACAGGATTAAAAATATTTTTTAGTTTATCAGGTCTTTGAACTGCCCATCGTAATCCTGCAACAAATATCTCCACATGAGCACATCTATGAATTTCTGAATACCCAAATTTGAATGCACTGCTCACGACAACAACTGTATATTGAAACATAGGCAGTATGCTATCATATTTTCCGTAACTAGACTATTTGCATAATTCCAACACAATCTACAACTGTTAAGTTTTAATCTATTAAATCTTTGACCTGGGTATTTCAGTAAATTTATGAATTTCTTAAACGGTCAAACCTGCATAAATTACTGGCAACGAAAATTCTATATTGAAACATACCTGATACAGTGCCAGCTGTGATATCAAAGTAGGACGTGTTTCTAACTCTGAGAGTTACTATATATCAGCAACTTGAACAGAAAATACTCTCATTTTATGTTTATATCCTCTCCCTTATTACCAATCGACATATTTGCAGCTCAGTCACGTCTTTTCTTGACAGAAAGAAGCCAGGCCCGACTCAGGTTAGCCATCGATTTTTCGTGTTATTAAGCTTGATAGTAAACAATTTAATAAATATAGTTGCTTACAGATACAACAGATCGAACAAGAGACAGAGGACTCTTTAAACAAGGGCTCCCTTCAATCTGTTGCATCAGACTACACAATCGATTCTTCGAGGTATGTTTTCCGGTTTGTAAATGCACACTACGTATCAGATAATATCCATTAAAATGATATCTACTTGTGATGCAGCCGATATAAAAAATCACACCAGGGATCAAAGACCAGTCCAAATCAAAGAAAAATGAAGCAAATAACGTTTTCGAGGTTAGTCTACATTAGAACTTTAATTGTGTCTCAATTGTTGAAACAAATATGGCTGGCACTCTCTGACCTGGTGCTGCGGACAATAGATTCTGGCACATCAATTGACGACATAAACTGTCTCAACATGTATGCTAAAGATCTAATTTCCAATGCATGAAGGTTTTGTCATCTAGAATGGCTTCCGTATTCTTGGAGGCACGCTCGCCTTTGCCAAAGCATTAATTTAGTTTGATGTTCCTATGGTATGGTGCTGTTTCCCTTCTGTCCTACGGCAAGCTCAACAAGGTATGAATTTAAATTTAAGTTCTTTTCTCTAAATTTCAAATCTTTTACCGTAAACAAAGCTGCCCAGAACAAGGAGCAATTCATCAAATTAACAAAAGGTACTGATCAATCGATCAAACATATGAATGTACTTATCTGTGTAGATACATAGAACTTATGTGAATGATATTTAGAAAGAAGACACATGCACATGTGTCCACTTGGCAAGTATGCTAATCCTTTTGCTCCTCTTTGCTACAGATTCAAAATGATATTGCGAACTTGCAACCTTACAGAGGACTGCTTTACAAAATGCACTACTAGTTTCTGCAAAGAAGTCTAGTCCTGTGTCACACATTCTGGCTAAAGGTATTCCAACTTAAAAGAATTTGATGGACCAGATTATGCTAAGACGTATAATGCTTTATTATTTGTCATAGGAGATCACAAATACAACCATCTTTAATTGTTTGCACAGAACTTTTCACATTAGAACTTTTATTGTGTCTCAGTTGTTGACACAAATATGGCTGGCACTATCTGGCCTGGTGTTGCGGACAATAGATTCTGGCATATTAGTTGAAGAGCTTTTATGAACCTGGCTGATCTACAATACCAAGGAACTGGAAGTTATGTAATATTAGAGCTATTTACAATATTGCCCAAGGTCATGGAAAATCAGGCCATAAACATGTCTATTAGTGCGGATTGACGACGTCAACTTGAGGATGTGATCTGTCTCAACACGTATGCTACAGATCTAATCTCTAATGCATGAAGGTTCTGTCATCTAGAATGGCTTCCATGTTCTTGGAGACACGCTCTCCTTTGCCAAAGCATTAATTTAGTCTGATGTTCCTATGGTATGGTGCTGCTTCCCTTTTGTCCTACAGCAAGCTTCTCAAGTATTTGTTAATGACATTATCTTTATGCTTCAATATTGATTATTAGGTTTTCCGTAATTCTATTTTATGTTTTTGATTTGTTAGGTCACATTCTTAAGTTTAGAGCTGTAGGTTTCATTTTCTAGCTGTAGGTTTTCCGTATGAGTTTAGAGCTGTAGGTTTCTTATTGATGACATTACTATATTCCTTCCAAAGGCAGTAGATCCACCTCAAGCTGTCGCCATGGAGATTTCTATTCACGTGCTCCAGCAAATGGGTGCTTATCTTAATGAGTTCAAGATAAAAATATTTCTGCCATGTTCATATCTGTGGAGGTAAAATGCAGATCACTTGTTTGGCTTTCCAATGCATGCTTATGCCTGGACCATAGAGCTTTTTTTTTGAAGTTATCTCCATGTTTGTACTCTGCTGTAGAATAAGAACAGCAAATGTATTTTGCCATTTTTGAGATATATGCAATAGGAATTCGAAGGATGTGTGCCTAGACTTATTTTTAGAGATTTCCTTGAGCTTTTGAATGGATACTTTTGCTTGACAAATGGATCTTTCATTTGCAAGTTATGCCCAAATATTTGCTAGCTGGTGGACATGCCACATAGTAAACACGGCCATCTGAGTTCTTGGAGATTTTAAAAAAGGAGGCCATGAACTATTTGCCATTCATTTAAATGTATATCCTTGTGTTATGCATTTTGGAGTAGCGACTTGAACAATAGAGCTTTCCTTTTGGAATTACCTCAATGTTTGTATTCTGCTGTAGAATTAGAACAGCAAAATGTATTTTTCCATTTTTGAGATATATCAATAGGAATTTGGAATATATTACCTAGACTTATTTTTAGAGCTTTCTTGAGCTTTTCAATGGATACTCTTGCTTGAGAAATGGATCTTGCATTTGCAAGTTATGTCCAAATATCTGCTAGCTGGTGAACATGCCACATAGTAAACATGGTCGTCTGAGTTCTTGGAGATTTTAAGGAGGTAATGAATTATTTGCCATTCTTTCTAATGTATATCCCTGTATTATATATTTCGAGTAGTTACTTGGACAACAGAGCTTGCCGTATTTGACATATACAGTAGGAATATGAAGTGCCCAACACTTATTTTTGAAGCTTTCTTTAAGCTTTCCAATGGATGCTCTTGCTTGAGAAATGGATCTTGCATTTGCACGTTATGCCCAATTACCTGCTAGCTGGTGGACATGGCAGATTTAGAGACTTAAAAAACGAGGTAATGAACTATTTACCATTCTTCTTAATCTATATTTCTGTGTTATGTATTTCGAGTAGTTACATTTTATCTGCTTATTTGTGCTTCGTAAAAATGAACATTTGTCAATATATGATTTTATGCTAACATGTCTTTCCCCATTTGGTCAAGATGAGGAGGAAAGAGATGTAACACGCGTAAATTCCATGGAACTCGCCAGTTAGATGTCCATGCCTTCCATGTTTTAAATGCAAATCTATTCCAGTAGTAAGAGGTAATGTTATTGCTTTGATGCTTGAGAAGCAATATATGTTTTTTCGGAAGGCGCGTTGCTTGCACATCATCAATTTATGTTTTTTCATAAGGCGCATGGGGGATAGTTGCTTGCACATCATCGTCTTAAAGTTCTTGTGCTATATTAAATTTATTGCATCTACCACATGATTGTGGTTGCTGTTACATGTTTGTATTCTGCTGAGAATTATAACTACTATATTTTGGCATTTTGGACAAATATTGGGAATTTGAATGGATACTCTTGCTTGAAAACTTGATCTTGCATTTGCAAGTTATGCCCAAATATCTGCTACCTGGTAGGACATGCCACGTAGTAAACATGGCGGTTTCAGTTCTTGGAGATTTTAAAAAGGAGAGGTAATGAACTATTTGCCATTGTTTCTAATGTATATCCACGTGTTATATATTTTGAGTAATTACTTAAAAGGAGGTAATGAACTATTTGCCGTATATCCATGTGTTATATATTTTGAGTAATTACTTGGATAACAGAGCTTTCTTTTTTGAGTTGTCTCCATGTAAGATATTACATCAAAGGAGTTTGTGTAAATTTGTTTACCGTTATTTGTTTGATTTGCTAATGCAAGGAAAATGAATTATTTGAGATGATGACTGTATTCTGCAGTGACTACATGTGGACTGATTGCCCCGAGTGTGACCATACATTGCTCAAAGTAAATACATGTAGACCCAATTGTTCAAGTTTTAGGGTAGTAATCAGGAAACCAACCATATGTCATTCTTACATTATCATGCTACCACAGGCAAGAGGGTATATCTAGCTACATGCAACAAAAACTAGACATGCTAAAGGCAAGAAGGTATATCTAGCCACATGCAACAAAAACTAGACATGCTAAAGGCTGCTAATATTGTGGGTACATAATAGAGTCATACCATTGTGCTACATTGGAAAAGAAGATTTGTGAACATGATATTATAGATACTTTGTGAATGGTATAATGAGCCATCATAGTCCTTTGCCACCTGTACTCTAAACTTGCACTTGCATTGATTGTAAAGTGCTTTTTGAACCGAGCTATATGCAAGTTCCAACTACATAAACTAGAACGTTACAAAAACTAGATCTTGAACTTCCATGTAAGGAAACGTTTTAAATGCATTTAACACTTCATTTATGGTAGGACATCCTAGTTTAGATATAATCAAGCAAGGCAAACTATGGAAGGACGATAAGCACAAGAGCATCAAGGCACAAATTTTATATAATCAAGAAGCGTAAGAGACTAGGATATTTATGGGAATCCCAAGTTGCTTACAGCACATGCATATGTCAACTTCAACAATTTAATGATCAAGGAACATGATTGGCATCCTACAGAAATAAAAATATACATTCACATCTCTATCATGGACATTAATATAGGCTCTATTCAGGTTGTTGCATGACCTGCCTTTGTGAGTGCCTTTGTGATCTTTGACATTTGGAGCAGCCTGTTGCCTAGTACAAAAACTACATTGTTCGCATTTTCTTTCATCTATCACCACCTCAAATTGGGAAATTCCATGTCTCCATTTAAGAGTTACTGTGGTATAAAGTTTCGTTCTCATGCGATTGCAGGCAAAAATGGGATTTACATCTCATGGATTTTTATAGTGCACATAGTGGGATTTCTATTACGTGGCAGCAGGATGTGTCATTGGCTTGTGACCTACTTAGTTTTGTGTAGAATCAAACAAGGATAGTTCTTAGAGCTGCCTTTCGATTCCATTGCAACAGTTAGCAATTACCAAGAACATAGTCTTCCCTTATTTTTCCTTGAAAGACACGTCAACCTTAAGTTACCTTCTAGTGAACCTTTATTGTTGTTGAAGATTCCAAGTTTATTACTTCGTTTGATGTATTTGTACGTTGCGTTTGTGTTGTGTAAGTGTAGTCTAACACACCACATGAAAGATATTCATTACAGCCTTCGACAATGCCAAAGTCTTATACCCATTTTGTTTTAGGAAAAACTACCAAGGAGCCCCTATATTTTTCAAAAATTACAACATTGCCTCTCAAATGAATGGTATTTTAGGTAATATGGTAATATAGTTTTTGTGGCTCATCAAATGCAAAAGTTGTCTTCACAATAGTTGTAATGATAGAATCTTCCCAACAAGTTCAAGCTTATCTGAATTAGAGTTGAAATTGGCAAATAGTTGGGTTGCTAAGAAAAGGTCTCGAAAAAAAGGCTACTATATAGACAAGGACATGCTTGACAAGCTAAGTGAGAAGGACAAAATATGGGCTATATTTGTTTCAAAGAGAATTAGGGTCTTGGTCCTAATTCTTAGATATGAATATTTTCTTAGGACTTAAATATGATCAAGGATTATAATTCAACAGGGGGGTTTGGAGGGGTTCATCCCTGTGGGTGGGATGTTCGATTCCTGCTACCGCAGGAATTCTTTTAAGATGAGGTTGAAATGGCTTGGAAACTTGGATAGGGATAGTAGAAAATAGTATACTAGGCAGGTTATTGGCTAGAACTAGGTACAGGTAACTTATTCTAGTCTAGCTCTTTTGGAAGTCTAGCTGCGGTACTTCGATCGACTCCCGAAATTGACTCGAGTCGCCAGTTGGGTTCGCCAAGGCGAACCCGCAGAATTCGCCCAGGCAAACCCGTCGCAATTGATGTGGCGGACTGGGCAGGGGCCATCAGGCCTGCGTGGCGCCTCCTACCAGGTTCGCCCAGGCGAATCTTGAACCCCGATCAGTACGGCGGGCCCCGCCAGAATGGCAGAGCGTCTAAGGAAGGCAGGCATTTATTGCCTTCTTACCGGGTTCGCCCAGGCGAACCCTCTGGCGGTAGGGTTTTGAACTGTTCGATTAAGAAATTTTTGCGTATTGAGTTTTGGTTTGGAAGCAGAATTTGCTCATGTAATGCTGCGATGGAGATGCCGTTTCGGCACAAAAATGTGACCATATGGCTTGCCACGGCAATGGTTTTTATAATAATAATAATATATTAACGTCCTCTGAAGCCCGAGGGCTATGGGACAAGGAAAATACATATCTAGTACACTCAATGAAGTAGTGGAGTCTCTAATCATGTAGAGATATATCTCTAGCCATGTTCAACATTATTCAAAAGCTCTCTAAGAAAGTTTCCCAAGTGAGGGAGTGAGGGAGTGTGTTGAAACAACTCATTCATGGGTAGCTTCCAGTCAATCATAGAATATTTGGCGCGAAGTGTGTCATGTCTATGACAGTAATATATAGCATGTTTCTCCGTTTCTATGTCCTCGACAAGCACAAATCCTCGACTCTCCTCAAGTTTCAACCATCTCCCTTTTCAATCATTAAGCAATGAGAACCCATGCGAGTCGTGCAATCGCTCTGATTTGCCACGGAAACATGCGGTGAAGGCACAAATCTGTTGTATGGCATGGCTATGCTACGGATTAAAATCTCTAATATAGTATTGGAGCTTCTTTTTAGGAAGCCTCACGGTATGCAAGAAAGGCTTGGGCCTTAAATTTGCTTGTAAAAGGGTATCATATCTAGTCCCCCAGAACCCGACCATGTACATCCTTGAACCAACAATTATGCCCATCCGCTTTGAGTGTCTCGGAGGCTTTAAGAGCAAGTCGAATTAAAAATTCGTCCTTGCATGCTATTTCTGATCAAGATATCTAAGAGTATTGCACATGGAATGTACTTCTAAAGGATATGATCCACAATCGTAAAAGCGACAATTCATAAGGAACGACCCTTTTCACTTTAAGCCATATGCAACGGGTCTTGAATTGCTTCAATTTCTTGCCACTTAGGCGGCAAAGTGATGGGATTTGATTTCAGCGGCATACGGGATTCTTGGCATGACTAATGTTTCAAAAGTCTCTTAAAGGCGGCCCGGTAAGTGATGTGAGTGGCGGCACATGTTTGCCATAGCGTAAGATGCTTTCAAAGCTGCGGCAATTGCGAGATCAACACCCTTTGTCCGGGGTCTCGTCCTGTAAATATTTCATGGCCTAAATATTTATAGGATTGGGCATATTCTATTGTGTTCCCCTGGTACATTAGAGTAGCGTTCTGAATCCCAAAACCTAGAATCTTAGTCTTACTCAAATTATTTGTCGGACCAAATTGTGGCGAGAATTAAGCTTAACACCTCTAGGCTGCTTTTGTAAATCTTCTACTTTGTGGGAGCAAAGGAGTAAATCATCGACAAATAAAGGAGAATTACCAATTCATGGAACAAGCGAGGAAAGCGGTGACCCGGCTTGTTTGAGAAACTCTTCAATTGATCTATATAGAGCCGAATAAAGTTGGAGAAAGCGTACACCCTTGTTTAACACCCACATCACTAATGATCGGATCAGTCATACGGGGCGAGGTGATTACCTTACCCGGGGTGATTCATATAACACGCCAATAGCAAGGACCCATTCACTTGGTACACCAAAATTTGGATTAGCCGATTTAACAATTTACGTCGGCGGGCTGTGTCAAATGCTTTGGCAAAATCAATGAAGCGACATAGCAATGGTTTTCCTTGTGATCGGCCTCTTCTATCATAATGCTTGGCGTAATCAAATGATCTATAGTGGAGGAGCCACGCAGAAATCGGCTTGACCTCGTGCTCTTACTCCATGAGCCTCGGCCCAAGCGGTAAGTTTTGTATCAAAAACCTTGCCAAAAGCTTGGCAAGTATTGGACTAATCATGATAGTCTGTAATTATTGGGCAGTGACATATCACCTTGTTTATAAATGGGATGGATCAAAATTTGGTGGTCGGGGGCTTGAGGAAATCCCTCAATAATAACTTGGTTAAAAATTTCAGAAATGAAGGTAGCCAATTCCATGCCACCATCCTTGAGATGCTTTCTGCTGCAAGTCCATCAATATCGGGCTTTGCCGCGAGGCCAGCCCATCAATAGCATTCTTAACATCGTCAAGAGAAACAACAAAGCTAGAAGAAACTTAGCGGGTAAAGCGTAACTTGTCTTCTCCTTTAAAGTATAAGTGTATGGCATATATGCGCCACACATGCGGATCTGTCAAAGCTAGTTCCTTAGAAGGAGGAGATAATTTTTTCCAGAACCATTTCCCAGATTTGTTGGCTTTGTTATCTAGTTTCCTCTGTTGCGCGCAAGTCCATGCTTGTTTCTTCTTTTTGACTAGCCTTTTGTAGGCTTGCAATGAGTGAGGATCAACTATTTGTCTCTTGGCATCTTTCAATTCCGCATCATACCATTCATTTTGTGGCTGTACACTTGTTCTCGGGCGGTATTCACCATAAGCCTTTATTGCAGATTTTGATAAAGAGTGTTAAAGCGATTAGCGGCGTGGATATTGCATAATGCTCTTACCGGCAGGCCCATAAGGACCTCCTCATGGAAAACTTGTTTAGGGATCGTCATATTTAACACACTGTATTATGAGGCCTTGTAAGAGGGGGCCTTAATGCAGCTAACTTTGAGTAAAAGGGGAGCATGGTCACTAGCCCTGTGAAGGATCAATCGAATTCTTCCAACATGTTTAGCGTGTGAGGCTCACCAATGACATAGTCTAGAACTGAATATTTGAATTCTGAAGTAGTCTCACTTCTAAAAGTGTATCTATCAGATTCATCGTGGCGAATGCCATTAAAGATGATCATATTTAATGAAGAACACAAGTTTAGAATTTTGCTGACTGCTGACATTACACTCTTTAATGGCGGCTCTTGCGCATAAAGGCATCCATGGCTCTACTTGTAATAAATTTGGGCTCACGAGTCTATATATATTTTTGGGGCTTGAAATTCACTGTCGGCCCGTTCAAATCACCCATGAGGATCACCTCAAATGCCTTTTGCCATTTACGCAATTTTGAGGCCGATTCTAGCAAAGAGACCCATTGTTATTTTGGTAGGTGATGGAGGAACATAGCAGGAGACTAAAAGCACATCACGTTCAGCCAACAGTAAAGAGCCTTTTATCTTGAGAGCTAAAATTTGTTTGTCTTCTTCATCTGCATACCACAAGGATATCATACCGCGCATTCTATAATGGATGAAACAAGCTAGTCCACCATAAGGCCGTCCTCTATGAGGCTTTGCATTCCATACTGAAAACATGTCATAATTTTTTATAGTTGGTAATCTACCAAGCTGGTGCTCCCAAGTTTCTGAAAGAAATAAAATGTCTAAATTATCAGTCTCTAAGAACTTAAAACTGCTACAGAGACCGCGGCAGGCTTTAGTGCAAGCCTGCCTGGAAGTCCCTATTCTGTGCGATCTCGGATTATGACATGGCCATTCCTGTAAACAGCCCATTTCCCTGCAGCTCTTGCCTCCTTAACTTGTCTTATAGCATCTGGACGGTTTTGGAGCTGTTGCCATGTTAAATCCTCGCATACTCGGTAGGTGCTGCCTTTCAACATTGGTCCCTGCTTTAGTATCTCTGTGCGAGATGCTTCATCTCTGCATTTTACTAAAATGTGTCTGATTTTATCTTCAATTCTCTTGCCAGTTTTTATTGCAAGTTTGATAGTGATTTATGTTTTGGCGTGGCAAGAAACGGATTCATCGACTCCATGGATGCGTCTTTCCTTCAATTCAAGGTCGTCATCTCTATCTGCTTTAAAATCAGAGCTTAAAGATGTTCAAGAACATCCAATTTCTATGTTGTTGGTCCCTTCTATAGCTCCTCTGTTGAATTCTCGTTCTCAAGAATTAACGAAACAAGTATTTGCTCCTAGTTCTCATGTTGAAGAATCCATCCAGAGAACAGATTTCGCATTTACTCCTTTCAAGAATCGATCCAAAGAGCAGATTTGGCATTTGCTCCTAATTCTCATTTTCAAGAATCTATCCAACGAGCAGATTTGGGATTTTCTCCTAATTCTCGCCTTCATGACTCTGTACAGCAAAAAGATTTGGCATCTTCAAGCATCTAAATCTTCACAGGTATGTCTGTCTAGCTCAGATGCTTTAATTATGGTGGACAAAGCTGTCCAATCCTCAATTTCATGCCCTGTAGATGATTGCAGGAAGTTGGAAAGAAACCAGATTGGCGTCTTAAAACTAAAGAAAAGTTAAGATGGGCCAAACGCATTATGAATCTGGATCTTCCTCCCCTGCACCACAACTTTACTATCTGGCATTCAAGAATGCCTCTGTTTTTATCAAGTGGGTTCTCATCAATCCATGCAATTCTTATTTTCAAATTATTCATCCATAGTTGATTTGCTTAAATGAGTAAGGAATGAGTGCAGAAGCTGCGAAATAATGGAAGCGGATGTTCGGTTATCACGTGATTATCTGGCCCGACATGTTTGTGACTAAGAATCTCCAAGAGGCGAGGTTCAAAACCACGCGCCCGAGAGCGAACCGGTAAGAAGGCAATAAATGCACGCCTTCCTTACATGCCACGCCATTGCGGCGGGGCCCGCCCGTCTTGGCCAGGGGTTGAAGGTTCGCTGGCTGAACCGGTGGGAAGGCGCCACCACGGGCTTGGCCGCATTCCTTCAGTCCATAAGTCAATTGCGGGTTCGCTGGGCGGTCATAAACGCCGAGTTCGCTGGCAAATTCACGGGGTTCGCTTGGGAGAACCCGGTTGGCCTGATGAGTCAATTTCGGGAGCCAATAAAGTGGGCAGTCTAGCTGATTAGAACTAGGTAGGTAGTCTAGCTCTTTTGGAAGTCGCCTAGAGCCATAGGCAACTTAGTTGACTAGAGCCATAGGCAACTTAGCTGAGTTCATTATTATGGGGTGGTTATAACTAGCAAACTCATGCATTGGAGCATTATGGGGTAGAAAGCTTAGTTGACTTATGCACAACATTGGAGTAGGGTAAAGTCACATTAGCAAACTCATGCGCAACATTGGAGTAGGCCAAAGTCACATTAGCAAACTCGTGCCTTGGGCTTGTATCAACATCGGGGTAGGGCAAACTCACATTGGCATGGGGCAGGGCTTGTGGCAAACTCGTGCATTGGGCTTATATCAACATTGGGGTAGGACAAACTCACATTGGCATGGGGTAGGGCATGTGGCAAACTTACATTGGCATGGGGTAGGGCTTGTGGCAACATTTAGCAAACTCGTGCATTGTTAGCAAACTCATACATTAGGCTTCATACATTAGGCTTGTGCCAACATACAACTGGCAAACTCATACTTAAAAATTCCAAAACTACCATAACTAGCATAACCTACAATAACCCACAATGCAGAATTGCTAGCCCTTATTTTGCATGAACTAACATTATGGGAGCTAGATAGCACTCAAATGGTCAATTTACAACTTATAATCAGCATAGCTTTTTTTTCAACTTATAACTAGCATAGCTTACAAAATACTAAATTCTATTCATAATTGCGTGATATCTCCTGATTCTTTTATTTGAGCATTATCGTCGCTCGTTTTATCCCAATTCTTTTCTTTGGGCATCACCATCACTCTTCTTGCATGAATCGCATACAAGTTCACGTCTTCAAAAGTTGAGTCATCTCGGCCTCATATGCTCCTTGGCATCATTACAACATCATCAGAATCACCCTAACATCGGTCTTGTACTTTTAACTATCTCCTAAATGGTGCTTCTCTAGATCGAGAGGTCTGTGCACTGCTAAAAAATGCCCAATTTCTTGAAGAAGCTGGTTGTGCTTCGAGTTCGGGTCATGGCGGAAGTGATGCTTCGAGTTTGGGCCGTGGCGGGCTCTCTTTGGCTTCAAGTCGAGAAGGTGGCTTGTTGAGGCTGACCTACTGCTTTTGATGAACTTGAAAATTGTCTGTTTATAACACCATCACTACAAATATTCCTTATATGCTTCTTCTCCTGCTCGATATCATGCTTCAACTTGAAGGGGTTCTTCCCTATCACATAAATCTTCGTCGATATCTACGTCTTTGGCCATACTAGAATTAGTAGCCTTGTCGCTTGTTTTTCGGCCTCCTCCCCCTGTTGGCGTACTTTTTTCTCTGGCTCTCATACTATTACCGCCCTCGTTAGCCGATCTTCCTACCATTTTGTGCGCTTTTCCAGGTCCTCCTCCCCTTCTCTTACCTTCTATCCTTTGGTGTGCTTGTTCCTCTACCTCCTTGGTTTGCTCTCCTTGTTAGCTCCTCTTGGGCCACTTCTCCTTGTGAAGATGCTGACTCCCATTCCACTGAGAAACTTCCTGAAGCATTGAGGGCTTGGTCCACCATGGTGTCAAGGGGGTTGTTGGGCAAATTCAAGCTACTAGAGTCTGCGTCCCACCTGGGTCAATCCTTCGAGTGAAACTTGCTTATTTGGTGTACTTCATAACGACTAGAAAATTTCCCTAGAATTTGCCTTATAATAGGAAAGGGCTCGAGGATAGAATCTTGAAAGACCTAAGGATTGAGGGTACTTTTCAAGAGATTTTTAGCGGCCACTTTTTTTAAGTGTGAATATATTATAACGAAGGGTTGTTAATTAAAGTACTTTTTCTAATTACTTAACTATCTTTCAAAAAATTCCCATTTGTTTTGGGTCAAATACTGGTCATCGCACCATTTTCTTTGCAAGCTTCCTATTGAGTGATTCTTCGTCAATTTTCACTTGTAAAATGGGGCTCATGAACAACTTTGAGCTCAAATTTACTAGAAGGTTTGTTTTGACTCTATATTCAAAATTAGCTTACCCTAACAACAAGATTTAACTTGCTAATGACATTCTAATGATGGAAGAAAAAAAATTCTCCTAATTTTCGAGGTTCATATTGGGGTTTTACCCCCAAATTTCGACTAGGCCAGTTAGCTACTTAGTAAATGGCCAGTGCTTGATCTTGGTCAGCCAAGATCATTGCTCTGATACCATTGTGATGCTCCTTGTGCTATATACGGCAGCCCGCAGTATACGAAGGACCTTCCCCATCCAACGACTACCCGTTGTATGGGCCCTGTGTCTAACTCGCGTCTAGCATGGCCAGACTATCGAGTAGAGGACACAGAGGTGTCATTCCGTCCCGTCCTCTAGGGGTCCCTATATCAGCGGAAGCAAAACATCAATGCAAACCATATAAACATAAGCACTAGCAATAACATAACAATAATAAACTACCCCGTATAGTAGTGATAATCCATCCATCCATATCACCGAATACAACAATACATCGAATACATCAAATAGAGGCTCCTACCTAGGGCTCGGACTCAAGGGGGAATCGAGTAACGGCTGGCGACCTCCAGATAGAACAGACCGAGTTATGGCAATGACTTGGGCTGGCAATAGACAATGGCTAGGATTGACCACTCCATCCGCCCCTGCTGTGCATACTTTGCAGATAGACTAAACCAGGCTCTGTTGTGACTGTAACCTGCCGGATATGTAATCCCATGGTATCACCCGATGAGACTACTCCAGATTGCATCTCCTTGGTCCGATGAGGTAGGAAGGGTTGCATCTCCCCCTCCCGAAGTGCAGTGGGTCCATGGGCAGCTAGAGTATCGTGGCGACACACGTCCGTACCCGACTGAACTCCCCAAAACAAGAGCCAGGCCGATGCTTGCAGCTCTTGAGAGTCAGGGCGACACCATTGACCCAAGAAGTGCCGGACTCATACACGGCTCACACGAAGTGACTGACTATAAGCCTAGCCCGCTATGGGTCCCCAGTAGCCGCGCTTAGCAGGGACCTCCCTTCACTTTGCCACTGATCCCGTTATGTGGTGCTCAGTCACTCCATAGCCTCCGTAGCCAAGTGGGCTCTATGCACAGACTGCATATAATGGGAACTAATGGGTTTAGACTAGGAGCATCATCTAAATAATGGCTACTAGTTCTCTACCCCCTTCCCAATACACAAGAGGTGAAAATATAATATCAACCATCATCATATATCAATATAACATTATAAATAACAAGGATAACAACTGATCCTAATCGCATACATCTAACTTATAGTTAGGATTCATTGATTAGGATTAATGCTCAAAACAATAGGTTCTAAAATGGCTCCACTACAACACAATGTGCAACTCAACTGGAGTCTGCTCGAAGTACCTGCTCCTGACAAGCTGCCTCGGGCTCTCTGGTTCTCCATCTCTAGCAGGTGGTTCGAGTAGATGACCCTCCTCTGCTATGCTTGCACTTTCAGACTGCTACTAATCCTCGAATCGGAGCAGTGGGCACGAATTGGTGGAGCCAAAAGTGGTCTAGGTTTAGGTTTTGGCCTTTTATGCATTAGGGTTCATATGAGAGCCACTTGGCTCCAATAGGGCGCGTCCATGTGGCGGGTCGCCTATAGAGTGAAGCCAATGGGTCACCTCCTGGTTGGCTAAGTTATGTAAATAACTTGGCCATGCCCCCACACTTGGTGCATACAAGTTTACTAATGTAGATTTGTACAGTGACGCGGGCCTAGGATATACGTATTTATATCGTATATTCTAGGGGAACGTCACATCTATAGTTTCACCAAAGCTTAGAAGAGAAAGCAACTGGGGACACAATAATTCGTGTGCATTGTAAATGCATTTCTTAAGCAGGATCAATTGAAGGAAAGTCCCATGACTTCTGAGCACCTTCAGCATGCATTCTAGTCTTAAATTTTACATGGTCAAAAGTGTTTCTAGAAGGCAGGGAAAAATCCCATGGCTCTAAGCTTAGAGGAGAAAAATTGACTATAAGGTCAGTTCTAGTTTCAGGCTTGGACCATTTGTAAGGGTACTACTGATATGGTTAATGATTTTTCATAGGCTTCTCTTGTTGGAATATTTATATTGCACCCATGATTATTTTAACAGCTACGATCTCAATTTCTTTTTCGGATGGCCAAATCCTACCAGACTTCAAATTTAAATGCAATCCAAAACCGTCCAACTTGCAAATTTTTTCTTTTCTTTCTTTCTTTTTTTTTCTCTTTTTTTTTTTAAATTATTGCATATTCACCATTGAGAGTATCCAATACGCCTTTTGATTGCACGTTAACCATTGGGTAATGGCAACATGAATATTCTAAAGAGTCATATTCTAAAAGATGAGGATTCTTGAAAAATAGTAGTATGTTTAGAGTTAATTCCATTGGATGTGAACTTGGTCCATTAGATGTGAACATTACAGTGACTCT
Organism: Isoetes taiwanensis; assembly: GCA_021234155.1. Classification (NCBI taxonomy): domain Eukaryota; kingdom Viridiplantae; phylum Streptophyta; class Lycopodiopsida; order Isoetales; family Isoetaceae; genus Isoetes; species Isoetes taiwanensis. The sequence continues at coordinate 86,473 of JAJEKV010000770.1, forward strand.
AAATTAAATGGTTATGTAGCATGGTATTGCAAGTAACACAAGCCAAGTAATGGCTTTAGCAAAAGTGATGGACTTGGCCAATCAACCCTTTTAATTTTGGAATTTTCAGGTTTGGCTAAAAACTTTTTGGAATTGTTTTCAAGTTAATTTCCTAAGATTTTAAGGGTTCTATCTGCCGAAAAAACTTTTAGATTTTCCAAAAATCGAAGACTTATTTGGACATATGATTCTATGTATCTATCTTATCCGATCAAGATGCCACACAAAACCAGCATGCAGCTCGGTGGCATAGTAGGATATATATTCAAAGAGATTTTCTTTGCATCGACAAGAGCACATGGGCATGGAATGATTTTGCCTTGGATTTGATGGAACCGTGCCTCGCTATACTTGAGAATTGCCAAAAGGACGATCTAACAAAGCCACATGCTTTTCCTTACCTTTGTGACTGAATACCTTAGTGGGTTATGCTGCAACTGTTCTAGCAAGAATCTGGAGGGTATTCAATTCGTTGCTCCAACGTTTTGTTTCTGGATTGTTTATGGTAATCTCCTATCTACTGCAGACTTATCTTACTTTAATGTTTATCATAATCATTATATAACAGCGGCATCGTATTGTTAACCAGAATTTTGCATTTCCTTTAGCAATCTCTATTTTCTATATGTTCGCTACTATATCGACGTCATTGACTACATCGTATTTATGCCTTTTGCCCAGTTCTTGCAAATTTAAAGATGGAAATACTCAACTATAAGTTGGCTCCTATTCAATATGTCCCATCATATTTGCATATTCAATCATCAGATCAAAGCTGGCCCTGTATAGACATCTTCTAGGTAGCCTGGGCTCTTTGGTAATTGATATCTTCATAGGCTTTTTGTTTAGATATTAGAGATGTGAGTCTCTCTGAGATAAGCTTTATTGTTAATCATCTTGGAAATCTATATCAGCTTTAGAGATTCTAGGTAGTTTGTTATGGCGGAAGTGAAATGAACGTTTATAGTAAATAGTAGTGTCTACTACAGAATCTAGGCATTATTTCTTTTGTTCATTCATTTTATTTTGTAGACTTCATTGACAAACTGTCTTGGGGCAACTTTCTGCCCATCTGCATAATGTACAAAGCATCAAAATTGTAAGTGCCATAGCCTCATGGTTTTCACAGCATTGATGCAGCCTTCTTCCGAGTCACATATAGATTTTGAAGGATCTGCCTCGATTGTAGTGCAGTAAGTTCTGAGACTTCGGATTATGATAAACTTCATGTTCGTGGCAAGTCAACAAGAGCTGTTGGAAGTAATATATTCCGACGTGTTGTATTCAGGCAACAAGAAGCTATTGGTTTTGCTACAAATATAATAGGGTCAAACATTATATTTTAGTGGTTTCTGTTTATAATTATTTGGAATCATATAGCAAGCTAGTGGTTTTGAATTTATCTCACGGTGGCTTTTTTATATATCTAAATCTGATTAATTACAGAGATGACTAGACATTCTTCTGTCATGCTGTATTCATGCAGACCAGTCCTGAGGTGGAGCTCTTCCATCATATGCCATAAGCGATGTAAGAAGAAAAGAGGACCAAAGCATCTTACATCAACTACATGTTAATGCAACGTGAATGCAACATGTATTGGACATGGGGACACCAATTTTACACATTTTATTCTCATGTTGCCATTTTGATATTTTTTAATTTTGGAAATATAACGACTCTGATTTTATCCAGGAATTCTGTTGCATATTGCAGGCAATATAGTTACGGTTTGACATTGGTCACAGGAGAAACTTTACATACTATTATAAAGATGAGTTTATAGAGGATATTAATATGCATGAAATTTTTCTCTACTCATCCATCACCCTTTAATCTATTGCATATGCCTTAGAATTGAATAAGAACATGTTTTTCTATCTGCATAAAGTAGGTAAGCATGATTTAGTTTAATAATCTATTTGCACGCATTTATTACATGGATCATTTCCTTAGCTTTGAAAGTTTTTTTTTTTTTTTTTTTTTTTTTATCACGGGACATATATTTTTTTGACATTGACTATGTTTGCAAAAACGCTATATGGATTGGCATGACCAAGTTTTTGACATTGACCAAGTTTGCAGAAACACTATGTGGATTGGCAGGGAATCCAAGTGAATAATTGGGCTATGGTAATTTTTCCATATGAAGTACTTGAGCATGGCATTAGGAAAGATATTATATGGTGTAAGTATCCCATATGGCTTTGTTTATGGAAAGAGTCACGTAAATGCTTTGATTTGATAAATGTCTAGTAAGGTAGATATTAACATAGAAAATGTATAAAAGTAAAAGTTCTAAAGCACATGCACTTTTTCAATGCATGGGCCTCTTTAACGGATTGCATGTGCCTTTAATGGATGGTTTTATTGAATAGATGGGAAATATCCAAGGACCTAATACTATGAAATCGAATAAAATATCGACTTCGAAATGGGCGTGCGTTGAATTTTGGACATGGATGGAATTTGGGCAAAATATCAAGTGGAAGGGCCCGGTAGGGTAAGGGGTGAACTTAGCCCATACCCTAATGTCATTTGTGTATATATAAAGATATTTTGGCTCACGGATTAAAACGTTTTTGGCTATGGCAAGAAGCTTGAGCCTCGGTATTTGGTATAGCAATCGAATGGGCCTAATCTCTGAGAAAACTTCGGACATGCATCTTTGATGGCGACAATTAATATGGAGAATGTTGAGCAAAGCAAGCAACAAATTACGACAATGAGCAAAGAGAAGCCACTATGGTAGCTGATCAACAATCCATTAATCTGCTCAAACTACTTTCGGGTTTGAGATGAGATTAAGTATTATAATTCTGGGAAGATGGTTGATCTATTTATAGAAAAGCTAGATCGAGATAATAATGGTTTACCTATCACGGAGTCCGCGGATCTAAAAATGTCTTAAATTGATGCAGATCTACTTATTATTGTGTAGGCTTGGGCTTATAGTAGATCTAGCATGATAAAATTATTGCCAAATCTGCCATGATTATACAATTGTGCGGATCTACTTATAGTATATCCACTTATTGGTATAACTTGAATAAATGGAAAACACACATAGGAGCAAGAAATCCCGTTACCTTGGATGCCCAAAAAGTCATACGTGGCGGTGGCACTAAATTTGGTGGCGTTAGGTTCAACGATGCCCCTAGAGTTGCCCCTAGGATCGAAAACTTCCTCAGGCGGGGATTGTATCACGCCTACAAAGTGTAATGCGTTGGGTTCAGCGATGCCCCTAGAGTTGCCCCTAGGATCGAAAACTTCCTCAAAGGCGGGATTGTATCCTGCCTACAAAGTGCATGTATGGCCAAAGTTTTGCCCAGCGGATGTGTGGTGAGTTGGTATAGGCCTAGTAATGCCAAAAATAAGTGTTCATTTGGTCATGGGTTCAAACCTTGTCAATGTCACTTATATTTGGAAGTTAGTTACTAGGGGTATCGATGATGATCCGGCGTGGTAGAACTTAAAAGCCTATACATGTCCTCCACTTTGCTGCTTTCGTTAGCGATGGGACAAAACTAGCTAGTTTGTAAAAGACTAGTCTGAACCCGGTAAAAGTTGGTTCTGATTCGTGTGGCTGGTTTCTTTGTAAAACCTAGTGCACCCGCATTATGACTTTTTGGGCATCCTAGGACGGAGGGGCTTTTACGGTAAACGATTAAACCGGCCACAGTGTCACGTAAACCAACTTTTTTTGGTCTAGACTGGTCTTTTACAAACTAGCTAGTTTTGGCCAGCGAGCCAAAGTGGAAGAGGACATGTATAGGCTTTTAATTACGCCAAAGTGGAGGACATGTATAGGCTTTAAGTTCTACCCGTCGGGGATCATCATCATTATACCCCTAACCAACTTCCAAATATAAGTGACATTGGCAAGGTTTGAACCCATGACAAATGAACAGCATTACTAGACCCTATACCAACTCACCACACATCCGTTGGGCAAAACTTTGGCCATACATGCACCACTTTGTGGCGGGGATACAATCCGCCTGACCAAAGTTTTACCGGATCCTAGGGGCAACTCTAGGGGCATCGTTGAAAGCGTCCACCAGCCCTAGTGCCGCTGCCCACTTGACTTTTTGGGCATCCCTAGGACGGAGGGCTTTTCACGGTAACCGATAAACCCAGCCCGCGATGTCGTAAACCAACTTTTTCTTGGTCTAGACTAGTCTTTTTACAAACTAGCTAGTTTTGTCCCGCCGCCAGCGGCGACCAAAGTGGAGGACATGTATAGGCTTTTAAGTTCTACCCGTCGGGGATCATCATCGTATACCCCTAGTAACCAACTTCCAAATATAAGTGACATTGGCAAGGTTTGAACCCATGACCAAATGAACACTTATTTTTGGCATTTAAACCTATACCAACTCACCACACATCAGTTGGGCAAAACTTTGGCCATACATGCACACTTTGTAGGCGGGATACAATCAGCCTTGAGGAAGTTTCCGGATCCTAGGGGGCAACTCTAGGGGCATCGTTGAAAGCGTCACCCGACTTGCCGCATTATGACTTTTTGGGCATCCCTAGGACGGAGGGCTTTTACGATAACGATAAACCAGCCGGCATGTCGTAAACCAACTTTTCTTGGTCTAGACTAGTCTCTTTTACAAACTAGCTAGTTTTGTCCCCTTTGCCAGCGGCGACCAAAGTGGAGGACATGTATAGGCTTTTTAAGTTCTACCCGCGTCGGGGATCATCATCATTATACCCCTAGTAACCAACTTCCAAATATAAGTGACATTGGCAAGGGTTTGAACCCATGACCAAATGAACACTTATTTTTGGCATTACTAAACCTATACCAACTCACCACACATCCGTTGGGCAAAACTTTGGCCATACATGCACACTTTGTAGGCGGGGATACAATCCGCCTTGAGGAAGTTACCCCGGATCCTAGGGGCAACTCTAGGGGCATCGTTGAACCGCGTCACCACCCTAGTGCGCACCGTATGACTTTTGGGCATCCTAGGACGGAGGGCTTTTCACGGTAACGATAAACCAGCCCACGATGTCACGTAAACCAACTTTTCTTTGGTCTAGACTAGTCTTTTTACAAACTAGCTAGTTTTGTCCCCGCCAGCGGCGACCAAAGTGGGAGGACATGTATAGGCTTTTAAGTTCTACCGTCGGGGATCATCATCATTATACCCCTAGTAACCAACTTCCAAATATAAGTGACATTGGCAAGGTTTGAACCCATGACCAAATGAACACTTATTTTTGGCATTACTAGGCCTATACCAACTCACCCACATCCGTTGGGCAAAACTTTGGCCATACATGCACACTTTGTAGGCGGGGATACAATCCCGCCTTGAGGAAGTTTTAGGATCCTAGGGGCAACTCTAGGGGCATCGTTGAACAGCGTCACCGGCCCTAGTGCCGCTTTTTGGGCCGCGTATGACTTTTGGGCATCCTAGGACCGAGGGGCTTTTTCGGTAACGGTAAACCAGCCCGCGATGTCGTAAACCAACTTTTCTTGGTCTAGACTAGTCTTTTTACAAACTAGCTAGTTTTGTCCCGCGCCAGCGGCGACCAAAAGTGGAGGACATGTATAGGCTTTTAAGTTCTACCGTCGGGGATCATCATCGTATACCCCTAGTAACCAACTTCCAAATATAAGTGACATTGGCAAGGTTTGAACCCCATGACCAAATGAACACTTATTTTTGGCATTACTAGGCCTATACCAACTCACCACACATCCGATTTGGGCAAAACTTTGGCCATACATGCACACTTTGTAGGCGGGGATACAATCCGCCTTGAGGAAGTTTACCGGATCCTAGGGGCAACTCTAGGGGCATCGTTGAACCAGCGTCACCCAGCCCTAGTGCCGCTTTGCCGCGTATGACTTTTGGGCATCCCGTATTATGACTTTTGGGCATCCCTAGGACGAGAGGGCTTTTACGGTAACCCGATAAAACCAACCCGCGATGTCGTAAACCAACTTTTCTTGGTCTAGACTAGTCTTTTTACAAACTAGCTAGTTTTGTCCCCGCCAGCGGCGACCAAAGTGGAGGACATGTATAGGCTTTTTAAGTTCTACCCGTCGGGGATCATCATCATTATACCCTAGTAACCAACTTCCAAATATAAGTGACATTGGCAAGGTTTGAACCCATGACCAAATGAACACTTATTTTTTGGCATTACTAAACCTATACCAACTCACCACACATCCGATTTGGGCAAAACTTTGGCCATACATGCACACTTTGTGGGGGGATACAATCCCGCCTTGAGGAAGTTTTGGATCCTAGGGGCAACTCTGGGGGCATCGTTGAACCGCGTCACCCGACCTAGTGCCGCCCCCTTATGACTTTTGGGCAACCAGCCCCGATGTATGACTTTTGGGCATCCCTAGGACCAAAGTGGAGGAGGGCTTTTAAGTTTTTTCACGTATAACCCGATAAACCCAGACCCCGCGATGTCACGTAAACCAATCCCGCCTTGAGGAAGTTTTTTCTTGGTCTAGACTAGTCTTTTACAAACTAGCTAGTTTTGTCCCCAACGCCTAGTTTTGGCGACCAAAGTGGAGGACATGTATAGGCTTTTTAAGTTCTACCGATCGGGGATCATCATCATTATACCCCTAGTAACCAACTTCCAAATATAAGTGACATTGGCAAGGTTTGAACCCATGACCAAATGAACACTTATTTTTTGGCATTACTAGGCCTATACCAACTCACCACACATCCGTTGGGCAAAACTTTGGCCATACATGCACACTTTTGTAGGCGAGGATACAATCCCTTGAGGAAGTTTCCGGATCTAGGGGGCAACTCTAGGGGCATCGTTGAACCAGCGTCCCCGGCCTAGTGCCGCCTGCCCGCATTATGACTTTTGGGCATCCCTAGGACCCGAGGGGCTTTTACGGTAACCCGATAAAGCCAGCCACGGTAATCACGCCAAACCAACTTTTACTGGTCTAGACTAGTCTTTTTTCGACTAGCTAGTTTTGTCCCACTTGCCAGCGGCGGTAAAGTGG
>JAJEKV010000771.1:0-93156 GCA_021234155.1 Isoetes taiwanensis
TACTCAAGTTTAAGTTGTGTCGCGTAAGGGCTCTCAAAACCTTTGTGCTTTACTAACTATAGCAAATTGCCCCACCTTGATGGTTGTTCTTTGTTAGGGTGACCAAACATCTTGTTTTGGAGGCGGCCGTTATCCCTCACTTATACCTTTTAAAACAAACCTTGCGATTCTTGTGTTGCCAGATTATTGTTGCATTGCTTGGGTACTGCCGTGTAGGTGGCATTTTATGTCAATGTCATAAGTCGTGCTTAACAGGCAGTGGGCTAAATATTAGCATTTTAATTCCAGCGATGTTTTATGCCTTGATTGTATTCAAAGGTTTTAGTTCTTAGAGGAATATCACCTAGTATATTCGTTGATCAAGAGCCAAAGTTAAAAGCGATGAGTTAAGGCAATTATGTGAACGGATTCTTCATGAGTTATATGTGTGATCTAAATGGTTATGCATTTGGATTACGAGCTATAAATGTCACGATCTAAATGGTTTCCTTTTAAAAGCATGTATGGAACATAGAATATTCATATGTCATATACTAACACTATATTCAAGATCACAGGACAACCACTTACAAAACAATATATTCATATCAAATTGTAGAACTTTTCATATGCGTGTAACTATTTAGTGTCTTGAAGTTATGATTGACCATGGAATCAATATATTTTTATTGCATACATAAGGTCCAAATAATTAAATATGACAAATGGGTAGAGGCACATGTCGGATTATATGAAGTAAAATTGAATAGTGTAGTTTATACTTTTTCTATGTGTTCAAAGCTGGTCCCATATGGCTATTCTACCCTCATGCATTCTCTTCATGTTCATTCTTAGTGGCCATTTTCTTGTGTGTTTAGCTTAGCTCCTTTTTTTTTTTTTTTTTTTTTGCATGTGCTTCAACACCCCCGATTGGTTATGCCTAATTTTAATCTGTAATCTTAAAAGCATTCTATTGCAATGAATAACATCATCACGTGGTTCCACACGCAATGGGCAATTCTTCATATTTTGTTAACAGCCAGGCGTCATTGCAAGTTGCCATCCAAGTTGCCTTGACTTCACATCCAACGGCTGCCAAGGCAATCCACCCACTCTAATATATCTTGCTCTTTTGAACACCATCCTACTCTAATTTGGTGACCAAAATGGAATAAGCGGGGAACATAAGATGGACTAATCAAAAGTGTGACATGGCGTGCCATTATAATATAGGCCACTAATATAGGCCACATCGATAGTATGTATACGCTACAATAGCGTGCTTGATTGAGCAGGGTGTATATGTCACCCATTTTTGTTCTTGGTGAGTTTTCTTTGCGGAAATGTTATAATCCATCAATGTTGCTCAAAGGCAAATTTGGCGCTTTCAATGCATCCATTAAGCAGGAGGATGCCCTCTAGTGGTAGCGAGTCAATTTCAACACAGAAACAAATGTATTTCTTTATTAAAGCGACATATAAGGGCATAATGCTATAATGTTTATTAAATTCTGGTGAGAATATATAAGAATCGATCAAGCAAAATGTTGTGTCATTAGTGGCCAACAAATGCATGCCAAAATGGACAAAAGTTATACCATCTGGAGCCGCGGGGCTGCGGACCAAATACCCTTGCAAATACCCTCACCAAGCACATGCATTAGTGCTAAAACTTCAAGAACAAATTTACAAAACTATTCTTTCAAAATTTATCATGCTCTTTAATATATATCATATTTCCGGATCAGGTAGAAATCCTATTCGCACACATTGGACCACAATCGTTGGTATCTCCGGATATAATGTCACGGATCGAGAATTTTAAAATCGGGAAAAAGGACCATTGTATTAGATTTTATTTAAAGAAATTAACAATAAAGTACTTGGACACCTCTTCCTCTTCTTGAGATTTATCAAGCGCTTTACAAAGATGGTGATTACCGGCATACTCATTGGCCTCATCTCTTCGCTCCCTCATGCTACTTCACCCCGCTATATTTCACATGGTGACCCGGAGAATTTTCCTTTGCACCGCAAATAATAGAATTCTAAGTATATGGAAGTCACATCTCTTATACACCTTGCAGTCTTATACATCCTACCCATCTAGGGATGAAAAAACACAAGCGAGACATTCTTGAATTGAAAATGGAACTATAAATATCTCCAAGATTACGAAATGCCATACTTCATCAAGCATAAATTTGCAAGATGCCCGTCTTGCAACTAATGGACCCATGGTTTAGGACTATTTTTGCTGAATGCTAATGGAAAGCCCACAGGAGTTTATTATAAATTGTTGGCCACAATAGAGGGGCGGATCGAGTCATATCCTGCAGATGCGGATTAACTTTGAGCAATGACCAAAGCAAAATTCTAAAAGCTCTTAGATGCGGTAAGAAGCATAAAATTAGAAAAATGCGGATAATTAGCAATGATGAAATAATAACGAGGGGATATGTTCTTGATATTTTCAAGCTGACCGGTGAACTATATTTCACTTTTGTCTTTGTACACTTCCATATATATGCCATCAGCGTCTATAGTTGACCAAAAGAAATAGAAATGAATCACGATTCTAGCACCGATCCAAGGTCTCTTAAATTCTAAAATCCGCCCAAATCATTTCACCGGGTTCCTTTGTTCCTTGGTCCCATTGCGAGAAAAATCCCCATTTCCCCCCTTTTGGTCGGCGGCATTCTGATTATTTACGTCCCGAGAAAGTGAAGATTTTGGATAGATTTTAGTCAATATCATGGCATCGACCTCAAATCCTTCTTTACCACTTCAACTTGAAACAAAGATCTCCTTCTTTACCACTTCAACTTGAAACAAAGATCTTGGCCAAAATACACTTCTCTAGTGAAATGTAGCACTCTTGTTATACATGCACATGCGGTCGTTTCCTCAAAGCGAAACATAGAGCTTCGTTACGATGAGATGAAGAGCTCTTCAAGAAGAACTTCGATAAGCCCATGTGGGCAACAAGTCTGGCTGATGCATCGATAAGCCGGATTTAATTTGCCATGCATTAGCCATTACCACCTTAGCCTTAGCCTTTGCCCTTTGCCTTCCAAGTCGATGGCCTTGTGATCTACCAATTTCTTTGTTTCGATGGCCGGAACGTTTGCAACGATTACCCATCTCCCGTCCAAGCCATAGCGGCGGTTGATCAACCTCACGGCCCGGTCGAGCAGGCGTACGGTGCTCTTGCATAAAAACCTAACGGAAAAACCTAAAGCAAAAGCAAGTTAAAACATAACATCTAAGCCGTCCAATTTCATTGAGCGATCTCGGTAGATCAGGTTTAGGGGCGTGGTCCATTACATAACATTATAATATAAGACTAGTAAGCGTGTGCGGCGTTCTTGGGCCTAATGATTGGCATGTTTTTACTCGGTCTTTCGCGTCCACATGCATGTTAAACAAGGTTTAAAATGAAGCGCTTATTTAAAGTGCGTTTGAAAGATTCCTTTTTGAAAATTTATAAAATTCTAAAATCCCTCTAAAAAGGGCCCTTTTTATTACCATTAGTCAAAGATTTATAAAATTGCTCGTGAAAAAGCGGACATTTTAAGAAGACTTAGTATTAAGGAAAAACACAAAACAAAAAAAAATCCCATTTTAGAGGGGAAAGAACTTCAATGAAATTCAAAGATTTACTATGGGGCAAATTCGTATGAAGAAATTAGATGCTTTTGTACCTTGTCCACGAAAACTTTTATATTATTTGTTTTTAGAAGACAAAAATTTGTTATTTCACAACCATTTTTTGCTAAACATCCTAATGGACCTTAAAACACATTGGGAGGCGGTTGAACAAACTTCTTGAATGACAAACCATTGTTTTTGCATCACATAGTATTATAAATGCCAATACATCCACGATATCTTGTAGCTAATTTGAAGTTTTAGTTGATGATCGTTATAAATTTGTCTGGGGATACAAAAGTTGAAGTAATGAAGCCTTGTGATTACATGCCCTCCTTTTTATTCTCGGAGATGTATTTTTGAATGCACATATCTTTCTACAACATGGTGATGCTCAGAAGATAGTCAATCTCTTTAGTAATGTTGAGCATATTCATCACAATTCGTCATCATGTAGCGGTGGGCACCATGCACATTTCTCTGGCGATTGAAATATTAAATACGCCTTACCCTTTCCTATATATTTGCAAATAAATAGGTAAACTTCTGGGGTTTCTACTCCTCGCACCCCTCTGGATAAACCATGTAGTTTCCTTTTAGTCAAAACACGTGTCACCATAACATTTTGGAGTTCTTTGCCTTTAGTAGCAATTTTTTGAGCTACACGAAGTGAAGTTAGCATGTATATAGAGAAAAAAAAGTAGAAATAACAACATGATTCGACTACTTTATGCTCTAACATTGCATTACAAGCTCAGAAATTTTAGAACCGTTTTAGAACTTTTTAGACTAAAAAACCAAGAAAAGTGTGTAAAATTATCCCTTATGTGTGTTACTTTAGTAGTTTTCAGTTGCCAAACCCTTTGGCGAGCAAGAAAGACCCCAAAAGATTTTACACGATATATATTTTGCCTCTGGACTGCATATATATATACATATATATATAAAAGTCTTATATATATATGTAATTCCCAATTTATAAATTTATCTTAGTTTCTTCAGATAGATTTATACTGTAAAGAGTTCTCTTTTCTGTGGGATATATATATGTAAGTATGTGTATATATTATATATATATACATATATGTATATAAATTGGTTGTGTGAAGAAGGTTATGCGGTATAAATTTATACGAGAGATTCGTCGGTATAAATTTATCGAGAGAGCTCTCGTGCGGTATAGAGGGGGCTCTCACGGTATAAATTTATACCGTGAGAGCTCTCGCCGATGAATCGAGAGAGCTCTGTTGATATAAATTTATGCTTCCCGAGTCCTCCTCGCGGTATAAATTTATACCTTCGAGTCACACGGCGGTATAAATTTATACCATCACGAACTCTACGGCATGTTATATCCACACAACACTATCTATTGTAGTATAAATTTATGCCATCTAGAAATTTATTTTGAAGGCGTTATGTCCACGCATTGTCATGCGGTATACATCGATCTATAGCAAGGCGAATGAGCAAATAAGAGCAAGTATATAAGATGAAGAGCGGCGTCTTCGACTCCAACTTACACTTCAAAGTGTAAGTTTGTTCAATGAGGCATACTTTCATGTGAAAATGTTTGCTCGATGAGGCAATGTCAAAATGTGTTGCATTTTTTCGAGTTTTGTTCATAGTTTTGTATTGATTTTGAAAACTTTGAATAAAATACCTTTTAGCACTTTAGTGTGCTTCTTTTTTTCAATGTCTATTTTGTTTAGTTTTTGAAAATATTACTATTTCTCAAACCAAACTAGGGGGCCAAAAAGGGATATCAAACAATTTTGAATGAAAGCTAAGTTCACACCCCCCCTCAAAATTGATGCCTAAAATTTTCAAATTGTCACACTTGTCACAAATATACCACGAAAAGGGACCTTTTTGGGGGGATTTTAGGGAATCTTTCAAAGATTCCTTTTAAAGTGCGTTTATAGCAAATTAGTGCGTTTCATTTTAAACTTTGTTGTTAATGTTCTTTACTCGCTTTACATATTTCCGGCATTGTTGCGCGTGCGTGTATTTATATCGGCCTCTTAGTTCTGCCATAGATGGTCCTCTCTCTGATCCATATGCGTTGACGGGCATTGGTCGGGTGTTGCTAGCTAGATGTGCGAGCGTTATAAAAGAGAGTGATAATTTGTTCATATAGTTTGGGTTGTATGTTTATGTGGGCACTTAGGCGTTTGCCAAGTTTGGGTTGTATGTTTATGGGGCACTTGACATTTTCCACTTTTGCCAATTTTGTTCATGGCGTGTATTTTTGACGTAATATTTTATTCGTTTTGGAACTAATGAAATGTATGTAAATCTAAGGTTTTAACAAATGTCTAAACTACATATTAGACGATTCACTTTTAACCTGCAACTTTAAATAGAATATTATTTTGCAACTTTAGATGATGTTGTTTAGGCAAATAAAGGCAAAGGCAAAGTAACATGGTATTTAACATGGGCATAAAGAAAGAATGCAAATGTAGCTCAGGTTTAACACTTGTCCAATAAAGTGAAGTATAAGCTTGTCCACACTTGTTCTCTTTTTTCTTGCTTCTTGGTTCAGAAGGAGACTGATGCAAGGCTTCCGGGTTTATGTGGTTTATGTTCTGCTCCTTGACTTCAACCTCCAGCTTCCTTGATATGTGTCTAATAGCTTGATACCCCAACAGCTTCTCTTGGTGCAAATGCATGACTTCAGTAGCCACATCCTCAACTTCAGTTTTTCCAGCTCTTACTCGTCGGAAACCTTGGCTGAAGTTCAACCATAATAATAATTTACTGCCCATAATTGTTCAAAAGTCCTTGGGTAAAGCGAAGCTCAGAATGGATTACATTCTTCAAGCATGTGTGGAACACTGCTGGTGATGTCTATAATCTCTGTTTTAGAAAAGAAACCTTTGCTTTCTATTAGTTCTTAACGTCCTTGGCCTCAGCATTTAGCTGTAGGGTTTAATCTCGGTAGTTGATCTCTAGATGTTATGTCGGTAACATTATGTGGCCCAATTGGTTATGACCATAACAAAGATGTTATGGCCATAACATTTTCTCTGCTGCCACGCCGTCATAAGCACGAACCCTGGCTCTCTTACCCGCCCTTCGGCCCTCGCCATATCCACCCCCGCGCGGTTTTCGACTTGAGCACGTGGAAGCCGAGTCGCCATAAGTGAGCTCAACAAATGTTTGCGAGTCGCCATAAGGTTTGTAAGCTTCAATGTCATCGCCAATGGCGGGACGGCGTTTACGTCAACAATGTAGCGGTGCGCATAAAGATTTTAGCAGGTGCGCTTCCTTTTTCCCGCAGCTCTGAGCAAATCCGGCTCCCAAATCCGGCTCCCCTGCCTGTTTATCGTGATTTTTGCCAAAAAAACACAGCTATGGCGACTGATTTACAGCTATGGCGACGGATTTATGCTCTGCTCTACCCTGCTTTGCTTAAATCCGGCTCTTCTCTGCCCTGCTCTTTCTAAATCCGGCTCTGCTCTGCTCTGCTTAAATCCTGCTCTCCTATGCCCTGCTCTGTTTAAATCCGGCTCCTTGCTCGTCATTTGCACCACATTCGATTCAAAAGGAGAAAAAAGAGACTTACACTTAGCAAGGGGTTACATTTTGTTTATTTTTCTTGCGAATGCGGTGCGTTTGCCCAAGGTTGGCTATGGCGGATCGCCAAATGCTTACCGGCCAGGGCGTTAAAGCCGATGCGTCCTCCCTCGGAGTTATGGGCGGGAAAATGGCCTCGTGGCCACATGGCCACTCGGCCATTTTCCTGGCCCATAACTCCTCGGGAGAGGACGTTATCTACCCCATAACAAACTCAAGGCTTCATTAAATGCAGAGAAGCCAAAGAACATAGAGTTGAGGAACGTGATCAGAGAATTTGTGCTAAAAATTCCTTTTCAGGCCCCATTTCAACCCCTCAAATCTATCCAAAATTGGTCTGTTTCTATAGAAACGGCCAGCTAAATGAAAGAAGGGGAGATTTTTTTTGGCAGATTGAACCATTTCGACCACAATCACTCTAAAAAACCATTTCGACCCTAACCATTCCGACCTTAAAAACCATTCTAAAGAACCTGGAAGTTACGGACTTGTGGATTTACCTTTCAAAGCTCAAGCACTGCCCTCAAATCTGGGCTCCAAGATCTCCCTGATACCCAAGCTCCGCCTTGATACCTGTTAAACAGAGTTAAATACAAACACTCAGCTTTTGCCAAAAAATTGCTTCGTTTCTTGACAGTTTGCTACAGGTGCTAAGCAAGAAATAAAGACAGAAGTTACAAAGAGATAAAGACAGAAGCTATGGATAAAATCTCAGATAAAAAAAACGTGGAACAAAGCTCCCTACCACTTGTTTCAACGAACTCTGCTTTGCTACAACGGATTAAATCAAGAAAATAAAGAAGAACGTCCTCTGATTTGCTTCAACGACCTCTATTTTGCAACCCTAAACCTCTGCTTGTCGACCGCCTGCATCCACAGCTGACGACCTCTGCTTGCTTGACGCTTTATTTGCTTGCTTGCCGACCTCTGCTTGCTTGCTTTACAGCTGAATCATCGCTTTCACAAAGTTGATAGAAACCTTGCAAACAACAACAATGCAAAAAAAGTATTTCTTAAAATGATTTTACCTCAGGAAGAAATGCCGGGAAGAAATACCCTCAGGAAGAAATGATTGCCCTCAGGAAATGCTAAAGGCAAACGCCCATATAGATCAACACAATCACATGCAAGGCTCAAAATTCAAAGAAAGATTGATTGAAAAAACACTGGCTAATACTTGCAGCAAGCTCCTTTGAACACGGTTTTCTTGAACAGAGTTTTCGCTGCAGATGCCACAGTAACCTGAGAAAAGAACGCTCTCAATGAGAGGATAAGAAAAATCAAAAGCTTCAGAAATATACAACCCAATATTTGCAAACTGCAGCAAGATAGAATGCATGTCTGTGAAGTAAGAAATGATAAAAAAGTTCCAGGATACCGGATCAAACGATTTTTCTGGAAAAAAAATGCCTGATGAATGCGGCGATGGATCAACGCTTTGAAGACTGTCTCTGCTCCTGCGATTTAGCTAAAAACAAATGATGGCAGGGGAAGGAGAATCCACTGCCATAACGGATAATCTCTCAGCCCATTAAGCCGTAACGGTGCCCTTGCCGAAAAAACTTACCTCTGTACACTGAAAAAGTAAGAAACAAAAAAAGTGGTAAAAGTGATCGGAAACCTAAAACTCGGCGTAACATGTGCCGGAAAAAGCGTAAGCGCCGGCGTTAGCACTGCCAGAAAACCACAATTTAAATAAGTAGACTAGTAAATTGTGCCCGGCGTTGCCGGGCATACGTTAGACCTTGTGTCTCTATACACGCCTTAATGCAAACATGCTACTCTTTCGACAATAATGTGAGATGTCGGATGTTAGCAGCAACAAAGGTTGATGTGTGTTAGGATTTCAGCAGCCGATAAGTGAAAAGTTTTTGATGTAAGACTCATGACTCAAGTTTCTTTGTCTTTATGAATCTATGCACATCTAATGCAAGATTATTGTTTGCATGTGGTGTTAGATGGCGCTACCCATGAGATAAGTGAAGCCTTTTGATGTAAGACTCATGACTCAAAGTTTGTCTTTATGAATCTATGCACATCTAATGCAAGATTATTGTTTGCATGTGGTGTTTGCTCGTCATCTTCCATGGAGAATATCTCCTGAAGAATATCTCCTTGAAGCTTATATGATCCCGATATTACAGAAAATAACCCATTGAAGGTAGCTCTAGACTAATTCATCTACAACATTGTTCTCCATTGTAATTGTAATTACTACCAACCATAGGAGATATGCAATTATGCAAATATAGAAAATTACAACCGACAAAGCATCAATGTACAATTATCGAGATTTGTGCACTCCACAATCTACATTTTACGGCTTTGAGAGCATGACATTAATTGTTTGATTTTTTTTGGACCAATTTCTCATTGGTGTCCAAGACTTCAATACGATTTTATTTTTATCTCTATTCAAATTAGAAAATTGTCACAAACAATTAAGTAGTCATCTAATGTAAGAAGAGCTTGAAACTTCAAGGTTTAAATGTGAAATGTTTTATTTCAAAATTTGCGACTCTTATAGATTGAGACTTCGTGTAAGGATAGTTCTGTCTCAATCTCATGTATTTCAGGTGTTGTCTTTGAAACTTTATTTGACCATTCCTTCCTAATGATTGGTGCCTGCAGACTAGATTATTTCAACAAACTCAAATCATTATCTAGAGGGAAGAACTATAAAAATGGCATCTCCTAATTTGGAAGGCATGTATAGATGAGAAACCACCTTCGCCACACGCATGCACCACACTCATATGTTGTAACTCCTCTGCAACTCAAGCGCACAAAAATGCAACAATCAAGAGAAGAACAAATGCATTTAAATCTAGAAACTTACGTGCGAGATCATGGAGCACAAATGCTACAGAAATTTTGCATCGAATTTCGCCCCTCAGGAGAAATTCTTAACACTCTACCTCCTTGCCTTACGCAAATGCAACCGAAAAAAAGAAAGTATAGAAAATTTGGTGTTAATCTCTTTATTAAGATATAACACTTAGAGAATGGGGGTAAGATAGACATGCATGAGACCTAATCTGCCGCACATGATATCACTTTATAGATTCATTTGCTACTACTCCAAAACATACTAAAATATAATGCAGATGCAAAAATTGGAATAAGAACTGGAGTTTTAAGACAAATGAAAGATGACTTCAAATCCACCAAGTTCGTTTAGGGTTTAGGGTTCATGCAGCTCTATATCAGACCCAAAGCAAATAACAGACAAAAGCTAAAGCAATAGGCAAAAGCTAGAAGATCAAAGCCATAAACTGGGTTTCTAATACGATAGAACACATTCAGGCATCCATCCTTTTTTACTGGATTAAAGATCTTACAATAACAGCTATGCATCAATAGGTGTTGCCCTAAATCGGTTTTAGGGATCTCGCAAAGGGATTACCTTAGGGAATGCACGCAAATATACCACAAAGGGTTATACATAGATAGATCTCTGAGAAAGTATTGTGTTTACCGGAATTGTTCCAAAACTCTTTTTTGGATTGCACTTTGTTCATCTCTTTGGGTTATTTGCACAAAAGCCTTGGTAATTTGTTACCAATGGTACTCACTTTTTGTCAGCGTGACATTGCAAAGCACACAATCAGCGTGACATTGCAAGCTGACATCCATAGAAAGCCCATGAATTTGTACCTGTTAACACATCAAGAAGTGCATTATCTTCAAATGGGCTATCTCTAATTTAAAGTCTACAATGGTTAGAACATCCCTCCAATACATGATGCATTGCTAAAGACGATTGGCCCAAATAAACACCATACAAACCTATATATTCAAATGCTTTTTGTTAGATAGCGATCTTGATCAGCTAACCTCCTGTGTTCTAGCAATGCTTAAACATCACCAAATCATTCATACAATGACATAGCCAGTGTGCCCATTGACTAAAACAGTGATATTATTGTACTGGTATGATGACGCATATTGCTTAGCATCATTGCTGCATGCCCCATAACTGAATTAGCATGCTTGAGTATTCTCGTAGAAAATGGTTCGATTAGAAAGACCAGCATCAGTATTATATTTGGACGATTCTTTGGAGATCAAGCAAAAATCTAAAATCAAATCTTAGGAAAAATAACCTACGCACCTTGAAATCATCGATGCGAAAAGAGGGGCTACTACGGGGAAAAATTAGCGCCATGATTCATGGCTCACAGTTGCATATGCGGACTTCCATTTGCTACTATCAAGCAAGGAAAAGCATACCTAAAAAAAAAAGAAAGCCACCTGATATTCCTTCTCCAAAGTGGTAAGAGAACCTCGCACCCAATTGATGAATTAAAATTCTTTTGAACTTTTGTTCTTCCGGAACTAAAACAATGTCTATCCCTTTGATTCCTCCCTGCATATTTTGCTCAAGGAAAAATCCACCTTCTTTCTCGAAAGAAATTATAGAAGGTTGGGATGGCTTTAGTCACGCCTTTGTATGCTTTGTTAGCAACTTCTTTAGTTGGACAAAAGCGGATGGTAAATCAATTTATGGAACTGAAAGCATGCACTTGGAATGGTCAACAGCGGTAAGAAAATTGCTTTTTCTAAATGAGAAGATGCTTATGGACTGTGGGGTATTCCTCATTAGGAGGCTATAGCTTCATAAAGTTATCTTCTCTTTCCATTCTCGATCGCTAAACCACACTTCTCCATTCCCGGCATTTAATGGGTCTTATTTGAAGCATTGCCTTCTTTACTCCTCCTATCCCAAAAGGATTTGAAAGCAAGGAGCATATCCTCCATTTTGCAACACTTAGCGCTTTGTCCAAAGACATAGTCATTTGGAATTACTATTCCACACGGAAGGTTTCTTTGATCAAAGAGAGAACATATTACCAAACAGGAAGAAAACTTGCACAAAAATTCAAGCATAAGACTGAATTAACGAAGCGGATTGAGATGTATGGATATTGATAATGGCTTAAAAGGAACGGCCTTGTGCCACTTGAAGTTTACTGACCAAAATGGATTGGGGTTTTTTCTCACGCCCTGCTATAAAGCCCATGCAATGAAAGCCTCCACAACGAACATTACAGACCAAAACATTTTCTTACCTGATGTGTGATCGTTGAAATACCAGCCATTAGCTTCATCCATGGCCGCTCTCAAAACTCCACTGCACCAAACTCTGCCCGTTATATGCTATGCTGCCAAAAAATGAGAAACGTAAAGCTATGGAAATACGAAAACATACTCGCTGACTCCACAAATTTTGGCATAGAAAATCGAAGTAACTTCCTCTACATCTGCAGCGAATGGAGTGGCTTGGAAGCCGCCCTATGAAAAGTGGAAAAGCCCTTCTAAGGAAAGAACCCAAAATTTGACCGAAAAAACAGGATATTGGCAAAGCACAAAATACGAAATAGAATTAAATTTCGAAGCCTTACCCTCCTTGCAAGAACTATGCGGATAATATGTAGATCACATAAAAATGCTCGGCTCCATGCTCAAGTGCAAGCTCCAAAATGCGAGCTCCATTGGCGATTTTTGAGCCCTCTTCTTTTCTTGCGAAACCCTAAGAAAGGAAGCAATTTATATTGAACCCAAAGAAGCCATCACCTAAGCGAGATCCATTGCTGTTCACAAAATTTTCATATGATTAGAAGGCAAGGCCAAATCACCTTTTGTAACTGCAACTAACAAAAATTGATTCGACCCTGCCGTTTATTCTATCCGAGCCTAATCACATATTAATACAAAGACCTCAAATTGTTCATCTTGAACCTTTGTTTGCACGATTGCTCCAGTGAAATAGATTCAAACTTTGGGCAGAGAACATGCACCAAAGAACAGTCTTATATTCTAAAAACGTGGCACCATTGCTACTGCAGGCACTCCAGGTGCCATTGCTACTGCGGAGCCAGAAGGTCTGGCTGCAAAAAGCCATAGAAGATATGGAGTTCCGGATTGAAGCTTGTGTGTCCGACCTCGGCATCGCTCAGCAAACTGCGAAAGGAAAAAACAGACGGATCAATCTAAATGGCTCCATAATGTTGCTCTTGCTATTGCCGTTTACAAAGAAAGAAATAGAACGTTAAAGTAATAATACGTTCAAGGGAAGGTGAAGTGCCGGAAAACCAAGACATCGCCCGATTGTCGTGGCTACGCTGCGAACTCGCCCGCCATTTGCATTAACCACGGGCAACAACCAAGAGAGATAAAGTTGCTGCCGGAAAAATAAAGAGAAAAAAAAATATGTTAGGAAGAAGAAGTTTTGCCGGAAAAAGCGTTACATGGCCGGAAAAAGCGTTACATCCGGCGGCCGGAAAGGGGAAACCGGCGTGAGAGAGAAAGGGCAAAAACTTTTTAAGTAAGTAGATGAAGCGTTTTTAACCCATCATCAAGTGAAATATAGCATAGTTAGAAGTTAGCGGTTATTCGTTAGCAACGCGAAAATAACGCCCTAAGGAGTTATCGACCAAGGTGATAACGTGTTATTTCAGTGCCAAAAAAATTCGAAATTTAACAAAATAAAACTTATTATTGACTAATTCGAGAGCATCTTTGAATTCAAATATGGAATCAGAATTTTGAGCAGGACTACTCTAACCTGCTGAAAATTCATCTTAGTACCCAAACACGTATTGTTGCGCTCGATCTTCTGAATTCCCTTCATGTATCCGCATGCTCCACTTTGGTATTGGTATTGGATCGTTATGAACTTACAACAAAGCAACAATTATAAACTTCAAGACATGGAAAGAAACATACCTGGCTGCTGTTTTGGATTCTTGTAGCAGCAGTAGAAGGAAGTTTTCTTGCAGCCAAGAGACCGGGCCGCTTCTTCAGTAATATGTTCTGCACGCTTCTTCGCTTTTTGCGTCTTGATTGATGCAATCAAGCGGCTGTTAGCACCAGAGGCGCCAAGGAGGCACGGAGGAGAAGCATAGGAAAAAAAAACAGAGGAAAAAAAATGGGTCGAAAAAAAGTGGCCCCAAAATAATACGTTATTTTACGTTATTCTTTTTGATAACGGATAACGCGTTATCACAGTGATAAGAAAGAGGTTTTACGAGATTTCCTGGAAGATGACACAATGGATTTTGCATACTTGGTGAAGATTTGAAAGATTTGCAAGCCAAGAGCATTGTGGTCAGCAACCTCAGGGCTTCCATTCAACTTGTGAAGAAGTCTAACAACAATGATTTCAAATTTCTGAAGCTCAAGTTCTGTCTGTTTCGAAAGCGTAGCTCAGGGTAAGAACTTTGCCATAGGCATATAGAATTAGAATGCACTTTGCCATAGGCATCTAGAATTAGAACGCACGTATTGGAGTATCATGTGTTTCATTGTCGGTCACAAAAGCTATCCGAGCCTTTTTCGTTGAGTTATTGACATGATGAAGAACAATTGCTTTAGTGTGTTATCTCCAACAAGTTGAAGGACCGATAATGTGGTCATTGTCCATGTCAAACAAAAAACAATTTAAGTCTACATTTTAGTTTTATGCATATCATAAAAGAAAAAAATCCAAGTTTCTTTGCATCAAAAGAATGACCATTTGGGATTTGTGACCACCATAGCAATTGAAGGGCGTGTGTACACGGTTTATCGGTGTTCTATTTAGGGCATGAATTTTTTCTTCAATTGTGGTAAATCACGATGTTGTGTGATATGCAGGAGAAATATTGTGATGTTACTTGCCTTGCATTGTTCCACATATGAAATTGTTATATAGTTAAGAGCAAAAGGGATGACAATATTTTGGGAATCACTTATGTATTGTCTTTTCACCACATGATACTTCAGATCGTGCATGATGACAAAGCATATATGAAGTCTATATCCGATTAAGAGCAAGGAATGAATTTATAAGGCTCTGAGGTTCTAGATCAATGCCTAGAGTATGACCATCACTATATTACTTTTGTTGCCTCTGAGAAAAGAAATAATCATAGAGCAAGGACCAAGATATTGAAGTCCCGATATGGAGAAGCGAATGAGTAAAGAGAAATTCTCATGGTTGAGACGGATCATGTTACAATAGCCCCATGTCCCATGTCGTTCACAAAATTGAAGGCTTGATTATTGAGCCTGAGGAAGATGCAAGTTCCACTTAGGTGGATTCAATGGTTGGATGGTTCAATGGTTGCGTGAGAAGCTTGCATGCATGCAATAGCTCTTTTGTTATAGCTCTTTTGGTAATTGCTGTGTTGTAAGTTCTATAGCGTTGCTTTAACACTCTCAATTGTTGCACCAGTAGTTATTATAATTGGCACACATGGAAAAGAAACAATTAGATATTGACAATTAAATATAGGTTTCAAATTTAATTTGTGCAGTCTTGAATAGAGCTTTCATATTGTATTTGCTTTAACACGCTCAATTGTTGCACAGTAGTTATTATAATTGGCACACATGGAAAATAAACAATTAGATATTGACAATTAAATATAGGTTTCAAATTTAATTTGTGCAGCCTTATATAGAGCTTTCATGTTGTATTTGCTTTAACACGCTCAATTGTTGCACCAGTAGTTATAGTTGGCACACATGGAAAAGAAACAATTAGATATTGACAATTAAATATAGGTTTCAAATGAATAGAGCTTTCATATTGTATTTGCAACATAATATCAATGACGACAAATGTACCAATGTAGCCATCATTACAGATAATAAAACACAATAACCTAACATGTTATTTCGCTTACGCGAAACAAAGGTTTCGCTTACGCGAAAAAAAAAAATCCGATTTTTTTTTTTTTTTTTTTTTTTTTTTTTTTGAATTAAGCGAAACCTTCAGTTTCGCTTACGCGAAACTTTTTTTTTCCGGCCGGTAGGTTAAAAATACGAAAAATACGTATTTAACCTAAAAATACGTATTTTTGGACTTTATACGTCTGGAAAAATAATTTCGTACGTACAGAACCTATCCCTGGGGCACACAAGGACATGTAATTGTGTTTCACATTTTTTTTTTTTTTTTTTTTTTAATTTCATGGTTCTGCGCCGCAATGTAAACGCGGCATATAAAGCCCACAATGTGGCGAATTTAGAAAAACCTGCGCTACTGTTCTTCCTTATGTTTCTTCTTTGGATTTTTGGTTCCTTTCGCGGGCTTCAAATTGCAACTAATGTTTCGGAGCGGAAAATGACGTGGAAGCAGCTATGACACAAATTTCATCTGGAAGCAGATGCATCACTATAGCCAGTGTCGGATGCATGCATATTTAAGAGCCCAGAGCTCTTGCAGCAGCTCCCACTCTCTCGATATCTAGCTAATGCCACTGACTTTCTTTTATATTCTTCTGCAGCCAAAGGCAGATGGTTCATGAAGTGATAAGAACAGAGATAAGGGCACGTGCTTCCTCTGTCGACTCTTCTAAATTGGCAGTTTCTAATGGAGCATCATCTATACCATCTGAATTTCAGTTACGAAATGCCGTACAAAGAAGTAAGAATCAAAGGATATCGGTTGTTGGACAATCTTTTTCTGAGATTGGAGCAGGGTCTCTGATGGGGCCAGCTGGGCCAGCTCAGGTTGCAGCACAAGGACTTCTAGAATCAATTCTAGCATTGATTATCAGATGGGCCAGCTCAGGTTGCAGCACAAGGAATTCTAGAATCAATTCTAGCATTGATTATTCAAATACTAGGTGCAAATTTAATGTAACTCTTTTAATCTGTTGCATTCTCAAATGCTTTTATTACTTTGATCTTTGAAAGGGTTTATACGTGATGTATGACATTTGTGGTTGTTAGCACTTTTTCACTTCTTGGGCTTGAGCTACCAACTATCTATGATGCAATCTAAGTAATATTTCCAAAGTGAAATCATGAGTTTCTAATCCAATCAAGTTGCTCGTGTACTCCTTAAAGTCCATGTGCAATTAATGTTCGAAGTTGGACAATTTACTTGTGTACCAGTTCAAGTGTTAAAACCCATTTCCAATTAATGTTTGAAGTTACTACTCTCCGCCTCATTTAATGTTCTGCGACTTAGGAATCTTCCATTGGACTATAAAATTTTTCGTATAGCCACTGATCCTCTAGTGTTTGAGACCTAAACGATACTATCTATCTAGTCAGTTCGACGTGAAATGGCCCATGAGGTATGTATGTTGAATTCAAACTTCAATTATAGCGAACAACCATATGTGCTCAACTAGACTATACAACTCTGCCATCTTCTACTTACAGCATCTTCAATATGGTCGGTGTTATAGCCAAGTATGCAAGAGAATAATAAATAAATTAAAAATCCTATATAATAATGTTTTACGGTGTTCAATCGCGCCCTAGATCGGGCGGTGAGAATTAAGCTGATCAAATCCAACGGCCCACATTCAATGAACCTTTTTCTTGCTATGAATAGCCAAGCCGCAAGACAGTGCACCGAATTCAAGGTTCGAGTAGAGAGGCCTGGCTATGGCAGAAGCCCTTTGAAAACTATGCAGGAGATATCGATATTCATAGTTCGAGAATGATCTGTTATTGGACAAGAAAAAATGGGTTCTGTATCTCGATTTTTGCATCAAGTAACCGTGTCAAGTATTCAGCTATGGCATCCGAAATTGGAAATCCGGTAAGCTAGCAAACCTCTCAGTCAGTATTGCCGCAGACCCATCATTTGCATCCTTGAAGGCAAATGATATCATCCCAGAAAAGATATCATGCCGACTTGCAGAGAAAGATAGATGCGGGGTTAAAGGTGCAGAGTACCTGTCAGGGATATCACCAGAGAAGAGATTGTTGCTAGCATTAAGAACTTGAAGCGATCTGAGGTGGTCGAGATTGACAGGTAGCACTCCCCATATCCCCAATGAGACCAAGCTCAGAACTTGAAGATTTGGAAACTTGAGCAAACTGTTCGCAAGGGCTGAAGAAATCCGAAAGCATTATATGTTGCTTGGGAAGCGCTTCTATCAGGTTAGCGGATAATGGATATGAAGTGCTTGAGCAGATGGTATTACAAAATGTTTCTCTAGATGTTTCTACCCTTATTTCTGTGTTTAAAGCTTCTGGAAAAATAGGAGCAACAGATTAAGGCAGAGACATAGGAATGCCAATTGAAAAACATGGATTTATAACAGATCTTCATGTTGGAGGTGTCTCTACAATGCTTTGAACAGATGGAAATAGATGATAGATAAATACAGTATTTCACCACGGTTTTTTCCTTCCTGCACAATCATGTTATTTATGTGAGGCCGACAACTTTCATGAGATCAGGGTTTGTTCTTCCTCTGAGGAAACATGAGTTGTTTTGCTCAATGCCAGTAAAACATATGGGGAAACATATGGGGAAGTAGAATTAGGAGTGAAATGCTTTAAGCAGCATGTTCACATGAATTTAAAAGATGCAAGTCTTTTTCGACTTGCAGAGAAAGCAAAAAGGAGTAAAAGAGGAAGATTTGGAAACTTGAGCAAACTGTTTGCAAACTGTTTGCCATCTGAAAGACGTACATTTGCTTCAGTATAATTGGCACTAAACTTCTGCTCCACAGAGGGCATGTGCCAGAGCTGGATATGCTTCTAAGACCCATCCTTAATGAGTAGAAAGAAGCAACATTATGCAGCTATGCAGGAAAACAAGCCATAGCCTTTGGGCTTCTACATACAATAGTGATGGAAAAGTTCCAGGAGTCCTAAAGGATCATCTTTCTCTGTATCTTTGTATCCTACGTCATATTAGGATTCTGCAAAATAATGGGTTCAGATGCATGGTCCTTCTTCCAAATGTATACAAACATATGCCTTTTGTTTAAGTTGTTCCCAGCTATAATATACTTTTCTTCTCTGGCTTGCTTGCAGATGCGAAGCATGCATATGGCAGAGAACTCTTGACGAGTTTAATTCTAAAGGTAATCTCTTATTGCATTTGTGTATGCAGGCTAATTCATTGTTGAAGTCTGTATCTAGGCCGCCCTTTTCTTGCATTTGCATATAATCTAACCTGCTATAACAGTTTGTTTCTTTCTTTGCAAATGCCATGGTAGGCTACAAAAAATGAATTTGCCGGCTTTTTCCAACACTGTTATGCTTTTGAAAGTATTACTCTGCACGCACTCTCAATGAATTGTAGGACATGACCACCATATGGAACCATCAACCGCCTTCAATTCTTAAAACCCGGAAAATGCCTGAATAAGCTTCCAGTTCCTCAAAATTCTGGACATCCATTTCCAGATACTGATAGAAACCAGGCATGTACTTAGCAAAATTAGCACCTATTCCATAGGCAAGTGCGTCTATTGCTAACATTGCCTCCTCATGGACTGTAGCACTCCTGCAAGCAAAAATTTTCAAATACAATGACATCATTTGGTCCGCATAACTTCTGAATCATTACTTGCAGCACACCACATAATAAAGCACGCAATGCGCTCTCTTTTCCACGATCATCTAATGACATGACACGCATCTGAAGTGTTTGGTCAAGTTTACGCATAATCACCGGCACAAGGTGAACCACAGCGATTCTTTGTATCCTCCGGGTGGAACAACGAACCACCTCATACCACCTCATTTAATGTTTCAAAAGCTGCAGAATGCAAAGCGGGAATCCGTTGCATCCTCCCTATCTGCGGGGAGTTAACAGAGCCTCAATAATTCCATGGAAATACGGAGACAATGGAGAAGAGATTCTTTGTAGTCTTCATAACCTTGTGCCAGAAAATACAAGGCCCCACAAACTCTTTCGGCAACATTAGGAACATCCTTTACGCCTTCAATTAACGTCAGCAATCCATGTATGCTTTTTTAATGCGAAAACGTGGCCAAATGCAAGATGAATGTTTGCCTATATCAAATGAAAGGGCTAATTTTGATTGTGCGGTAAAAAAAATGCGCTTTGGAAATGTCTGAGGAGGAACAAGCAGATTTTCGGGATTTTTTCCTTATGGCCTAGGCGCCTCATGACCTCACTATCTTAAACAATGTTTAAGCAATGCCAATCCAACACTAATAGTTCCATGTTTAAAGAAATTTGCGTAAACCAACCTTTAAACCTAAAAAATCTAAATAACTCATTTTCGGTATTGTTCAAGTAAACAATCACATGGAATAATCACAAAAGATGAACAATCACATGTAAAGCCCGCCAACGGTGGGCAATTTACTAGTAAAGTATAAAGATAATATAAAATAAAATATCTTTGCCATGCAATAATTAATTACGACGTGAGTCACATGAGTGAAACTATATTGCTGTCATGTATTTCAACGATATCATTTTTGAGGGGATATCAGGTCTACATAGAGCTTCGGGATCCTTTAATATTCTTTAAGGCAAACGTTTGGCCCATAGGGATATCGAGGCAAGCCTTTGGCCCAGAAGGGATATCGGTGATGCGACTATAAAAGAGCATCGGGTGTAAATTCTTTTCTTGGTGGTCAAAAAGCACCGCATCGGACTAGTGCTTTAAGCGCTAAAAATCTCACATCCAACATGAATTTGACATGCATATTGTGTTTGAAAATTGAGTATTACAAATAATAAATGTGTCTTTAAAACATTAAAGTAGGAAAAATGAGGTACCAACTAATATAATTATTTCATAACATCAAATTTTGTATTAGCTAAGTGCTTTATGTGCTAAGTGCTGTCGCGGAAAGTTGTACACCACCAAAGAATTTACACCCATCATCTAACTTACAATT
The DNA here is from genome assembly GCA_021234155.1 of Isoetes taiwanensis. Lineage (NCBI taxonomy): Eukaryota > Viridiplantae > Streptophyta > Lycopodiopsida > Isoetales > Isoetaceae > Isoetes > Isoetes taiwanensis. The sequence continues at coordinate 20,836 of JAJEKV010000771.1, forward strand.
TCAAGCATCAAGCCCTTGTGTTGTAAGGGTATCACGATCTCTTGTGTTCCGGTGAATATGGCATCTCTTAAATCTTTGTTGAAACCTGAGGAGGTGGAGCTGAGTCTGAGTTTGATAAAGTCTGTCACGGCAAAAATACCAAATCGGGCAGCCCCAAAGAAGAGTTGCTCTGGAGACACGGGATGTTTGATGAGTGAAAGCAAAAGCTTCAATAAACAGCGTGCGAGAACTTTCTGGTGATGATCCTTACGGGTGTTATGCCGAGTCCGATTACCATCCACACGTCCTAGCTACATTTATCCAGTCTTGCCATGGCTAAAGCTGGTTATTCTCCCAATGTCAAGGGACAAGATCGGCAAAAGAGGCCAAGGGGTTCTCAAAGTTTCTCAAGTGCTCCTTCAAAAGTTCTCTCGGTTAAATGGGGCTCAAGGAGTCCAGCTCACGAAAGGGTTACTAATACGAGCCATGATTACCAGCCTCTGTTGGATTAGGTGGCTAACTTTGTGAAGGCGGTAGAGAGATTGCTTGAGTGTCTGCCCGCCCACTCAAATTGCCGGCCCGAATTGTGGGTATGGTAAAGGATGCGACTCATTCTCTCAGCGCTGCCCGGACCTCGGTGCTGAAAAATGCATGTACACTATTTATGATATCCAAGGATCTGACAGAGATCCCATGACTAGCATTTACTACAGCAGTGTGAGAATGACAAGGAAGAGTGATGGAAAACAGAATGCTGCTGACAATGAGTTCGCTGTGATGAGGGCCACCTTCCAGCTTATCAGTGCCAATGTTTCCATGCATGCTAGCACTTTTGCTAAGGCTTCATCCAAGGATCTTTGGGGACTTTGTTGGTGGCTCAATAGTGATAGTAAGTAGACTTGTCAACAAGCATTGTATTTTCCGTCTTGTCTCTTCTCTTCGGTGCCTTAGTATGCACTTATTCCCCCTTTGTGTCGACACTATTATGGATGAGAATCCAAATTATTCTAAATAAATGAAGTGTTCTTAACCCATCATCAAGTGAAATATAGCATAGTTAGAAGTTAGCAGTTATTCGTTAGCTAACGGCTAACGCGAAAATAACGGCTAAGGAGTTATCAGCCAAGGTGATAACGTGTTATTTTGAGGCAAAAAAAAATTCGAATTTTAACAAAATAAAACTTATTATTGACTAATTCGAGCATCTTTGAATTCAAATATGGAATCGGAATTTTGAACAGACTATTCTAACCTGCTAAAAGTTCATCTTAGTACCCAAACACGTGTTGCGCTTTCGGTCTTCTGAGAATTCCTTCATGTATCCGCATGCTCCATTGGTATTGGTATTGGATCGTCATGAACTTACAACAAAGCAACATTATAAACTCGGCACATGGAAAGAAACATACCACATTTGTTGTTTTGGATTCTTGTAGCAGTGTAGAAAGGTCGTTCTTTGCGGCCGTGAACTTCTTGCTTCTTACGTAATATGTTCTGCTTTGCTTCTTTACGTTTTCGTCTTGATTCGATGCAATCAAGCGGCTATTAGCACCAGAGGCGCCAAGGAGACACGGAGGAGAAGCATAGGAAAAAAAAAACAGAGGAAAAAAATGGGTCGAAAAAAAGTGGCCCCAAAATAATATATTATTTTACGTTATTCTTTTTTATAACGGATAACGCGTTATCACAGTGATAAGAAAGAGGTTTTACGAGATTTCCTGGAAGATGACTCAATGGACGGCGTACTTGGTGAAGAGCTGAAAGATTTGCAAGCCAAGAGCATTGTGGTGACAACCTCGGAGCTTCCATTCAACTTGTGAAGAAGTCTAACAACAATGATTTCAAATTTACGAAGCTCAAGTTAAATGCGTTTTGAAAAGCGTAGCTCGGGGTAAGAACTTTGCCATAGGCATATAGAATTAGAATGCACTTTGCCATAGGCATCGAGAATTAGAACGCACGTATCGGAGTATCATTGGTTTTGTCAGTGCAAAAGCTATACTGAGCCTTTTACGTTGAGTTATTGACATGATGAAGAACAATTGCTTTTAGTGTGTTATCTCCAACAAGTTGAAGGACTGATAATGTGGTACATTGTCCATGTCAAACAAAAAAAAAAACAATTTAAGTCTACATTTTAGTTTTATGCATATCATAAAGAAAAAAAAATTCAAGTTTCTTTGCATCAAAAGAATGACCATCTTTGGGATTTGTGACCGCCATAGCAATTGAAGGCGATGTGTACTGGGTTTATCGGTGTTCTATTTAGGGCATGCATTTTTTCTTCAATTGTGGTAAATGCAGATGTTGTGTGATATGCAGGAGAAATATTGTGATGTTACTTGCCTTGCATTGTTCCACATATGAAATTGTTATATAGTTAAGAGCAAGGGATGACAAATTTTGGGAATCACTTATGTATTGTCTTTTTCACCACATGATACTTCAGATCGTGCATGATGACAAAGCATATATGAAGTCTATATCCGATTAAGAGCAAGGAATGAATTTATAAGGCTACAGGTTCTAGATCAATGCCTAGAGTATGACCATCACTATATTACTTTGTTGCCCTCTGAGAAAAGAAATAATCATAGAGCAAGGACCAAGATATTGAAGTCCTGATATGGAGAAGCAGAATGAGTAAAAAGAGAAATTCTCATGGTTGAGACAGATCATGTTACAATAGCCCCATGTCCCATGTCGTTCACAAAATTGAAGGCTTGATTATTGAGCACGAGAAGATGCAAGTTCCACTTAGGTGGATTCAATGGTTGGATGGTTCAATGGTTGCTTGAGAAGCTTGCATGCATGCAATAGCTCTTTTGTTATAGCTCTTTTGTTATCTGATATGGTAATTGCTGTGTTGTAAGTTCTATAGCGTTGCTTTAACACTCTCAATTGTTGCACCAGTAGTTATTATAATTGGCACACATGGAAAAGAAACAATTAGATATTGACAATTAAATATAGGTTTCAAATTTAATTTGTGCGAGTCTTGAGTAGAGCTTTCATATTGTATTTGCTTTAACACGCTCAATTGTTGCACCAGTAGTTATTATAATTGGCACACATGGAAAATAAACAATTAGATATTGACAATTAAATATAGGTTTCAAAATTAATTTGTGCAATCTTGAATAGAGCTTTCATATTGTATTTGCTTTAACACTCTCAATTGTTGCACCAGTAGTTATTATAGTTGGCACACATGGAAAAGAAACAATTAGATATTGACAATTAAATATAGGTTTCAAATTTAATTTGTGCATTCTTGAATAGAGCTTTCATATTGTATTTGCAACATAATATCAATGACCACAAATGTACCAATGTAGCCATCATTACAGATAATAAAACACAATAACCTAACGTGTTATTTAAACTTACAGTGAAACAAAGGTTTTCTGAAAAAAAAAAAAAAAATCCGATTTTTTTTTTTTTTTTTTTTTTTGAATTAAAAGCGAAACCTTTAGTTTTTTTAACACTGTTTTAAACTTTTTTCAGGCGGTAGGTTAAAAATACGAAAAATACGTATTTAACCTAAAAATACGTATTTTTGGACTTTATACATCTGGAAAAATAATTTCGTACGTACAGAACCTATCCCTGGGGCACACAAGGACAATCAAAACATATGTAATTGTGTTTCACATTTTTTTTTTTTTTTTTTTTTTTAATTTCATGGTTACGCCCCTTAATCTAAACGTGGCATATAAAAGCCACATGTGTGGCGGATTTTAGAAAAACCATGCATTGTTCTTCCTTATGTTCTTGCGGTTCTTTTTTCCTTCTTTGGCTTTTTGCAACTAATGTTTCGGAGCGGAAAATGACGTGGAAGCAGCTATGACACAAATTTCATCTGGAAGCAGATGCATCACTATAGCCAGTGTCGGATGCATGCATATTTAAGAGCCCAGAGCTCTTGCAGCAGCTCCCACTCTCTCGATATCTAGCTAATGCCACTGACTTTCTTTTATATTCTTCTGCAGCCAAAGGCAGATGGTTCATGAAGTGATAAGAACAGAGATAAGGGCACGTGCTTCCTCTGTCGACTCTTCTAAATTGGCAGTTTCTAATGGAGCATCATCTATACCATCTGGAATTTCGATTCACGAAATGCCGTACAAAAAGTAAGAATCAAAGGATATCGGTTGTTGGACAATTTTTTTCGAGATTGGGCAGGGTCTCTGATGGGGCCAATTTGGGCCAGCTCAGGTTGCAGCACAAGGACTTCTAGAATCAATTCTAGCATTGATTATCAGATGGGCCAGCTCAGGTTGCAGCACAAGGAATTCTAGAATCAATTCTAGCATTGATTATTCAAATACTAGGTGCAAATTTAATGTAACTCTTTTAATCTGTTGCATTCTCAAATGCTTTTATTACTTTGATCTTTGAAAGGGTTTATACGTGATGTATGACATTTGTGGTTGTTAGCACTTTTTCACTTCTTGGGCTTGAGCTACCAACTATCTATGATGCAATCTAAGTAATATTTCAAAAGTGAAATCATGAGTTTCTAATCCAATCAAGTTGCTCGTGTACTCCTTAAAGTCCATGTGCAATTAATGTTCGAAGTTGGACAATTTACTTGTGTACCAGTTCAAGTGTTAAAACCCATTTCCAATTAATGTTTGAAGTTACTACTCTCCACCTCATTTAATGTTCTGCGACTTAGGAATCTTCCATTGGACTATAAAATTTTTCGTATAGCCACTGATCCTCTAGTGTTTGAGACCTAAACGATACTATCTATCTAGTCAGTTCGACGTGAAATGGCCCATGAGGTATGTATGTTGAATTCAAACTTCAATTATAGCGAACAACCATACGTGCTCAACTAGACATTATACAACTCTGCCATCTTCTACTTACAGCATCTTCAATATGGTCGGTGTTATAGCCAAGTATGCAAGAGAATAATAAATAAATTAAAAATAAAGTATAAAGATAATATAAAATAAAATATCTTTGCCATGCAATAATTAATTACGACGTGAGTCACATGAGTGAAACTATATTGCTGTCATGTATTTCAACGATATCATTTTTGAGGGGATATCAGGTCTACATAGAGCTTCGGGATCCTTTAATATTCTTTAAGGCAAACGTTTGGCCCATACCGGGATATCAGGCAAGCCTTTGGCCCATACCGGGATATCAGCTGATGCGACTATAAAAGAGCATCATCTAACTTACAATTTCAAGCATCAAGCCCTTGTGTTGTAGCAGGTATACGATCTCTTGTGTTCCGGTGAATATGGCATCTCTTAAATCTTTGTTGAAACACGAGGAGGTGGGTGAGTGCGAGTTTGATAAAGTCACAATCACGGCAAAAATACCAAATCGGGCAGCCCGGCAAAGAGTTGCTCCTGGCTGAGACACGGGATGTTTCGATGAGTGAAAGCAAAAGCTTCAATAAACAGCGTGCGAACTTCTGTTGATGATCCTTACAAGTGTTATGCAGGAGTCGGTACCATCCACCGTCCTAGCTACATTTGCTCCGATCTTGCCATGGCTAAAGCTGGTTATTCTCCCAATGTCAAGGGACAAGATGCGGCAAAAGAGGCGAGGGGTTCTCAAAGTTTTCTCTTTGTGCTCCTTCAAAAGTTCTCCCGGTTCGTCGGGGCTCAAGGAGTCCGGCTCACTCGAAAGGGTTACTAATAAGAGCCATGATTACCGGCCTCTGTTGGATTGTTCGGTGGCTAACTTTGTGAAGGGCCGGCGCGAGATTGCTTTGAGTGTGTCTGCCAGCCCACTCAAATTGCCGGTAGAATTGTGGGTATGGTAAAGGATGCGGCTCATTCTCTCTCGCGCTAGCCGGACCTCGGTGCTGAAAAATGCATGTACACTATTTATGATATCAAGGATCGGCGGAGATCCCATGACTAGCATTTACTACAGCGGTGTGAGAATGACAAGGAAGAGTGATGGAAAAGCAGAATCTTTGCGACAATGAGTTATTTGTGATGAGGGCCACCTTCCGGCTTATCGGTGCCAATGTTTCCATGCATGCTAGCACTTTTGCTAAGGCTTACGTCAAGGATCTTTGGGGACTTTGTTGGTGGCTCAATAGTGATAGTAAGTAGACTTGTCAACAAGCATTGTATTTTTCCGTCTTGTCTCTTCTCTTGATTGCCTTAGTATGCACTTATTCCCCCTTTATTGTCGACACTATTATGGATGAGAAATTATTCTAAATAAATGAAGTGTTCTTAACCCATCATCAAGTGAAATATAGCATAGTTAGAAGTTAGCGGTTATTAGTTAGCTAATTGACTAACGCGAAAAAATCTTGACTAAGGAGTTATCGACCAAGGTGATAGCGTGTTATTTTGAGGCAAAAAAAAAATGGAATTTTAACAAAATAAAACTTATTATTGACTAATTCGAGCATGCTGAATTCAAATATGGAATCAGAATTTTGAACAGACTACTCTAACTTTGCTGAAAAGTTCATCTTAGTACCCAAAACGTGTGTTGCGCTTTCGGTCTTCTGAGAATTCCCTTCATGTATCGCATGCTCCTTTGGTATTGGTATTCAGATCGTCATGAACTTACAACAAAGCAACATTATAAACTTCGGCACATGGAAAGAAACATACACGGCTTTGTTTTGGATTCTTGTAGCAGCGGTAGAAGGTCATTTCTTTGCGGCCGGCGGACTGAACGCTTCTTACGTAATATGTTTGCTTGCTTCTTTTACATTTTGCGTCTTCGAGATGCAATCAAGCGGCTGTTAGCACCGAGGCGCCAAGGAGACACGGAGGAGAAGCATAGGAAAAAAGCAGAGGAAAAAAATGGGTCGAAAAAAGTGGCCCCAAAATAATACATTATTTTCGTTATTCTTTTGATAGCGGATAGCGTTATCGCGATTGATAAGAAAGAGGTTTTCACGAGATTTCTGGAAGATGACATAATGGGACGTACTTGGTGAAGAGCTGAAAGATTTGCAAGCCAAGAGCATTGTGGTCGACAACCTCGGGGCTTCCATTCAACTTGTGAAGAAGTCTAACAACAATGATTTCAAATTTAAAGCTCAAGTTACATGCGTTTTGAAAGCGTAGCTCGGGGTAAGAACTTTGCCATAGGCATATAAATTAGAATGCACTTTGCCATAGGCATCTAGAATTAGAACGCACGTATCGGAGTATCATGTGTTTCATTGTCAGTGCAAAAGCTATACTGAGCCTTTTCTGTTCAGTTATTGACATGATGAAGAACAATCGCTTTAGTGTGTTATCTCCAACAAGTTGAAGGACTGATAATGTGGCTGTTGTCCATGTCAAACAAAAAAAACAATTTAAGTCTACATTTTAGTTATGCATATCATAAAGAAAAAAATTCAAGTTTCTTTGCATCAAAAGAATGACCATGCTGGGATTTGTGACCGCCATAGCAATTGAAGGCAGTATTGTACCTGGTTTATCAGTGTTCTATTTAGGGCATGCATTTTTTCTTCAATTGTGGTAAATGCAGATGTTGTGTGATATGCAGGAGAAATATTGTGATGTTACTTGACTTGCATTGTTCCACATATGAAATTGTTATATAATTAAGAGCAAGGGATGACAAGGGCTGGGAATCACTTATGTATTGTCTTTTTCATCACATGATACTTCAGATCTGTGCATGATGACAAAGCATATATGAAGTCTATATCCGATTAAGAGCAAGGAATGAATTTATAAGGCTACAGGTTCTAGATCAATGCCTAGAGTATGACCATCACTATATTACTTTGTTGCCTACAGAAAGAAATAATCATAGAGCAAGGACCAAGATATTGAAGTCCTGATATGGAGAAGCAGAATGAGTAAACAGAGAAATTCTCATGGTTGAGACAGATCATGTTACAATAGCCCCATGTCCCATGTCGTTCACAAAATTGAAGGCTTGATTATTGAGCACAGAAGATGCAAGTTCCACTTCCGGTGGATTCAATGGTTGGATGGTTCAATGGTTGCTTGAGAAGCTTGCATGCATGCAATAGCTCTTTTGTTATAGCTCTTTTGTTATCTGACATGGTAATTGCTGTGTTGTAAGTTCTATAGCGTTGCTTTAACACTCTCAATTGTTGCACCAGTAGTTATTATAATTGGCACACATGGAAAAGAAACAATTAGATATTGACAATTAAATATAGGTTTCAAATTTAATTTGTGCAGTCTTGAATAGAGCTTTCATATTGTATTTGCTTTAACACGCTCAATTGTTGCACCAGTAGTTATTATAGTTGGCACACATGGAAAAGAAACAATTAGATATTGACAATTAAATATAGGTTTCAAATTTAATTTGTGCAGTCTTGAATAGAGCTTTCATATTGTATTTGCAACATAATATCAATGACCACAAATGTACCAATGTAGCCATCATTACAGATAATAAAACACAATAACCTAACATGTTATTTTAAACTTCACAGCGAAACAAAGGTTTAAACTTCGCAAAAAAAAAAAATCGAATTTTTTTTTTTTTTTTTTTTTTGAATTAAGCGAAACTTTTTTTTTTCCCGCCGGTAGGTTAAAAATACGAAAAATACGTATTTAACCTAAAAATACATATTTTTGGACTTTATACGTCTGGAAAAATAATTTCGTACGTACAGAACCTATCCCTGGGGCACACAAGGACAATCAAAACATATGTAATTGTGTTTCACATTTTTTTTTTTTTTTTTTTTAATTTCATGGTTCTGCGCCGCAATCTAAACGCGGCATATAAAGCCACCTGTGTGGCCAGATTTTAGAAAAACCCAGGTTACTGTTCTTCCTTGTTATTCTTTTGGGGTTCTTTGTTCCTTGGCGGCCTTTTTTGCAACTAATGTTTGGGGCCGGAAAATGGCGTGGGCGGCTATGACACAAATTTCATCTCGAGGGCGGATGCATCACTATAGCCGAGTGTCGGATGCATGCATGTTTAAGAGCCGAGCTCTTCGGCTGACTCCCTCTCTCGATATCTAGCTAATGCCAGCGACTTTCTTTTATATTCTTTCTGACCAAAGGCGGATGGTTCATGAAGTGATTAAACGAGAGATAAGGGCCGCGTGCTTCCTCTGTCGACTCTTCTAAATTAGCGGTTTCTAATGGAGCATCATCTATACCATCGAATTTCGATTCTGAAATGCCGTACAAAAAGTAAGAATCAAAGGATATCGGTTGTTGGACAATCTTTTACGAGATTGGGCGCGGGGTCTCTGATGGGGCCAATTGGGCCAGCTCGGGTTGCGGCCAAAGGACTTCTAGAATCAATTCTAGCATTGATTATCGGATGGGCCATTTCGAGGTTGCGGCACAAGGAATTCTAGAATCAATTCTAGCATTGATTATTCAAATACTAGGTGCAAATTTAATGTAACTCTTTTAATTTTTTGCATTCTCAAATTTTTTTATTACTTTGATCTTTGAGAGGGTTTGCCTATGACATTTGTAGTTGTTAGCACTTTTTCACTTCTTGGGCAGGCTACCAACTATCTATTGCAATCTTTTAATATTTCAAAGTGAAATCATGAGTTTCTAATCAATCTTTCCCCTTCCTCTTCCTTTTCCTTTTCCATTTGCAATTTTCCTTTTCCTTGGACAATTTCCTTTGTGTTTCCAGTTCAAGTGTTAAAACCCATTTCCAATTCCTCTGTTTCCGTGCCCTTTTCTCCCGCCTCTTTTAATGTTTGCGACTTAGGAATCTTCCATTGGACTATATGCTTTTTTTCCCACTGAGACTTAGCGATTCTATCTACTTTAAACTTCCGTTTCGTTCTTTTCCCAAATATTTTTTTTTGGATGGAAACCTATTCAGCTCAGACTCATTTTTATACTTTCTAATTAATAGAAACCTTTCCATCATTGCTAGGCTATAAGAGGTTTTTGTGCATTTTAACCTTCCCTTTGCTCTATTTCATATCCTTTTTCCATTCCATTTTCTTACACTTTCCTTTTTATTTCTTATTTTCCTTCTTTTTACTTTTCTCCTTCTCTCTCTTTTTTTTTTTACCCTCTTCTCCCTCCTCTTTTTCTTTTTTCCTTTTCTCCTTCTCATTTTTCCCTTTTTTTTCCCTTTTTTTTTTTCCCTCTTCCCTTTTCACCTTTCTCCACCCTTCCCTTTTTCTCATGCTCTTTTTTCCTTTCCTTTTCCCATTCCTTTTGCTTTTCTCTTTTCCTTTCCCTTTTCTCATGCCCTTTTTGCATTCCTTTTCCCCACCCTTTTTTTTAATGTTTTTTCTTCCTTCCTCACCCTCTTCTTCTTTATCTCATGTCTCTTTTTTCCCTTTTTCTTCTTCTTCCTTTTTTCTCCTTGTCTTTTTCCTTTCCTTCCCCCTTTTCGCCCTCTATTTTTCCTTTTCCTTTTCCTTCTTTTTTTTCATCATTTCCCCACCCTTTCCATTTTTTCGTGCCCTTTTCTCTTTTTCCCCCTTTTCCCTTTCCCTTTTCCCTTTCCTTTTTCCTTTTCCCTTTTTCCCATGTATTTTTCCATTCCTTTTTCCACTTTTTTTTTTTTACTTGCCTTTTTTCTTTTCCTTTTTTTACCCTCTTCCCCTTTTCCCTTCCCTATTGCCCGTTTTACTTTTTCTTTTCCCTTTTCCCATGCTCTTTTTTTTTTCATTTTTACCCTTTCCTCACCTTTTCCCTCTTCCAATTTTTTTCGTTTGCCCTTTTTCCCTTCCTCTTTTCCTTTTCCCCTCCTTATTCCTCGTGTTCTTTTTTCTTTCCCCTTTTCCTTTTAAGCCCTTTTTTCCTTTTTTCCTTTTCCTTCTTTTTTTTTCATCCTTTTCTCTTTTTCCATGCCCATTTTCCTTTTCCTTTCCACCTTTTTTTTCCCTTCTCTCTTTTTTTCCTTTCCATTTTCCCACACCTTTTTCCATTCCATTTTTCCACCTTTTTCATGCCCTTTTTCCTCCTTTTCCCACCCTCTTCCCCCTTTTCCTTTTTCCTTTTTTTCTATTCCATGTTTTTCTTTCTCTTTTTTGCTTTTAAGCTTTTCCCTTTTCCCTTTTCCCTTTTCCATCTCTTTTTCCTTTTTTTTTTTCCTTTCCTCACCCTTTTCCTCTTCTCGTGCCACTTTCTCCTTCCTCTCTCATTTTCCCTTTCCCTTTTCCTCGTGCCTTTTTCCCTTTTTAGCCTCCTTTTTCTTTTTCCTTCCCTTTCTATTTTTCCATGCCCTTTTCCCTCTCTCCACCATTCTTATCTTCCCTTTTTCCCTTAGTCACCCTGAATGTCTTCACATTTTTTTTTTGTTGCCTTTTTTCTTCCTTTTCCTCCTTTCCCCTTTTCTTTTCCCTTATTTTGTCCTCACCCTTTTCCTTTTCATAGTGTCTTTTTTTCCTTCCTTTTTTCCTTTCTTTTTCTTGATTTTTGACATTGCTCTTTTCCCTTTCCTTTTTCCTTCTTGGTCTTTCTCTTTCCCCTTTTCCTTTTCATAGTGTCTTTTTTCCTTCTTTTTTCTCCCTTTCTTTTTCTTTCCCTTTCAAATTGCTCTTTTTCCTTTCCTTTTCCTTCTCCGTCTTTCCCTTTTGCAGTGCCTTTTTGCCTCTCACTTTGCCCTTTTTCCGCCCATTTCCCTTTCCTCTTAAGAGTTAGCATGGCCAATCATGGTGGTGGGAAGTTGTGCGATAAATCTCTTCCTTCAAATGCTATAAAATTTTTCTCAACTATCTAAATTAGGGTTTGATGCAAGACATACGCTAAAAACTTTATAATATAAGATCTAGTCAGGTTCGACGTGAAATGGCCCATGAGGTATGTATGTTGAATTCAAACTTCAATTATAGCGAACAACCATACGTGCTCAACTAGACATTATACAACTCTGCCATCTTCTACTTACAAACATCTTCAATATGGTCGATTGTTATAGCCAAGTATGCAAAGAGAATAATAAATAAATTAAAAAATAAAGTATAAAGATAATATAAAATAAAATATCTTTGCCATGCAATAATTAATTCGGCGTGAGTCACATGAGTGAAACTATATTTTTTGTCATGTATTTCAACGATATCATTTTTGAGGGGATATCGGGTCTACATAGAGCCGGGATCCTTTAATATTCTTTAAAGGCAAGCGTTTGGCCCATACTGGGATACCGGGCAAGCCTTTGGCCCATACCCCGGGATATCGGTGATGCGACTATAAAAGAGCATCATCTAACTTACAATTTCAAACATCAAGCCCTTGTGTTGTAACGGGTATCACGATCTCTTGTGTTCGGTGAATATGGCATCTCTTAAATCTTTGTTGAAACACGAGGAGGTGGGCTGAGTGCGGTTTGATAAAGTCATCGCGGCAAAAATACCGTCGGGCAGCCCGGCAAGAGTTGCTCCTGGCCGAGGACGGGATGTTTCGAGTGAGTGAAAGCAAAAGCTTCAATAAGCAGCGTGCGAACTTCTGTTGATGATCCTTACAAGTGTTATCGCAGGAGTCCGGTACCATCCACACGTCCTAGCTACATTTATCGGTCTTGCCATGGCTAAAGCTGGTTATTCTCCCAATGTCAAGGACAAGATGCGGGAAAAGAGGCCGAGGGTTCTCAAAGTTTCTCCTTTGTGCTCCTTCAAAAGTTCTTTCGATTCGTCGGGCTCAAGGAGTCCAGCTCACGAAAGGGTTACTAATAAAGCCATGATTACCAGCCTCTGTTGGATTCGGTGGCTAACTTTGTGAAGGGCGGTAGCGAGATTGCTTTGAGTGTCTGCCCAGCCCACTCAAATTGCCGGCGAATTGTGGGTATGGTAAAGGATGCGACTCATTCTCTCTTTGCTAGCGGACCTCCGGTGCTGAAAAATGCATGTACACTATTTATGATATCCAAGGATCGGCGGAGATCCCATGACTAGCATTTACTACGGCAAGTGTGAGAATGACAAGGAAGAGTGATGGAAAAGCGAGAATCTTCGCGACAATGAGTTATTTGTGATGAGGGCCACCTTCCAGCTTATCTCCGGTGCCAATGTTTCCATGCATGCTAGCACTTTTGCTAAGGCTTACATCAAGGATCTTTGGGGACTTTGTTGACTGGCTCAATAGTGATAGTAAGTAGACTTGTCAACAAGCATTGTATTTTCCGTCTTGTCTCTTCTCTTCGGTGCCTTAGTATGCACTTATTCCCCCTTTGTGTCGACACTATTATGGATGAGAATCCAAATTATTCTAAATAAATGAAGTGTCATCAAGTGAAATATAGCATAGTTAGCTAACGGCTAACGCGAAAATAACGGCTAAGGAGTTATCAGCCAAGGTGATAACGTGTTATTTTGAGGCCAAAAAAAAAATTCGAATTTTAACAAAATAAAACTTATTATTGACTAATTCGAGCATGCTGAATTCAAATATGGAATCAGAATTTTGAACAGACTACTCTAACCTGCTAAAAGTTCATCTTAGTACCCAAACCTGTGTTGCGCTCAGTCTTACAGAATTCCCTTCATGTATCTGCATGCTTCAGATCGTCATGAACTTACAACAAAGCACTGTTATAAACTCGGAAAACCAATTTAAACAAAGGATAAAACCAAATTATTGACTAATTCGAGCATGTTGAATTCAAATTTGGAATTCTTTTGAGCAGCACTACTCTAAGGTAAAAGTTCATCTTAGTACCCAAACGTGTGGTTGCGCTGAATTCCCTTCATGTATGCAGATGCTTCGGATCGTCATGAAACAACAAAGCACCTCTATAAACTTCGGCACATGGAAAGAAACATACCGGCCGCCGTTTTGGATTCTTAGCGTCATTTTTTGCGTCCTCGATTCGATGCAATCAAGCGGCTGTTAGCACCAGAGGCGCCAAGGAGACACGGAGGAGAAGCACAGGAAAAAAAAAACAGGGGAAAAAAATGGGTCGAAAAAAAGTGGCCCCAAAATAATACGTTATTTTACGTTATTCTTTTTGATAACGGATAACGTGTTATCACAGTGATAAGAAAGAGGTTTTATGAGATTTCCTGGAAGATGACACAATGGACAGCGTACTTGGTGAAGAGCTGAAAGATTTGCAAGCCAAGAGCATTGTGGTCAGCAACCTCAGGGCTTCCATTCAACTTGTGAAGAAGTCTAACAACAATGATTTCAAATTTCTGAAGCTCAAGTTCTGTTGTTTCGAAAGCGTAGCTCAGGGTAAGAACTTTGCCATAGGCATATAGAATTAGAATGCACTTTGCCATAGGCATCTAGAATTAGAACGCATGTATCGGAGTATCATGTGTTTCATTGTCAGTGCAAAAGCTATACTGAGCCTTTTCTGTTCAGTTATTGACATGATGAAGAACAATTGCTTTAGTGTGTTATCTCCAACAAGTTGAAGGACTGATAATGTGGCTGTTGTCCATGTCAAACAAAAAAAAAACAATTTAAGTCTACATTTTAGTTTTATGCATATCATAAAGAAAAAAATTCAAGTTTCTTTGCATCAAAAGAATGACCATGCTGGGATTTGTGACCGCCATAGCAATTGAAGGCAGTATTGTACCTGGTTTATCAGTGTTCTATTTAGGGCATGAATTTTTTCTTCAATTGTGGTAAATGCAGATGTTGTGTGATATGCAGGAGAAATATTGTGATGTTACTTGCCTTGCATTGTTCCACATATGAAATTGTTATATAGTTAAGAGCAAGGGACGACAAGGGCTGGGAATCACTTATGTATTGTCTTTTTCATCACATGATACTTCAGATCTGTGCATGATGACAAAGCATATATGAAGTCTAAGAGCAAGGAATGAATTTATAAGGCTACAGGTTCTAGATCAATGCCTAGAGTATGACCATCACTATATTACTTTGTTGCCTACAGAAAGAAATAATCATAGAGCAAGGACCAAGATATTGAAGTCCTGATATGGAGAAGCAGAATGAGTAAACAGAGAAATTCTCATGGTTGAGACAGATCATGTTACAATAGCCCCATGTCCCATGTCGTTCACAAAATTGAAGGCTTGATTATTGAGCACAGAAGATGCAAGTTCCACTTCCGGTGGATTCAATGGTTGGATGGTTCAATGGTTGCTTGAGAAGCTTGCATGCATGCAATAGCTCTTTTGTTATAGCGCTTTTGTTATCTGACATGGTAATTGCTGTGTTGTAAGTTCTATAGCATTGCTTTAACACTCTCAATTGTTGCACCAGTAGTTATTATAATTGGCACACATGGAAAAGAAACAATTAGATATTGACAATTAAATATAGGTTTCAAATTTAATTTGTGCAGTCTTGAGTAGAGCTTTCATATTGTATTTGCTTTAACACGCTCAATTGTTGCACCAGTAGTTATTATAATTGGCACACATGGAAAAGAAACAATTAGATATTGACAATTAAATATAGGTTTCAAATTTAATTTGTGCAGTCTTGAATAGAGCTTTCATATTGTATTTGCAACATAATATCAATGATGACAAATGTACCAATGTAGCCATCATTACAGATAATAAAACACAATAACCTAACATGTTATTTAAACTTACTTGAAACAAAAGTTTTCGCTTCATGAAAAAAAAAAAAATCGATTTTTTTTTTTTTTTTTTTTTTTTTTTTTTTGAAACCGGTTTAAACTACTACGCTGAACTTTTTTTTCCGGCCCGGTGGGTTAAAAAAAAATACGAAAAATACATATTTAACCTAAAAATATATATTTTTGGACTTTATACGTCTGGAAAAATAATTTCGTACGTACAGAACCTATCCCTGGGGCACACAAGGACAATCAAAACATATGTAATTGTGTGTTTCACATTTTTTTTTTTTTTTTTAAATTTCATGGTTCTGCACCGCAATCTAAACGCGGCATATAAAGCCACCTGTGTGGCCAGATTTTAGAAAAACCCCGCTACTGTTCTTCCTTATGTTTCTTTGCCGGATTTCTTTGTTCCTTGGGGTTTCAATTTTGCAACTAATGTTTGGGAGCGGAAAATGGCGTGGAAGCGGCTATGACACAAATTTCATCCGAAGCGGATGCATCACTATAGCCAATGTCGGATGCATGCATATTTAAGAGCCCGAGCTCTTGCGGCAGCCCCCACTCTCGATATCTAGCTAATGCCCATCGACTTTCTTTTTATATTCTTTCGCGACCAAAGGCGAGATGGTTCATGAAGTGATAAGAACAGAGATAAGGGCACGCGTGCTTCCTCTGTCGACTCTTCTAAATTGGCGTTTCTAATGGAGCATCATCTATACCATCCGAATTTCGATTCTTAAATGCCGTACAAAGAAGTAAGAATCAAAGGATATCGGTTGTTGGACAATCTTTTTCTCGAGATTGGGCAGGGGTCTCTCGATGGGGCCGGTGGGCCAGCTCAAGTTGCAAAACACAAGGACTTCTAGAATCAATTCTAGCATTGATTATCAGATGGGCCAGCTCAGGTTGCAGCACAAGGAATTCTAGAATCAATTCTAGCATTGATTATTCAAATACTAGGTGCAAATTTAATGTAACTCTTTTAATCTGTTGCATTCTCAAATGCTTTTATTACTTTGATCTTTGAGAGGGTTTATACGTGATGTATGACATTTGTGGTTGTTAGCACTTTTTCACTTCTTGGGCTTGAGCTACCAACTATCTATGATGCAATCTAAGTAATATTTCCAAAGTGAAATCATGAGTTTCTAATCCAATCAAGTTGCTCGTGTACTCCTTAAAGTCCATGTGCAATTAATGTTCGAAGTTGGACAATTTACTTGTGTACCAGTTCAAGTGTTAAAACCCATTTCCAATTAATGTTTGAAGTTACTACTCTCCACCTCATTTAAATGTTCTGCGACTTAGGAATCTTCCATTGGACTATAAAATTTTTCGTATAGCCACTGATCCTCTAGTGTTTGAGACCTAAACGATACTATCTATCTAGTCAGTTCGACGTGAAATGGCCCATGAGGTATGTATGTTGAATTCAAACTTCAATTATAGCGAACAACCATACGTGCTCAACTAGACATTATACAACTCTGGCATCTTCTACTTACAGCATCTTCAATATGGTCGGTGTTATAGCCAAGTATGCAAGAGAATAATAAATAAATTAAAAATAAAGTATAAAGATAATATAAAATAAAATATCTTTGCCATGCAATAATTAATTACGACGTGAGTCACATGAGTGAAACTATATTGGGGTGTGTTTTTTATTTACATACTCAATCTCTAGTGTGGGCGACGCATGTGCTGGTTGAGTGCTGGACCCGTCACATTACATTTTCGCCGCACGTCAAAGGCCTTCACGCGTCATTTTCTCTTGGGCGCCAAATTCTGTTGGTCGATCCGAAGCACCGGAATTTGCCACTTCAGCAATCCGTGGTGCTGCTAATCCGTGCTGCTGATGCGAGGTTGTGACCGCTGATGCAAAATGAATTTTAAAATTAGATTTGGCGGTTTTGGTACTGTCCACAGCAATAATTTCATGAGTTTCTTTGCTGCTAATTTTCTCCAGTTCTGGTGGCGCACTGGAGAGAGGCTTTTTGTGCATCTGTGTGCAAGACACATGTTAATTTTGATGTGGACAAACTGCTATCTAGCCTTCAATTTTTTCAGGAACAGGGTGAAAACTTCTCTGCCATTTGTTCTCGAATTGCTGATGCAATTTCTCAGCAATCTGCAATTGAAGATTCCATTTCCGGGATAAATACAAGCGAATTTGTGCAAGAATTGCAGCATGGTAACTGATACTCATAATTCATTACATATTATTTGGTGCTGACAAGCAAAATAGACACAATTTGAATGATAAGCAACTTATTTGTGAATCAAGATGCAGAACAAGAGATCCACACTGCTACAACAGATCCCATACATCCAGGTACTAATTTACTTCATAGTTGTTGGGAACTGCTCTCCTAATTTGTTGGTGTTGGTTGTGTTGATGAACTGCTTTCATGTTTAGAATCTTTTCCCGAACCTTATGAACAAATTGAATCAAATGCGCAATTACCTGAAGGCAATGAATGTCACGAAGTTTTGCAGCCTTGTTTCCAAGGTAATTTCCAAGTCTTTTTCTTTTCTTTCAATCTTTTTACTTAATTTAAGTAATTTTATTTCTTATCCATCTTTAGATTCTTTTCCCCAAGACTTTGAAGATTATGAAGGTTGGCGCCAACAAAGCACTCAAGAAACCCAATGTCATGAAGAACCTTGTTTTGAAGGTAAGTAAGTTTAGCAATTTACTCGGTTTGAAAAGATTTCTCTAATATTGAACTTCAAAAATATTTTGCAGATGGTGATGCTTTTAGAAGGTATAGAGCTGAGTTAAGGAGAAAGGAGAGGAGTCTTAAAAGGGAAAGAGAACTTGCAGCAGATGAAGAAGCCTTACTACAAGGAGATCTCATCACATGGAAAAAGAGAAGGTTATCAAAAAGAGTTGCACTCAAGGTAAAAAAGGTTCTTCAAAGTGCAAATTTTAAAGATAGAAAGGAGATACTTCAATCTGCAGCAAAGTGGCTTCCTGAACTTGCTGTTCCAAGCAGCAAGGAAGAGTCTATATTGAAGAGTATTGTAGAAAATTTAAAAAAATCTTTTGCAGCTCATAAGAATGAGAAGAAAACAGATATTAGGAGGGCAAGAAATGCTGCCATGGTTTATGCTGTCAATAGTGACATCAACAAATCAGCATTCTCTAGAACTCTATGCTTGAACAGAAAGATTGTTACAACTGCTGTAAGAAGGAGAGTATGTGCTGAACATGGTGATGGACCATGGTCCATGTTCAAGAATAAGATTAGATGTGACAAGCTATCTTACAATGAGAGAAAACTAGTTGTTGACTTTTGGAGGTACAACACAAGGGTTTCTCCATGTAAGAAGCATGTCATCAAGATTAAAGCCTCATCAGGAAAGAAGATCTTGCATGCACTTCACTTTTTTGAGGAGACCCAGGTAATTCTTAAGAAAATTGTTACAATGATGAAAAGTTTTAATATCACGACATGTCTTTGATTTCAAGCTTCGGGTAGTTTTTTACCAACGCTTTGTAAAACAATATCCAGAATTTCAAATATCATTTTCAGCATTCCATGCTCAAACCTCCATATGTGAGGAAGGTAAAAGATAGAGAAACTTCTTTCTTTGTATCTATCATTTGAGAATTGACTTTGTGAGACCGGCCATAAACAAAGTAAGACTAGATCAGAACATTCATGGTACCAATTGCACATGCAATTGTGATTTATGTGGTCCGGGACCAACTTGCAATGCGTCTATATTTACATACACTTCAACCCTCGAGCTTTGGAGAGCTATGGTATGTTCTAAGGATGATTGAGGAAGAGTGGCATCAACATAACCGTCGCTCTTGAAATGCAAAACATGTGGAACAAAAAGATCCCAACTTGTCCACAAGAAAGAGATTACAAGTTGGACCATCAAGTAGAGTGGAAGACATTTGTTAAGGTGATGCACATGTTCTTGACACGTTCTTGTGAAATGTACATGAATTGAAACTGTTTTCTTATATGACAGGTTTATGACGACAAGGTAACATTTTGCACACTTATAATCAACTAAGAACATTTGGTATTGCAATTGCCATTCTTATAGAAATAGTTATTTATGGGGCGAACATAGTTGAAGAACCCATTTAAGAAGGTCTTTGAGAAGGTGAAAAATGTGAAGAAGAAAAAGTGCAAACAATAGCGGATTCCTTTGAAGACTGCAAAGAGAATTGGTAAGCAAACTGTTGTTGAGCAGCCTCGTCAGAAAAGAAGTTTCAATAGCTACTAAGAAGGTACTATACTGCTAATGAATTGCTTATTCCAAGAAGGTGGTAATGACATGTGTTTATTGTCATTTTACAAACAAGCTCCCAAACCGTCAACAAGCTTGTGTACAAGAAAACACCGATTGCGAGTTATTCAAATTTGGTGACACCTTTCTTAATGCTTTTATTCCTCATAATTATGAAGCAAGATGGCAAGCAAAAACAGTTCAGTGGAGTGCTTGGCAACCTTTCCAAAGGACACTATAGTTTCAGGTCATTGACTTTTGCAGAGAACTATACCTTCAAAATTCAACAAGAAATACAAAGCCCGCATTGGAGGAATGACCAATGCACCATTTTGGTGCATATCACTTATAGGCATGCTACCAATTCTACTGAGAGCAAAAAAAGAAAGATCGTTAAGGAAACACATTTCTATATAAGTGATGACAGAGAACATGATGTTCTCGTTTGTTCAACATTGCTTGCGTAAACATGCTATTTTTCTTGTTGATAGAGGTGTCAACTACAAGAATCATGTCATGTGGTCTGATGGTTGTTCCCATCAATTTAAAGGTGCAAGGATGTTCTACTTCCTTGGCAGATTCTTTCAAAAAACAGGAATACCAATAAACTGGAACTTCTTTGCATCATATCATGGCAAAGGTAAATACTTCAACTTTACTCTATTGTTTTATCTTTGCTTTTTTTGTTCTTTAGATTTTTGTAATGAACAAATGCAGGTGAACATGATGGTGCTGGAGCTGTAATAAAAAGAGCACTCACACATGAGATGTTGAAGAGGAATTCAGTACCACTAAGGAATGCACATGATGTAGTTGTGTTTTGCATTTCACATTTTAAATCAGATTGTGAGATAGAAGGAGAGGAAAAATATAGGTATGGTTCTAGTATGGAAATTAGTTGTGTTTAAAACAATATTGAACATTACTAGTAATGGTGCCCAGCGTTGCTGGGCATAAGTTGCGGATCTGTGTGAACTGGCACTTGTTCAACTCAGACTCTTTTTCATAAATCTAATATAATTAAGCAAATCCATCGAGAAATTATCATTGGTTGTCACATAACTCAATACTCCAAGTTTAAGTTGTGCGTAAGGGCTCTCAAAACCTTTGTGCTTTACTAACTATAGCAAATTGCCCACCTTCAGTGACTGTTCTTTGTTAGGACTGACCAAACATCTTGTTTTGGAGCAGCCTGATTATCTCACTTATACCTTTTAAAACAAACCTTGCGATTACTGTGTTGACGGAATTATTGTTGCATTGCTTGGGTACCACCGTATGAGTGGCATTTTATGTCAATGTCATAAGTGCGTGCTTAGACACGTAGGCTAAATATTAACTGTTTAATTCCAACGATGTTTTATGTCTTGATTGTATTCAAAGGTTTTAGTTCTTAGAGAGGAATATCACCTAGTATATTCCTTGATCAAGAGCCAAAGTTAAGCGATGAGTTAGGCAATTATGTGAACCGGATTCTTCATGAGTTATATGTGTGATCTAAATGGTTATCTGAACTGGATTCTGAGCTATAAATGTGCGATCTAAATGGTTTCCTTTTAAAGCATGTATGGAACATAGAATATTCATGTGTCATATACTAACTATATTCAAGATCACAGACAACCACTTACCAAAACAATATATTCATATCAAATTGTAGAACTTTTCTATATGCGTGTAACTATTTAGTGTCTTGAAGTTATGATTGACCATGGAATCCAATATATTTTTATTGCATACATAAGGTCCAAATAATTAAATATGACAAATAGGTAGAGCACATATCGGTGTATGAAAGTCAAAATTGAATAGTGTAGTTTAATACTTTTTCTATGTGTTCAAAAGCTAGTCCCATATAGCTATTCTACCCTCACATGCATTCTCTTCATGTTCATTCTTAGTTGGCCTGTTTTCTTGTGTGTTTAGCTTAAGCTCCTTTTTTTTGCATGTGCTTCAACACCCCAGGTGGTTATGCCTAATTTTAAATCTGTAATCTTAAAAGCATTCTGTTGCAATGAATAGCATCACGTGGTTCCCTGCAAACCAGGTCTTCATATTTTGTTAACCTTGAAAGCGATCATTCTGCAAGTTGCCATCCAAGTTGCCTTGACTTCACATCCAACCGGCTGCCAAGGCAATCACCACTCTAATATATCTTGCTACTGAACACCATCCTACTCTAAGCTGGTGACCAAAATGGAATGGCAGGAACATAAGATGGACTAATCAAAGTGTGACATGACGTGCCATTATAATATAGGCCACTAATATAGGCCACATCAGCAAGGTATGCTTATACGCTATTGAACGCTGGGGTGTATATCTGTTTGTTCTCTGTTTGTTCTTGGTGGGTTTTCTTTGCCAGAAATGTTATAATCCCACCAATGTAACTGCTCAAGGCAAAATTTGGCCGCTTTCAATGCATCCATTAAACAGGGGATACCCTCCCAGTGGCCAGAGTCAATTTCAACCTGGAAACAAATGTATTTCTTTATTAAACAGCATATTCAATGTTTCTACAAATTGCAAGTATTTTATGAGGCATAATGCTATAATGTTTATTAAATTACAGCGAGAATATATAAGAATCCAGTCAAGCAAAATGTTGTGTCATTCGTGGCCAACAAATGCACGCCAAAATGGACAAAAGTTATACCATCTGGAGCACAGGAGCTGCAGACCAAATACCCTTGCAAATACCCTCACCAAGCACATGCATTAGTGCTCAAAACTTCAAGAACAAATTTACAAAACTATTCTTTCAAAAATTTATCATGCTCTTTAATATATCCATATTCCAGATCAATAGAAATCCTAATCGCACACATTGGACCACAATCATTGAAGTGTCTCAGATATGATGTGCGGATCTGAGAATTTTAAAATCGGGAAAAAGGACCATTGTATTAGATTTTATTTAAGAAATTAACAATAAAGTAACAGGCACACCTCTTCCTCTTCTTGAGATTTATCAAGGCACTTTACAAAGATGGTCGGTACCAGCATACTCATTGGCCTCATCTCTTCCGCTCCCTCATGCTACTTCACACGCTATATTTCACATGACTGACCAGAGAATTTCACTGCCTGCAAA
This sequence comes from Isoetes taiwanensis, assembly GCA_021234155.1. Lineage (NCBI taxonomy): Eukaryota > Viridiplantae > Streptophyta > Lycopodiopsida > Isoetales > Isoetaceae > Isoetes > Isoetes taiwanensis. The sequence goes on from JAJEKV010000771.1 coordinate 43,613, forward strand.
TAATAGAGAATTCTAAGTATATGGAAGTCACATCTCTTATACACCTTACCGTCTTATACATCCTACCATCTAGGGATGAAAAAACACAAACAGACATTACTGAATTGAAAATGGAACTATAAATATCTCCAAGATTCTGAAATGCCATACTTCATCAAGCATAAATTTGCAAGATGCCACGTCTTGCAACTAAACAGACCCATGGTTTAGGACTATTTTGCTGAATGCTAATGGAAAAGCCACAGGAGTTTATTATAGAATTTTTGGCCACAATAGAGGGGCCAGATCAGAGTCATATCCCTGCAGATGCCAGATTAACCTGAGCAATGAAAGCCAAGCAAAAAATTCTAAAAGCTCTTAGATGCAGTAAGAAGCATAAGAATTAGAAAAAAATGCAGATAATTAGCAATGATGAAATAAAAACAGGGATATGTTCTTGATATTTTCAACTGTTCGGTGAACTATATTCACCTGTCTTTGTACACTTCCATATGTCTGCCATCAACGTCTATAGTTGACCAAAGAAATGAAATGAATCACGATTCTAGCACCGATCCAAGGTCTCTTAAATTCTAAAATCCGCCCAAATCATTTACCGTTCCTTTGTTCCGCAGGTCCATTGCAGAAAAATCCCCATTTCCCCCTTTTGGTCCCGGCAGCATTACAGATTATTTCTGTCAGAAAGTGAAGATTTTGGATAGATTTTAGTCCAATATCATGGCATCGACCTCAAATCCTTCTTTACCACTTCAACTTCGAAACAAAGATCTCCTTCTTTACCACTTCAACTTCGAAACAAAGATCTTGGCCAAAAATACACTTCTCTAGTGAAATGTAGCACTCTTGTTATACATGCACATGCAGTCGTTTCCTCAAACGAAACATAGAGCTTCGTTCTGATGAGATGAAGAGCTCTTCAAGAAGAACTTCGATAAGCCCATGTGGGCAACAGAAGTCTGGCCTGATGCATCGATAGCCGGATTTAATTTGCGCCATGCATTAGCCATTACCCTGCCTTAGCCTTAGCCTTTGCCCTTTGCCTTCCCAGTCGATGACCCCTTGTGATCTACCAGCTGCTGTTTCGATGGCGGAATAGTTAGCAACAGTTACCCATCTCCACGTCCAAGCCATAAGCAGCAGTTGATCAACCTCCACGGCAGATCAGAACAGGCGGCCCACGGTGCTCTTGCATAAGAAACCTAACAGAAAAACCTAAAGCAAAAGCAAGTTAAAACATAACATCTAAGCCGTCCAATTTCATTGAACGATCTCAGCCGTCCGATTTAGGGCGTGGTCCATTACATAACATTATAATATAAGATTATTTTTTACAGGTTTTTTTGGGAGATAACTATCAATGATGTTGATAGGAGTGATAGCCATGATTGTAAGACATTAGCAGGATCAAGAAAGTTCCATTGTATCAGGCCTGTTCATGCCAATGACCCTACTCAGGTAGCTCATATGGATTTCAGTTGCTTTTGTCGTCACTGCTGGGCAGGAAAGTATGGGAAGTGCATAAACAAAAGCAGAATAGGATCTTGGGTTTATTCTGAACTAAGTCCTGGTGTTGAAGAGGTGCTGGAAACTCTGCAGGGTCCTATCTATGAAGGGGATCATGAATGGGTATCTGATGAAGTTGATGTTGGGGATAATTTTGCAGTACCATCTGAGGCCAACAACAAAGAAAAAGTGGACTTTTATATTATCCGATGCACTAAACCTAAGCACATTGTGGAAAAGGCATTTAAAGATGCATGGGGTGCTAAATTTGCAAGAAGAGAAGTGGTTCTGTCAGGCAAGTATTACAAGTTCATGGGAGGAAATCAATATGAATTGCTTGAGGATGCACCAGAATGCCATGCATATAGCCACTTGGTCATGTCATGTTGTTTTGATATGTTACATGCAAATGATAACATATATAAACTTCCAATGAATGTTCATGATCATCTTCTGGACCGAGTTTTGGAGCACAAGAGTAGTCTATATGCTGAATAGCATAATTGATGATGATAAGGCTGCACCAAGTTGCTGAAGAAAGAGTACCAAATGAATATTTTACTGACATAATCTCATTGCTCTTACAAACACCTCATGTACATTCATTTGATAATGAAATCATATACAACATTGTAGTATATTCAAATGAATTATGGTTCTCATTCATTTGCAGATTGCAGATATGAATTGGCATAATTTTGAAGTTAATCCCTTACCAGACAATCAATCATATACAACATTGTAGTATATTCAAATGAATTATGGTTCTCATTCATTTGCAGATTGCAGATATGAATTGGCATAATTTTGAAGTTAATCCCTTACCAGACAATCAATCATATACAACATTGTAGTATATTCAAATGAATTATGGTTCTCATTCATTTGCAGATTGCAGATATGAATTGGCATAATTTTGAAGTTAATCCCTTACCAGACAATCAATACAACATTGTAGTATATTCAAATGAATTATGGTTCTCATTCATTTGCAGATTGCAGATATGAATTGGCATAATTGTGAAGTTAATCCCTTACCAAACAATCAATCATATACAACATTCATTTGCAGATTGCATAAACGAACTGGTACCATAAATGTGGAAACTTACATGCCTTCAAAAAAGTTCATACTTAATATCAGTATCTTACATGTAAAAAAGTTACATGCCTTCAAAAAGTTACAAAAAGTTACATGCCTTCAAAAGTTCATACTTAATATCAGTACATACTTGGATCAGCCGAAACATAACAAAATATAAACAAGCTTCAAACTTAGGACCGAAGATCTTTCAAAACCTGCAAATCCTTTAATATTTCCTTATCCAAGCCTCTTTATGAACTTCGTGCAAGAGTAAGACCTTCCTCCTCAGATTGAATATCCGAATCCACGTGTGTGACTTTCATTGGGGTAGGAATAACATCATCACTAACGGTTGTACGAGAAACTTTGGGATCTCATGTTCAGGAACCATCAGTTTTGTAAGACTTGGTGGACCAGGTCTTGCTTTCTTGCTGCTCCTAAGAATCTTCTTCTTACCTTTCCTCTTGGCAACAAAATTTGTAGCCATAGGTTTTGCATACTCAGTTGCACTGGAATTAGAATCCTCAGCCTTCTCAACCTTCACAGGTTTTTTCTTACCTTTGTCACTTTCACATCTGAATCTGAAGATTCATTCTCCTCGGATATTTCATGTTCATCTGACTTGAAGTAGCCAAGTTCTTCTTGTAGCTTCTCTGGTACTTCTATGCCACAACACGCCAGCATCAGACAATGCATAGTGTCCAAAACAGAACCAAAGCAATACACATGGAACTTATGGTCACATGATAACTTGATAAGAAAACTATAATCTGAGCTAAAAGATAAACCACAATCTTCACATCTTTCAGCAAACTGATCTACAGGCAGATCATAAATACCCATATGAACATTCAAAGCCTTCTTACCTCGATGAGCAAACTGCAAAGCAGTAATATGTTTGCACTTTGCATGCCAGAAAGTCATCCTATGACCATAAGCTTCTATATTAACTTCCAAAGACGTTATTTCCTCCTTCAACTTCTGCTTTTCGGATATACTAGCACTCCCAATGGTGGCAGAAAGCATGGCCATCAGATTTTCTTCCTCCTTCTTCAAATACTCCACCAAAGCCGAATTGTTAGGTAAATCAGCACTGTAAAGCTTAATAGCTTTTTTCTTCTCGGATATCTGTGTGTATAACAGCTTGCATGTAGCATCAGCACAGTTCATAGCTCCTTCTAGCCTTAACAAAGCTGCTTTTTTTGTAGTTATATCTTCTTCAGCTTTCTTACTCATATCTGAAAGACTTCTAATGTGATTCATAATTACATTTAAGTTAACATCAAAACAGTTAACTTCTTCCTTACTTTTGTGAACTATAGAATATCTATGAGAATCTGCAGCCAGAGATGCCCAATTCACCTTATAATTTTCTGGATCAGCCAAAGCTTTAGGGGTGTTCTGCCATACAAATGCCCTTGCAAATCGTGTCCGAACTTCATTATTAGTAGGGCCATTCGGTAAACTTTTGAAGCGGATCATTGAACTTACGCTCAAAAGCGGCTTGATCTCTTTCACATTTATCTTCCCCGACCTTAGTGGTACCACGAAAACGGATGAAAAACTTCGGCGGTGATACCTCATGTGACTTGATTTGACTCGGTTTCCTTCCTTCACACTCCACATTCCTAAACTCAGCAAATTCATACTGTGTTCTTGCAAGCTTCAGCTAAAAAAGTAAAAAACAATAAAAAAATAAGCACAAACAAGATTTCTGAACAAAGGAAAAAAGAACTGAGCACAAAGAAAAACAAACATTTCTGATCAAAGGAAAAAAAAGTAATGTGAGTACCTCTGCCACAGGCGTAGAACTCATGGTAGCGACCTCGAATTGTGCAAGAAAAAAACAGAGCTGGGTTACTGCTCGAAACTTCGTTCGGTCGATTGCCAGAGTGCAAGAGAAAGGATTATAGCGCGAAAATTGAAGCTCATGATTCCTTGAATCAGAGAGGGAATGATTCGCCGTGAGAAATGAATAACCCGTCAGTACCCGTCCGTCAGTACCCGTCAGCGCCCGTCCGTGTTCGCTAATGAAGGTGCTAACAAGGTGCTGGAACTCCTAAAAGTTGGGTAGGTTAAGTAAAAACATACCCATTGCTGTCATGTATTTCAACGATATCATTTTTGAGGGGATATCAGGTCTACATAGAGCTTCGGGATCCTTTAATATTCTTTAAGGCAAACGTTTGGCCCATACCAGGCAAGCCTTTGGCCCATACCGGGATATCAGCTGATGCGACTATAAAAGAGCATCATCTAACTTACAATTTCAAGCATCAAGCCCTTGTGTTGTAGCAGGTATACGATCTCTTGTGTTCCGGTGAATATGGCATCTCTTAAATCTTTGTTGAAACCTGAGGAGGTGGAGCTGAGTCTGAGTTTGATAAAGTCTGTCACGGCAAAAATACCAAATCGGGCAGCCCCAGCAAGAGTTGCTCCTGCTGAGACACAGGATGTTTCAGTAGTGAAAGCAAAAGCTTCAATAAGCAACGTGCCAGAACTTCCTGTTGATGATCCTTACAAGTGTTATGCCGAGTCCCAGTACCATCCACACGTCCTAGCTACATTTATCAGTACTGCCATGGCTAAAGCTGGTTATTCTCCCAATGTCAAGGGACAAGATGCGGCAAAAGAGGCCGAGGGGTTCTCAAAGTTTCTCACTGTGCTCCTTCAAAAGTTCTCCCAGTTCGTCAGGCTCAAGGAGTCCAGCTCTGAAAGGGTTACTAATAAGAGCCATGATTACCAGCCTCTGTTGGATTCGGTGGCTAACTTTGTGAAGGACGGCGCAGAGATTGCTGAGTGTCCTGCCCCGCCCACTCAAATTGCCAGCCGAATTGTGGGTATGGTAAAGGATGCAGCTCATTCTCTCACTGCTAGCCAGACCTCCAGTGCTGAAAAATGCATGTACACTATTTATGATATCCAAGGATCTGACAGAGATCCCATGACTAGCATTTACTACAGCAGTGTGAGAATGACAAGGAAGAGTGATGGAAAACAGAATGCTGCTGACAATGAGTTCGCTGTGATGAGGGCCACCTTCCAGCTTATCAGTGCCAATGTTTCCATGCATGCTAGCACTTTTGCTAAGGCTTCTGTCAAGGATGCTGGGGACTTTGTTGACTGGCTCAATAGTGATAGTAAGTAGACTTGTCAACAACCATTGTATTTTCCGTCTTGTCTCTTCTCTTCGGTGCCTTAGGGGTAAAAGCACGAAAGGGTGTACGTACATCGTACTGAATTGAAGGACGAATTTGTGCTTTTTTGGGGTACATTTTAGATGTACATCAAGATACTATGGTTTGTCGTTTTGTGTCAGATATGCAATGATTGCAAGATCATCCCTGACATTCCCCCCGAAATTCTTGGTTAACCACCGAACCACCGAACCAATTGAATGGATCCGTCCCTCCCTTTCGAAATCCCCCTTTCACGGATTTAAACCGAGCGAATTCCGGAAGCAAACACATGCCAATTGAATCTACAAGAAATACAAATCAATTTCAAACTGTTCATGGAGGGTGAGAATTCCAATGGAAGTGATGGTTCTAAGCGTAAGTATGCCGACATTGGCCGGTGTTATGCCACAAAACAAATAAAGCGGCGTGTTGATGGTCGGTAGATTGCATCCTCGATTCTTGGCAAACGCTTCGTCGAGATCAAAGATTAGTTTTTGTGATCGTTTGTTGCAAGATGACGAGGGCTTTTCTGTTTTGAACTTGTGAATTGGAAATCCTTCGAAGTTATTGTTATGAAATCAATGATCGAAACTTGAAAGATGGGCTTCAAGAAGTAAAGTCGCTAATAGCAAAGATAAATTGGCTGCAAAACATTCAGCATTATCAATGATTGTTGGAAAAAAGGAGATATAAACAAGAATGTTTCTTCAAAATTGCTAAAGATATGACCAAGAAATTTATCCAAAGCTGCAGCAGAAGAAGGAAGATAATGTCATTAAGTGGAGCAAATGTATGGGCTTTGGCGGGGAAGGATGCCAAGATAAAATAGAATCGATGATTCAATCAAATGTCAGGTTCGTGAATTTTGGCTTGACAATACCAAAGTTTCACCAAAGGTTAGAGATGTCATGAAGAGGAGAACACAAGCAATACAATACCTTGATATCTCACAGGTTTGCTCTTGTAATTGAATCAATTCAGTTTTGGAGATTATGTTTTCTTCCAAAATTCTTTCATGACTTTCTTCTGTACATTCTAGTTCTGTTCCGAGTGACCTGTTAATGAATACACATGGTTTTCATGAAATGTATTGCATTTTACATTGTTTACATTTATACATTGTTTACACAATGAGAGAAATCTTTGCGTTGATGTGCTATTAGGTACTTTTTAGATGTACATCCATTTACATGTCCATGCAGCTGCATTTACATGTACTTGAATATCAAAATTACATCATTTTACAGTTTAGTGTACTTTCAGGTAATGAAGCCAAACAAATCTGACATATGTACATTAGTTGTACTAATATTGTAACATTAATGTGATGTACTAATATTGGAACATTAATTAGATGTACACTGGATGTACATTGGATGTACATTGGATGTACATTGGATGTACGATAACAGATCGATTGGGCTGTAGTCTGTACATTAGATGTCTTGATGTACATTAGATGTACATTGATAACAAGATCGATGGAAGCTGTTGGATGGACATTTTATGTACATAGACCATACATTAATTGTACAATAGTATAGTTCAATACTCTTTTGGCATCGGTTTGCCGACATCATTTTGCTAACATGGTCTTTAATGGTTTTGTTATTGCGATCCGAGCTTTATCAACGGTTTGTATATCGAGAATCGATACCAAAATTTTGCCTTCGACGGTTAAAGTATCTGAAACCTGATTGCATAAGGAAATTGAAGGAGAGAAACACATGTTGTTGTGTCAAACATGAGCAAGCAGATCTGTACTGAAAGGCCTTCAATGATATGAGGAGATCCCTACATGTTAATTGCACACTTGCTGCTGCGATTGTTACGTGCATCGACAAAACAATGGAGTATGTCAAGCAAACAAAGAAGACTTTTGATAATGTTAGTATCTTGTGGAGGTCAACGGTTTGCGAGAAATTTGTGACGGATGAATGGCATAAACTAAAATGCATCAAAGGCGAATGTGATGAATGTGGAGTGAAGAAATTCGACATCTGTCCAAGCGAGGAAGATGGAATTGAGAATGTGGACTGGCAAGTATATGCATATGTCAATGAGCCATCAAAAAGGTACATCGGAAGGCTTAGATTAGTTGATCGAGAATGACAAAGCATCTGTTTTGTTAAAGAACATGAAAAATCAGCTTGCTAAGTTCTGAGATCATAACTTTTCTGGCCTGCTTGGGCGAGCAAAGCAGTTTAAAAGATGTGTTGAGAAACTCCCGGATAATAGTGTGTTGTGCATTTGTTGACTTTGCGAGAGAACTACACATTGAAACCGAGGGACGAAGTGCAATCCGAGCATTGGAATCCCGATCAAATTAGTATTTTGGTCCATATTTCAATGATGAAAATAGAAGGTAAGCTTAAAACAACGATTGCATTTCTATGTTTAGGATGATGAGAAAGCATGACACTCATTTTGTGCAACATGGTTTTAAATTACATTTGGGGTGGCTTAAGAATAATGGAGGTGGACACATAAACCTTCATTATGTGTGGTCGGATGGTTGTGCATCTCAATTCAAATCTGCCGCGGGCATGGTATGGAATCTGTAGATACCATGTTGAAAATAAAATTCGAAAGTGATATGGAATTTCTTTGGATCTGGCCATGGGAAAGGCACACATGATGGCGAGGCTGGTATAGCAAAGTTGTGGCTTGAGAGCGGCGAGAGAAAACAAAATGGCATGCCGGTGGCAGTAAAAGCGGACTTGTGCGGTTTTAAGGGCCAAGGAATCGGATTGTGAAAGGGTGTTTTGGGAGGTTGGAAAAACAGATGTGAACAGGCAGCAAGCATTCAATTGCAAGACTTTTACGGTACTCAGCCAGATACATTACGTGTCAACTATAAACCAAAGAGATCCAACAAAGTTGCTATGGAGACCACTCTCGTGCTTTTGTGATGCTTGCATTAACTTCAATTGGTTGAATTGTGAGAACATTAAACATTGTGGAGAATGGTCTCTAAAAGTTTGGAGCCCACGGATCATATTGCCTCTTGTGGTGAAGCTAAAAATGATGTGGATGTTTTGTATGCGTAAGGCGAGGCTGGTTTAGATGACAACTTTGTAGGAGTTTGGATGTATTTGTGTCTTTTGCGATTTTTGAGACAATGTGGAAGGTGTTTCATACTATGTTATCATGTGCACCGAGGGGAAAAGCATGCATTGGAAGAAGATTCAATTGATGACTATGGAAATGATTACTCTGCTGGCACTAGTGTCATTGAAGGACAATATTATGAACTAATCCCGGCACTGCCACAATAAGTATAAAGCGCTTCCTACTAAGAATGTTTTGGTACCTGCAGAAATACGTGATTGGGGTTCGAATCCCATTCAAGAAAGTAAAACACAAAGCTGAAGGGGCAAGCCTGACATTTCACTTGCCAGATGAAGTCCATGAGACATTGTTATCACAACTTCCAGCAATTGTAGATGACTTGGACTAAGTCAGATCTGTGGTACTTTCCAGAAATATTGTAATACTTTGTTCATATAAGAGATAAGAACTGAACAAATTTTCATTGTGCATGACAAGGACTACTTCAATAGTGCATTAGGTACATCAATGTACATAATATGTACATCCTATGTACATCTTATGTACATCTGTTGTACATTCCAGAGATATTTGTTAAGTGTAAGTTGATTAGAATTGAACATAAGAAAGTTGAATTACATAAACATTAAAAATAGTTTCAGTCATGGCAAAGATAAGAAATGGACAGGTCTTCATGTACAAATGGTTCATATATTTATATTGTGGACATAAATACAACACACACGAAAGTGAGCATGGCTCATAATTCATGGCCTAGCTTCAAAATGTCATTAGGAGCGATATCTTATGACTATTGCATCATGTCTTCCAGCCGCCTAGAGGTGTAGAGATATCCTCTAACTTGTGATAGTCCATGCGGTTTCTATAGCTCGTGCCATAGGCAAACCTTTCCATCCTACATGGCCTTCATCTTCCGGACCGTGCCTTCCCCAAGGGTTGTGCAACAAGTGAGTTCTTGCCAATATACATTTTGTGGTTGCTCGTTCCTCATAGTTTTCAATTTGGTCAACCTTTTCCCACAGTCGAGAACAGCGGTATAGAGGCGATAATCGGTCCCCAACCCTATGTGCTTGCGGCTTGTGTTGGTTTCTATTACCTCACGGATGCGTGAGAACTCTATCTCTTAGTTTCATAATAGTCTTTTGTGTTTGAGTCCATTCATCTACAAAGCAAATGAAGATTGACTTAATTATGTATACACACTCATAATTGTACCAATAAGAAAGACGGTAAAAGCAGAGTACTCAAGTGCAATGAACAAAACTTTCATACATATATTCATAACATTTGAATTTGTACATCGGTTTTAGTCTGTACCAACAATGGGCCACTTTCGAGAGGCCAATAACATGACGGCGGTTTCTCCATTGCTTGCTCCATATATTGACTAAATTTAGGCGTGAGCACCCAAGTTGCTGCCATAGTTTGCCCGACAAAATATTTTCCACGCTTTCGATATGCTATCTCTGCATTAGTCATTGGATGCTCTTTTACATACACTATACCATCTTGAGCCATTTTCAATCCATTAAGCCATGGAATGAGCTCCATGACAAACAAACCGTCGCCCGACTAATATTGGTGTCAAGAGAAAGGACATATGTAGCTTCCTACGGGATTGAGTGGATTTGTATCTCTCGTCATCGATCAAAAGCGTATTTCCATAGTACTCTGGGTACTCTTTCCATACCCGACTAATGGCTTTCACAAACAACCCCTTTTGAGGTTTGGTGGGGTGTTTGTGTGGCGAGTCCAATCAACTCTTGCTCTGGCTGTAAACAAACTTCAGACTTTATGGAAAAAGCATCACAAATTTGATCCACAATTGGTAGAAGATTTTTAGAAGTGAGTGAAGACCGGATGGCAACATCAAACCCTTCTCTTACAAATGCAAACGGTGATGCTAACCACGGCTGCTGTAAAAAAAAAACTGTTTCCTATATTGAATTGAAGCTCATCTTTCTGGATCTTTTGGTATCTTGAGTTAATATTTTCATTCTTGTGCACACTCTTGCCCAACACAGAATTTAAGTCAAAGATAATGAGCTTTCTCCCTGAATTAGATGATTCACCTGTCAGCAACAAAACACTTGAGAGTCTATTCACAATTTATAATTACATTTCAGATTACACAATTGAGAAAACACATTGATAATTACACAATTCTTATTTGCACAGGTGTAAGTGAGCCAAATAAATTAATTTTTTTCATTACTTATTGAGTACAAAAAGCTGGAGCATGGCTCATACAAAGCGTAATTCACAAACAAGTCAAAGGGACTATCTACCACGTGTAGGAACAACTGCTTGTATATTCATCTCGCCTTCTACAATTAATGCCTCCATTAGATGATCCCTCCGTGACTTGGCATAGGCATCAGTGAACCAACTGGGTGTCATCTGCATGGTGCACAAGTATTAGAGGACTATACCAACAAATAACTAATAGGAAAATAACATGTTCTACTTACAAAAATGGAGTTTGGTACGTGCATTAACCACGGCATCTATGAATTTGTGCATGTAAGCCACAATGTACATGCAAGGGTTCTTTGGTACTAGTTTACGGCATTTTAGGACAGAACACGGGGAGCATCAAAGTTCTTCCTACCATGGTTTAAGCTGTTGGATCCGAGCATCATGTTATTGATCACAAGCTTATGAAACACGCAAAATTGCAATGTGAGAATAAATCAAGCATAAGAAATTGCAATATGAGAATAATCAAATCATAAAACTAAAAGCGAAACTCATACTTACTTACGGACCACTTTAGCATCGGGTACATAGCCTTTTGGGAGAGAGGATCGTATACTTGGGCTAGCTATAGATGGACAAGAGCTTTCCACTTGGGACCGGCAAGCACAAGTATTGCCAATGCCACATTTGGGCCTTGCGGAATTGGAACAAATATGTATTAGCATCTTGCAATCAAAATGCCATCCAGCCCTTCCTTTATGTTAGTGTTACGTGCATCCTTTGTTCTTGAGGGAATTCACAAAATTTCGGAAGGTGTCCGGTCGAGCAGTAAAAACTTGTGTTTCCAATCGGATGGAAGGCGCTACAAAGGTACACGCACACAAATCGAGAATACATATTAATACATAAGATGAGTGACTTAGGGAATGAAATAACATAAATATGTTGAAATGCTAGCCTACCTCCCATAGACATCTACCATCTTAGAGGTCAAGTCCGACTTCAGCGAGAACTTCGTCAACATCACTTTGAAAGATAGAGGGTGCGAGGCTTAGGAGGGGGTCCTATAAGGAGTGAATGGAACCAACCTTTTCGGTCGGTTCACTAAAGCGTACACAAGGAAACAACGGCATTAGCAAAAGAATATATCTATTGTAATCAATTGTATATTACTCACCTTGTAAATTCATCACTGCTTGGCATCTTACGTGGATTTGTTGCACCTTATTTGTTATCACATCAATATTTGCTTGTAGATCCTCATCCTCTTCCTCTTAGGTTCCGACTTCGGAAGGATCAGGATCAGCTTCCTTCACGGCCTGTGATCGTGTCCTATGTACAAAAAAAATGTGGTTAATTATCATAAATCTAAGATGTTTAACAAAATTAGTTCATCTTGGACATACCTCTTTCTAGGTGGTGGTGGCACTTTTTTGCTGGAGATTTTTTCTTTTTCGGGAGGACATTTTTTTCTTCTTTGGAGATTTTGCACTTTTTTTCCTCTTGGAGTGCCATCACCGGCATTCTTTTGCCTCCTCTTTGGAGTGGACTCAACTACCAACTCGGCTTCCTCTTCCCGGTATCTCACGGGATAAAATCGGATCGATTCCTTTGTAGCTTTTTACGTAACGAGGTCAGGCTGGGACCTGCAGATGATCTTTGAGGCAGGTTTGAATCTTTCTTAGCTTCTACAATTACTAATTTAGCACTTGGTGATGAAGGAGTTTCTGTTGCAGCAGTCATTGAAGGGTCTGCACCTGCAACTGCTTTAGCTTTCTCAAGTGCCATCCTCTCAATTTCCTCAACTTCACTTTGCCATGTTCGAGGAGGCAGCATTTGCGCATTGTTCTATTACCGGCAATTTGTAAATGTCATTGGTGATCGGAGCTGGAAGGTAGAGGGTCTCTGATTCGGATGCGCTTATTATGCTCGATCAAATCGTAAAGAGAGTCGATCTGAGATGGCTCAAGAACATCGACCATTAAAAGCGCATACGGGATAGGAACAACCTCATGCAAACAAACAAATGATCTAAATTTCAATAGACATACAAGAACATGAAAAGCGAGAACTAATGAGAAATATCACGGTACATTACGCCAAGCATGTACATTTCATGTACATAAAATGTACCAAATGTAAGTAACTACATTTAACCATAGCCAAATGTACATGTACATGTTCCTCAATGTACATAAAGGTACATCGGTGTACCCAAATGTACGACGATGTACCCGGATGTACCCGGTATCGGTTAGGGAATGTAGATCTGCCAAAAAAAAAAAAAGCACATATATGTAAAAATGCACATACTTATGAATCCATCTGAGATGCACTCTAAAAATAAATGCATGTACATCTATTTGCGGATGTAGACTCCATTAGAGACATGTACAAGCGATACAAGCTGCAAGGTCAAGCTCAAAAATAAAAGCATCAATAAACAAGCAAATATATGCCTATGTACCTCGCTTCTGGATGTACACTAAAAGTTATACATGTACAAGGAATAGCAATGCTTTGAAAGCCATACATGTAGAACTATGCGATTATAATAACAAATATGAATTAAGTGAAATATAAGTTTAAATTAGTTGAGAGCAATGCATACCTTTCTGCCCGGGGAAACCAAGCTGAATTCGAATGCCCTCATCGGATGCAACCTTTTATGCAATTACGTCTTTCATGGACCAGATAACACACACAAGCGAGAAGAGGCAATAAGCATCTCTGCATGGAGCTAGCAGCAACAAACCAGTTTTGCCAAAGCCTTGGCCACAACAGTACATGGCTGAATGTGATGAAGCTGCTCTATAGAAGTAGCTCCTCTGGGGGTAGGGCCTCGGGTGCTTGAGAACAATAGGTCCTGCTCTCCCCATGAAATCAAAATCTGTGAATGCCTTTTTTGAACCAATTCAATGCAATTAAGTTTTCCTTTGCTTGTTCAATTGAGATTTCATGCCTTTCAATTTCTTTAGTTGCTTCTGCAAACCAATATCTAGCTTAGAAGAGTCTTTGCTCTTTATCATGTCTACTCATAACCAAGTCTTCCAACTTGTACTTCAACACTCAGAACATAACTTGATTTCCGGCGGGATCACGGGACAATTTGTCAAATTCTGTTTTTGTCTCATCTATTTTCGGCGGTCTGCTGCGGATCTTAGGATAGCATATCCTTTCTACCCTCAATCCGGTGATGACCTTCAATGCATCCCTCCTTCTTTCTTCCAATGCTTCTACTTCATTCAATAGGTTAGTTTTCTCCTCCAACCCATGCTTAAGTAGCGCTTTATTGTGTCAACATCGATCTAGAATAACCCGGGGCTCTAATATTCTGGCGCAACACGATGTCTGTTTGATAGTTGAGGATTTACCCGTTGTAGGGTCCTCGTAACGTCTGAAATGAGGGTTTTGGCAAGATCTTTGGCGGTCCTAGCCACGTCCACCCAATCAACAAGCCGTCCCTTCAAGTGAAGAGCAAATGCTACGGCAAAATAGGTAGAAATATAATGGTTTGTAACATGTTTCTTGCCATAAACCAATTCATTATATTTAAAAAATCATCTTTCCATGCGTTACGGATTCTCCCTTCCTTGAATCCTCGTCTGTTTTTTGGAGCTTCACCCCATACCTCGTTCATAACCATCTCTAGATTGGGTATGTGGGCCTCTGCATGTTTATCACGGAGGTCTTTGGCTTGGATCACCTCGGAACCAAAGCGTAAACTCCTTGGAGGTAAAATCCTTTGCGGAAGCAGCGGCTTCTTGCTTGGGCTGTGGTGATGAGCAAGCACTCATCCGGGGCGTTTTGGGGCCATAGCTAGATGAAGAATTCGTGATCGAATTCAAGAGAGAAGGCGGGCGGGATAGTGAGCGAGAGGCAAACCAAGAAAGAATTTGGGAAAGAATTTCAAAATCCGATAATTGCGGGTTCAGAGTAGTGGATAGCCATTAATCATGGCAGTTACTAGCGGATCATGATGACAGTTATTCCAAAAATGTGCATTTTGTACATATGTATATGTACAAAAAGGGCTACATTTATAGACACCCTTTCATGCTTTTACCCTTAGTATGCACTTATTCCCCCTTTGTGTCGACACTATTATGGATGAGAATCCAAATTATTATAAATAAATGAAGTGTTCTTAACCCATCATCAAGTGAAATATAGCATAGTTAGAAGTTAGCAGTTATTCGTTAGCTAACGGCTAACGCAAAAATAACGGCTAAGGAGTTATCAGCCAAGGTGATAACGTGTTATTTTGAGGCCAAAAAAAAATTGGAATTTTAACAAAATAAAACTTATTATTGACTAATTCGAGCATGCTGAATTCAAATATGGAATCAGAATTTTGAACAGACTACTCTAACCTGCTGAAAATTCATCTTAGTACCCAAACCTATGTTGTTCGGTCTTTGAGTAATTCCCTTCATGTATCGCATGCTCCACCGGTATTGGTATTGGATCGTCATGAACTTACAACAAAGCAATCGTTATAAAACTTCGGCACATGGAAAGAAACATACACGTTTGCTTTGTTTTGGATTCTTGTAGCGGCGGTAGAAGGTCATTTCTTTGCGACCAAACAAACCCGCCGCTTCTTACGTAATATGTTACGCTCCTTCTTACGTTTTTTCGTCTTCGATTCGATGCAATCAAGCGGGCTGTTAGCACCGGAGGCGCCAAAGGAGACACGGAGGAGAAGCATAGGAAAAAAAACGAGAGAGAAAAAATGGGTCGAAAAAAAGTGGTCCCAAAATAATACGTTATTTTTCGTTATTCTTTTTATAACGGATAACAGCGTTATCGCGATGATAAGAAAGAGGTTTTCACGAGATTTCGGAAGATGACACAATGGGCCGCGTACTTGGTGAAGAGCTGAAAGATTTGTAAGCCAAGAGCATTGTGGTCAGCAACCTCAGGGCTTCCATTCAACTTGTGAAGAAGTCTAACAACAATGATTTCAAATTTCTGAAGCTCAAGTTCTGTCTGTTTCGAAAGCGTAGCTCAGGGTAAGAACTTTGCCATAGGCATATAGAATTAGAATGCACTTTGCCATAGGCATCTAGAATTAGAACGCACGTATCGGAGTATCATGTGTTTCATTGTCGATTGCAAAAGCTATCTTGAGCCTTTTCGTTGAGTTATTGACATGATGAAGAACAATTGCTTTTAGTGTGTTATCTCCAACAAGTTGAAGGGCCCGATAATGTGGTGTTGTCCATGTCAAACAAAAAAACAATTTAAGTCTACATTTTAGTTTTATGCATATCATAAAGAAAAAAATTCAAGTTTCTTTGCATCAAAAGAATGACCATGCTGGGATTTGTGACCGCCATAGCAATTGAAGGCAGTATTGTACCTGGTTTATCAGTGTTCTATTTAGGGCATGAATTTTTTCTTCAATTGTGGTAAATGCAGATGTTGTGTGATATGCAGGAGAAATATTGTGATGTTACTTGCCTTGCATTGTTCCACATATGAAATTGTTATATAGTTAAGAGCAAGGGATGACAAGGGCTGGGAATCACTTATGTATTGTCTTTTTCACCACATGATACTTCAGATCTGTGCATGATGACAAAGCATATATGAAGTCTATATCCGATTAAGAGCAAGGAATCCTATATTATAATGTTATTGTGTAAGTGTTGGACCCAGCCCTAATTTGGACGCTCCAGATTTGATCAAGCCAATGGAGGAGATGATGCCACGTCAGTTTCTTTAGATGTTTTTTTTGGCTAGGGTTCGCGAAGGCTATGCTAATCGGTCAGCGGATGCTTGGCTCTATGTCAGTCGTGCAAGTTTCAACGTCCCTAATAGATTTAAAGGGCAAATAGGGCGGAATAGAAGATGTTTATCCATCACTTAAAAAAGATGTCCGGCCGAAGATTTAAAGGGAAATAGTTAGAATAGAAGGAAAAAAGGGGCCGGATACTTTGAAGGAAGAATGGCAGAGTCGATCATTCGTTTCACAGCCGGATATGCAGGGCATAGGGCCGGATATACAGCCGAATCTGTTTATCCATCACGTAAAAACATGTCTGGCGAAGATGATTCAGAGAAAAAAGGGGCCGGATTGCCAGCCCGGGGAAAGAGCTTAGAAAAGACGATTCGGAGAAAAATGGAAGATAAGAATAGGCCAGATTGCTAGCCCGGGAAAAAAGTTTAAGCCGCAACAGAGTCATCTGTGCTGCTCATGGGTGAATGATTTGCTAGGAATGGACCTTTAGAAGCCCTAAGCCGTTTCTTCTGCTGGTTGCAGCTATGCTATCTTCTGTGTTTCTTTTGACTATCACAAGCATCAAGCGGCTGCTCATGGGTGAATGATTTGCTAGGAATGGACCGTAAGTGTTCAGGTAAGAATTGATTAACATGTTGAGATTATGGGTGAATGATTTGCTAGGAATGGACCGTAAGTATTCAGGTAAGAATTGATTAACATGTTGAAAATCTCTTATGTTTTGCATTGGTTGATTATCTTAATGCTTATCATTTAAATTGGTTTATTTATGGCAGATATTTAGAGGTTTGCATGAGATATTTGGACATTTGATGAGCAAAGCGTGCATGTGGTAAAGCAGGAATTCACATAGAAGATCAAGCTTTTGTAACAAAGAAATGTTGCCACATTGTGGGCAAGATCACAGTCACAAAGGTCTTTGATCAGGTTCTGGCTTCTGCTTTGTTATCTTTTTATTAGCTTTATTGTATTTGCCCATGTTGGTTCCTTCATAGCTTATAGTGAATTCAAACCATGTTGTATATAAAGAATCTAGAGCATTTTGCGTGGATTTGGGGAATCAATGATGTTGGCATGATAATATTTTTTTCTCTCCACAGCCAACAAAAGCACATGCACATGTATATAGGTGTAAATAAATTTATTGTTCTGGCTGTTTATTGGCATAGGATGATCCGCACTCCCCGCACCCATCTCCAATTGGCATGACTTGTCGGCTTTTTGTAGTTTTGGCCTATGGACTCTCAATGGTGTTTTGGCCTATAGCTTTATGTAACTGTTTCAAGTTTGTATTTTGGAGAGAATTGCAAGTTCTTATAAATTAAATAACTACGTTCTTAAATCTGTCAAGTCCCGTACCTATTGCTGGCTGCATCACCATCTCAAAATTTTAGTTTATTTTTCACATTCTGCAACCAAGGACTGAGGTCTTCAGGTAAAGCCGCTGAATCTCATGCCATGCGATCATGATTGATTCCTTTTGTTGGTATCTTGAATATTTGTAATTTCTTTCGCTTTTGAAGGTTGAAGATTTGTGAGGGCATGTCTTTGGATCTCTCGCAAACAAAGCAGGAACAATTTTACATTTTCTCTCGCAAATATCACAGGAAAGGCTAGATAAAGTTGAGTGGCATATAGCAAACTAGACATTCTGAACTCATAGAGAACTAAAGTGGCATTTCACATGCTGCAAAACAGAATTGCGTTTGAAATGACAACTTATGCAGCTTTTCTGGCAGCAAGAACAAAGCTATTGCCATGAATAAAGACAGGGCGTTACAAATGAATGATGAAAATACAGATTATAAAAGCTCAAAAAGCAAGGAAGAGCTGCAAAGTTAGGAAATTGTAGGAAATTGATGTCACCAGTTCTCTACCTTTGTTGGATCCATGGAGTGCATCATTTCAACAATGATGCTTTAAGCAATGCTACTTCTTTAAATGATTGTGGAAAGCTTCCCACTGATTTTCAGGGAGATAAGACCATAGCCTTAAAGAGGTTTGCAGTGGATGCAATCAAATATGGGATTGATTGTGATAATGGTGACTTTCAGGCTTACTTAGATGACGACATTGATGCTAAAGTTGTTGATGTGTATGGAACACATATATAGGGCACAGAGACTTCCAAAAATGATGCACAATGCAGTATAAAGTATACAGGTTTTGAAGTGTTTGTAGGTGACAAATTGAAAAGAGCCGAAGAGATATCTGAAGACTGTGAGAGGAAGTGTTCTTCGAATTATAAGATCAAGGAGAACGATCAAAGTTCCAATTGTTCCTCTGTGGAAGACAGTTAGCATATGCCAAGGTGATACTAAGGTATGTGAATTGACTATAAGGCATATGAAGTTGAGAGATACTTTTTTTTGTCAGACCTACATTTTAACAAGTTAAAGTGGTTGTTTTAAATCTGTTTTGCTCTCCAATGATAAAGGAGAATCATATATGTAAATAATATCAAGCATTTCTGATCACAGGTTTATTCCTCAGAAGTATAAAATGATTAATTATTTAACTGGGGTGTTTAATAGGGGTATTGGAGCCACTATGAACTATTCTACTGGAAATTTGGTTAGCCCAAAGGACTGCGCAATCATATTTAACATGTCAGGATATTAACCTGACCTTGATGTACGTGGACATCAAGGTGGACAATAAGGCTGTTCCAACAAAAACCGCTTGTGTCCAGTTACAAATGTTGATGTCTGGGTTTCTGTGTGTATCTAATGTTCCATCGCACCTTTAAGGGCAAAACCCTTGAGCAGCAGCGGCCTGTTTGTTAATTGCCAAGCAATGCTGCTATCCTTTTTTACTGCAAAGATAAAAGCGGCATGGATAAGCTTAGCTTTGCATCCTCCGATATGAGCTTGGCCCATCCAAATACGTAGGTGGTTCTTTTGGAATTGGAGTCCAGTGGCCAAAATTTGGTGACAGCCGACCTAGCATCCTTGAAGCCTACATGAAATATAAATCTGTGGGTTCGAGATAAATTTGTGGGTTTTTTTTTTGCTTAAATTGTATTTTTATATGTCTTCCGCAACAATGAGCTTAGCTCAACTTTTGTCAAAGGCTGCATAAAATGTAGGTATATTTCTTGGTTGCTGATATAGATGCTACCCTTTTTGTGTATTTTGGTCCCTCCATGAATTAAAAAAAATCCTAGCCTTCTATGCCAATGATCATTGGCAATTCACAACAAATCTGGTTCGTACATGTGGCATTAGCCAGATACAAGTGGCATCAACCCCAGATTAGTAGCAAAAGAACAGATGCACAATACAGAGATGTGAACAAGTGGCATCAGCCAAACATTAGAAGCAAAAGAGCCATACATTAGAAGCAAAAGAACAGAAATAGCCAACCAAAACAACAATAAGGTATGAACATTGAACATTAGAAGCAAAAGAACAGAAATAGCCAACCAAAACAACAATAAGGTATGAACATTGAACCGGTAGGGGAATTGGACCCCACGGGCAAAACACCGTGTTCCAAAATCCAACAGATGAAGAGGGGCGAACAATAGCAAAGAAAAACCCTTTGATCGGCACAAGCACACCAATCCCAAGAAGAGAGGAGAACAACAAGAAGAAAAAAACTCGATCAACACAAGCAAAATTCCCTCCGGGAAAAATTCCATCCTTGAGAAATAAAACCCAATCGTAAAATGGCCAATGATTGCTTCCGAATAGCCGTAAGAAGCTTAACCGAAAAGAGGGCTAAATTGATTGATCACGGACTGGCCGAACCTACTGCGGCACTGGCCCTAGAACAAAGAATGAACAAGAGATAAACGAATAAAAAAAAAGGCATGGCCTCCACCAAAAATCGCCCAAAGCTCTAGAAACGAAAAGACAATCATAGACAATCACACGCTCGAGACTTCGGACATCCCAACTCCGGCCGCCTCAACCGCCGCAGGCATAAACCTTGGGAGAAAAATGCCCCATCGAATGGCCCAAATAATTTCAATAAAACAAAAGCCAACAAAACCGCAAGATGCGCCATTGGGGAACCCATCAAAGGGGTTTTGTTTGTTTCTTTGATGTGTTTGTTATGTTATATTGGTGGTTATTGTGGACGGGCTGTTTTTAGTTCATTGTTGTGGACTTTTAGACTTTCTTAAACTTATGTCCTTTGCAAATAGAATTTTTGTTGCTTTTGCATGATGCAAAGTGACTATCTTTGAAAAAGATTTAAGGTTTATAAAGGAACCCCAAGTTCCAACGGCCTTGGATAACTCTGCATTGCACGCATTTACCAAAAAGTTGGAAACCAGTTATAAACTCATTAAAGATAACAATAAACATGAAACATTTGTGTGAATATGTTTTTTAAGAGCAATTCCATTGATTAAGATAAAGCAAAGACTAATCAAATTACATTTGACATTGATAAAAGTTGCAAGCAAATATACAATTAAAGTCTTAGAACATTTTACACATTTCCTATTAACAACATATGCCTCATTCAACATACATATTGCAACATATTGGTATCCATAATACAACTAATCTCATGTTGAAATACGTCAGACACATACCGATTTATTCTCAAATGCAGTAAGAATTAACAAAAGACCACATCGGTTATGTGGTGAGAACCAACAAAAGATCGCATCAAAAGATCGCAACCGTTATTTTAACAGGATGCGCGCTTTTCTTATTGTGGCCAAAACATTTGCGAGCTCTGGACTTATGCCCAGCAACGCTGGGCACCATTACTAGTCTTATATTATAATGTTATACTAGTAATGGTGCCCAGCGTTGCTGGGCATAAGTTGGGAGCCTATAAATGTTTTAGTCGGAATGAGAAAATTGTATAGTCATAATCCAACTTTATCTTGGGAAATTGAAAAAAAGACTTGAGAGGTAGTTTATCTTGGGAAATTGCGAAACGACTTATCTTGGGAAATTGAAAAAAGACTTGAGAGGTAGTTTATCTTGGGAAATTGCGAAACGACTTGGGAAGTAGGTCATTTTACAGAATAAAACACAAAAATAGGTTGTGGATAGAATATTTCATAAACGTATGAGGTGGCATACTATGATATCATAGTGTCCATATATGGCATCTTGAATGGGTATCCTTGCAAATATATGTCAAGCAAAATCAAATTTAAAGTTAAGAATGGAATGAAAGGCCTCATATGATGTCTAGAATGCCTAGCATATGACAACATTCTTTGATTCTCAATATTTTGAGTGTTGAATATTCCTTTGGCATTGCAAATTATAAGCAACATTTGAATTAGAGTTCATTTGAATTAGAGTCCATTGTTATTCAGTGAGTGAGAACCAACATAGCATTAAGCAAGAGATTGCAAACTCTCTCTCTCATAGTATTCCTCCAAAAAAAATAGCTTGATGATAAATGCGGCTATGTGCATATTCCAAAAAACATCAATGGATCAAGTAGCAGAAATTTGGGTAAAGGCTTTTTCGGATGAACACCATCCCTTAATTGCAGAGATGGGGCAGTGAACGTTGTGTTTGAAGTCAGAACTGTTGCTCCAGATTGCATTGTAAACTTGAAATTGTAATTACCTCCAATGTTCAAATTTGCACTTGCCTGCAGATACTTAATAAGAATGGCTTAAAGAGCACATGTTGAAGACAACTGCTAAGCATGAATACTATAATCTGTAGGCTTATTAAGAATTTCGTAAGTGTCAATACCATAATCTGTTGGCTTGTCTTCACCTAGCCAGTGTGCTTATCAAAAAAGCATTATACGTTCTCAACACAGAATTATAGGGCGCTGCCATTGTCATATTGAACCACGTCTATGATAGATCAAATCTTATCATGCAGCTTACTTTCAAAACATTAATACATTCAAAACTAAAGCTTACTTTCAAACTTAATTAAATCTGCCAAATGATGGCATCCTGACAAAAAGCTTTTTCACACCACAGCTCTGCACCTGTCCAACTCCCGCATTCATAAGCAGCTAACAATAAGTAATGACCATGCGGGTTTAAGCAATTTCTCTTTTTTCATGCAACTTTCCTGATCGTGCAAGCATATCCACCATGCAAATATAGTGATTCTCTATTAACACAGTACTATATTCTTTCATTAGATTAAAATAGTGGTGGCCCTTTTTCACCAGGCCAGCCTAGACATGTGAATGTCACAGAATCAGGTTTCAACCTTAATTTCTGCATCAGTTCTCAAAACAGTTTACAGCCTTGTTGATTTCATTACTCATGCTAAATGCTTTTATCATTCAAGATAAAAGATCAAATGCTACTTCTATTTCCAATAGAGAACCGCACGTGTCAACTAAAGTATTGCGAACAAAAATGTCTGTTTAAAATCTTTTCTCTTGAGCTCAATGTGTATTTTCCTGCCCCTGTCTAGGACCTTACATGCTAATAAAGAGGTAACACATGTGAAGCTGTTTGATAAGATTCCATCCATTTTCTTCTGTTCAAAAGCTTTTAATGAAACTTCATCAACACCATTTTCTGAATATCCTAGAATTAGTGCAAGCTAAAATCCAACATCTCAAATCAAATTGGCAACTGATCGAATATTTCTTGGGCCTCTATCAGTGCACCGCATTTAGTGTGCATAGCAAGCACAACAAACAAATGTTTTTCATACCCCTACCTCAAAAGTTCCTGGCGTATCTCTCTACCCATGTCTAAGGCTCGTAAGCTAGCACAAACCTCCATATGCAGACAAACGTCTCCACATTAGAAAATATGCCACGAAGTTCCATTTCTTTAAATAATGTTAACGATTCTGAACCCAATGCATTACCTGCAGAAGATACAGAAAATGGGTCGGCTCATGTTTCTTCCAGTATTCTACCAGATTGTTGCATCTCCTGAACAACATTTTTAGAACAACGAATACCCTGCAGAAGAATTGCATATTTGTCAAATCATGATAGCTCTGCAAAGAGGGGCAACATAACCTGGCTATGGCATCCTTCCTTCGGCCGCCCCTGCAACCCTTAAAAATTTTCAGTGCAAGAATCCATGCCGATACTGCAGAATCCTTTGCAGCCATCATATGCCATAGCTGTTGTTGCAAGATCGAGCTTCTGGCACACATAATGAAGAGGAGCCATCGGATCAATCAAACCCTGTTTAATTAGATCTCGGATAAACTGAAGCAGCACAAGCGCCCACACAATGACGAACTAAACGAATTATGATGTATTCTAACAGGATTGAACTCAAACGCCGGCCTTTGAGCATGCAAACAAAAGCTATAAGAAGAAACGCTGATTCTGGAAGGAATGGAAAAGGAAAATGAGATGTTTTCGAAAAGTGTTAGGAAAATAGGGTTAGGGTTTGGTTGACAACATACTTACCCAATAACATTATAATAAAAGATCGTAAGTGTGTAGTGCATCGAGCCCTAATTTGAATGGCCGAGATCATTTAGGTGCATCCAAAGGCCGAGATTTCTCGCATAACTTCCTACCACCGTGATTGATCATATTTTGATCTCTTATGGGGAAAGGGTAAAGAAAAAGGGGGAAAAAGAAAAAGGAAAGAGGAAAGAGAGAACATGAAGAGGCAAAAAGGCACGGGGAAAAGGGAAAAAGAGAAAGGGAAAAGGGTGGGGTAAGAGAAAAGAAAAAAGCATGGGAAAAGAGAAAGGGAAAAAAAAAAAATCAAAAAGGGGGGGGAAGGGAACCTGAGAAAAGGACACGAGGAAAAGGGGAAGAGGTAAAGGGGAAAAGGGAAGGGGAAATGGCATAGGAGAAAGGAAAAGAGAGGGGAAAAGGGTCAAGAATGGGAAAAGGAAGGAAAAAGAAAAAGAGCATGGGAAAAGGAAGGAAAAAGAAAAATAGCATGGGAAAAGGAAAGGGAAAAAGAGCATGGGAAAAAGGAGAAAAAGGAAAAGGGTGAGGAAAGAAGAAAAGGGAAGGGAAAAATGGCATGGGAACGGAAAAGAGAAGGGAAACACTCCTATCCTTTGAATGCAATACAGATCATTCTTGCCTTCAAAAAAAAAAAAAAAAAAAAAAGAGAAGGGAAAGGGAAGGGAAAAGGGGCACCGAGAAAAGGAAATGAGTGAAAGGTTGGGAAAATGAGGAAAAAGGCAGGGAAAAGAGGGAATAGGAGAAGGGGAGGGAAAAAGGGCATGGAAAAGGTGAAAGCAGAAAGAAAAAAGGAGGGGCAAAGGAGGAAATAGAACCTGGAAAAAGGGCATTAGACAAAGTGAAAAGGGAAATGAGAAAAGGGAAGGGGAAAAAAAGGAACGAGACATGGAAAAAAGACATGGAAAAAAAGAAAAGGGGAAGAGGGAAAGTGTGGGGGAAAATAGGAAAACGGGCATAGAAAAAAAGGAAAGAGAAACAATGTGGGAAGGATATGGGAAAAGGAAAGGAAGGGAGAAAGGGTGAAGGAAAGGTAAAAAGGGCACAAGTAAAAGAGAAAGAGGGAAATGATTGGGAAAGGAGGAAAATGGAAAGGAAAAGTCCATCATGAAAAGGGAAAGGGAAAAAGGCCGAGAAAAGGAAAAGAGGAAAAGGGTCAGAAAAGGAGGAAAAGGGAGGGGAAAAGGGGAACAGGAGAAGGGTGAGGAGCAAGAAATTGAAAAAGAGGAAGAGGAAAGGGAAAAAGGGCACGGGAAAAAAAGGGAAGAGAGAAAAAGTGAGGAAAGGGGAAAACGAGCAGAGGAAATGGGAAAAGGAAAAGTGGAAAAGGGAAAAGGAGGAGAAGGTGGGAAAAGGTGAAAAATGGGAACATAAAAAGGGTAGAGAAAAGGGTATGGAAAGAGGCATAGGGAAAGAGAAAAGGAAAAAGAAGGGAGAAAGAGAAAAAGAGAACGGAAAAAAGCGAAAGGGTGGCGAAAGAATGAAAAGGGAAGGGAAAGGAAAAAGGAAAAGGAAGGCGGAAATGGGGGGAGGTAAGGAATATGGGCACGAGGAAAATGGGAAAAGAGAAGCGGAAAAGGGCAAGGGATAAAGAGGAAGAGGATGGAAAAAGGAAGAAAAAGTGCATATGCAAAGGTGGGGAAAAGAGATGAAAAAAGGGCATGGGAAAGGGGAAAGGGAAAGTGAAAATGAAAAGAAAAAGGAACGGGAAAAAGGGAAGGGCGGGGAAATGATGAAAAGGGAAGAGAAAAACTCCGTCAGAAAAAAAAGGGAAGGGAAAACGGAAATGGGAAAGGGAAGCGTAGTGAAGGGAGAAGGAGGTAAAAAAGCGAAACGAGCGAGAAACGAGCGAGAAGGGAAATGTGGAATAGAGCAAAAGGAAAAAGGAAGAGGAAGGGTGTCGAATGCACAAAAGCCTCTTAAAGCTCAGCAATGTTAGGCTTGGTTTCTATTATACTGAGTTGAATAGGTTTTCGTCCACACAGATTTCCAACTTATGCCCAGCAACGCTGGGCACCATTACTAGTGAATTTATAAGGCTACAGGTTCTAGATCAATGCCTAGAGTATGACCATCACTATATTACTTTGTTGCCTACAGAAAGAAATAATCATAGAGCAAGGACCAAGATATTGAAGTCTTGATATGGAGAAGCAGAATGAGTAAACAGAGAAATTCTCATGGTTGAGACAGATCATGTTCCAATAGCCCCATGTCCCATGTCGTTCACAAAATTGAAGGCTTTATTATTGAGCACAGAAGATGCAAGTTCCACTTCCGGTGGATTCAATGGTTGGATGGTTCAATGGTTGCTTGAGAAGCTTGCATGCATGCAATAGCTCTTTTGTTATAGCTCTTTTGTTATCTGACATGGTAATTGCTGTGTTGTAAGTTCTATAGCGTTGCTTTAACACTCTCAATTGTTGCACCAGTAGTTATTTATAATTGGCACACATGGAAAAGAAACAATTAGATATTGACAATTAAATATAGGTTTCAAATTTAATTTGTGCAGTCTTTAGTAGAGCTTTCATATTGTATTTGCTTTAACACACTCAATTGTTGCACCAGTAGTTATTATAATTGGCACACATGGAAAAGAAACAATTAGATACTAGAAATGGAGCCCAGCGTTGCTGGGCATAGCTAAGAACTGTAAATTACACAACAAGAGAATGGACATTTTGCGACGTGGGCTTGCGACGTCTGAGTCACGTGACGTCGCAATTAACGTGACCATGCGACGTCACGTCACAAACACGTCGCATGCGACGTCTACTGCGACGTCTGACATCGTGACATGGCAGATCTATCACGCCGGTGGCGCGCCGCGTGTGGCAAAACGTGTGTCACGCCGGCGGATGCTTATATCGCGTCCGCACGCCGCATGCGACGCATGATGACTTTGGCCCATCTGTCACGCCAGGTGGACTTGTGCGCCTGGTGGAGGACAGGTGTCTCGCCAGGTGGATGTTTGCGACGTGACGTCGCATGCGACGTCCCGTGACATCACAGAACGTATGACACGTCAGTACGTATATGTGACGTATGTGACGTATATGACACGTCAGTACGTGTATGTGACGTATATGACACGTCCGTACGTATATGTGATGTATGTGACACGTCAGTACGTATATGTGACGTATGTGACGTATATGACACGTCAGTATGTATATGTGACATATGTGACACGTCAGTACGTATATGTGACGTATATGACACGTCAGTACGTATATGTGACGTAGAAGGTCGCATGTGACGTATATTTTTTATACACGAAGGTTAATGGTTTTTTAGGATTACAAATTCGCAACTTGCATGAAAATTTACATGAAAAGACTCTGACGACCAACCTGCAACTTCATTTAAGTGTGTTGCCTGCGCATGCATCATCACAGTAGAAGTGCTACCGCTATAAAACTGTTCATTATAAAACTGACGTTGTTCTGTGTCAAAATCCAGTTGTTCCAAGTTTACAATCCTTGAAGGCAACTTGACAATAGGCTTGTTGTCAATCATTGTTGCTGAGAGAAGAACAGGATAAAGCCTTAAAATTTGTGCAAGAACATAAGAAAAATCCCACACTTTTACCTTTTGTCCGCCGAAGCATTATAGTGTTTAATATGACTTGCAGCCGCTTGTACCCCATAACATGGTTTCTTTGGATCCGATTCCTTATTTCATTGTTAAATACAGTTCTGTCATCATAAGGATAATACCTTAAAAATCGAAAATAACTATAGAGATCGTCAATAACTAAGGCCTGTTATTTTGCTAAGCGTGGTATAAGAAAAATAAATAAATAATGTAGACAACCATTGAGCGATTGGCGATTGGCGGATTCTAGGTTTAGGGCGGATTCTAGGTTTAGGGTCTTTGGAAATTACAAAGTTGTTGATCACGAGGATGCAAATGCCCTTTGCGAAAAGTTTTCGTTTGTTTGGAGTCGATATTTGGTATTGAAGCAACTTAAATTCTATCTTTTGATATAACTAATATGGTAGTTTTGAGCTCAGATTAGCTCCTGGTTGGAGATGGAGGAGCTTATGTATGAACAAGGTAAAGAATCGGGTTTTGGGTTTCTGATTGCTCTAATCGTTGCGATCTCTTGCATACCTCTTTTTCCATAGCAAGTTTTATTTTCCGTGACGAAGTTCGCTTTTTAAGATATATGTGTATTTCGTGGTTAAAAGATCAAATTTTGTGTTCCATCAGAAACATTGTTAGTTTCGGGGGAATTAGAAATGACAGATGGATTTACCCCTAGAATTTCTACAACGAGAAGATTGGGTAGTCAAAAAGTGGGACTCCCATATCCTCAGTCCAACGTCTTTAGAGAAGCAACAAAATGCAATCTGAATGAGGAACTTGGTGTCCAGCATAGTGGGAGAACTGCTTCTGATGACTCCTTGCAAATCCAAGGCATTAATGTCCCATGTGTCAAAGCGTCTGATCAAAATTTGCCTAAAAACCGCCATCGCCCACCTGGCATCGTCACGACAAATGTCACGACAAATGTTAGACCTGTCACGACAAATGTCACGCCAGGTGGATGTCGCATGTGACGTCACGTGACATTACAGAACGTAAGACACGTCAGTACGTATTTGCCACGTGTACTGCCAGGTCGCATAGTCCTGGATTTTGACCGTTGACTAGACGTCGCATGCGACGTGGCCTACATAACGTATGACACGCCAAGACGTACTTGCCACGGTAACGCCAGTCGCATGTGGCCCGGATTTTGACCCAT
Organism: Isoetes taiwanensis; assembly: GCA_021234155.1. Classification (NCBI taxonomy): domain Eukaryota; kingdom Viridiplantae; phylum Streptophyta; class Lycopodiopsida; order Isoetales; family Isoetaceae; genus Isoetes; species Isoetes taiwanensis. The sequence goes on from JAJEKV010000771.1 coordinate 72,499, forward strand.
TGACTATACGTCGCGATGTGACGCGGCGCATGTAACGTATGACACGTCAGACACGCATTTGCCACGCGGTAACGCCAAGTCGTAGGTGACCTGGCATGTGACCGTTGACAATACGTCACCTGCGACGTCACGTCGCATGCGACGTTAAAGATTTCTATATAAACAACTCTTTCTTGGCCTTCATTGTTATTTTCTTTCGCTCCTCTTCCAGCCTAGCGCCTTTGGTGTTCTTCTTTTTAACCATATCTTATACTTGTTGCTGCCCTACATGGATCGCCATGGTCATCGGCATGATCGACGCCTAGAGATGGCCAGGAGACAGATTGATGTTGTCTTACCACCAGGGGAGGCTGGATATGCGGAACCGTCACATGTAAGTGACTGATTCTTGTATTTAGTAGCCTAGACATATATAAACTAGGAGAGGACGTGTACTGCGAGTAGTAAAAAAAAAACGCAGGTGTTTTTGGTCAAGGACACTGGCCGCCTCCACCTTGAGTGGAGAGGACCAGTGTGCCAGCCCAAACTCACCTTCATACCTTACTAAGTACAATGTAGATTACAAAATTGAGGTGTCGCATAGTCAAGGTCATATGTCGACTTCACCTTGAGTGGAGGGGACTCTATGTATCGGGGCTAGCGCGTTTCCAAAAGATCTTTATTGAAATTGAAACTTATATAAGGGTCGTACTCGGGAAAGGGCATGGTCGGCTTCACCTTGAGTGGAGAGGACTACGTGTCCAGGCCCAATTCTGTCCATTTAGGGTTTAGGATTTAGGGTTTAGGGTTTAGGGTTTAGGGTTTAGGGTTTAGGGTTTAGGGTTTAGGGTTTAGGGTTTATACTACCATATATTGTATCTATCACAGTCGTTCAAACTATTGTGCAGTATATAGTACTCACCTTTTGTAATTGGCAGAGGGACAAAATAGTTTGCGATTGTAAAAGATGTATGGGGCTGAAGAGACGACTTAGAACGGTTGTTGAAGACCATCTGATAAGATTTGGTACATTTGAACAACCCACCAGATCTGATGCTCGTCATGGATATCAGGTTGGTATACAATTATTATTTGTTTTTTTTTTTTAAGAGTATCTCTCCCAGTTCAAGTATATATTCAAGATGTTTATGATATCTAAATATGTAGGTAGATGATGCTGATGTCTCCTCCAAACTAGATGTGGATTTTGGTTTAATGTTGTCCATAGAGGCATATGAAACCAAGCAAAGATCCCGATTCATCAATAATGTGGATGGGTGCCGCCAACGCGAAAGTGTTCCCCCCTCGCGTGAAAGAACACGAAGGGCTACAATCATGAGAACATTGCATGTGTCGCGACATTTCCCCAAGAACGCTTTTGGCCTCACTGCCCGAGCGTGAAATTCCTGAAGAATTGCAAAGATTAGTCTGACCCTTTGTTAGGCACCGCAAGACATTTGGCTTGTGGCCAGTAGACTTACCTATCCCTATGGATCAAGAATTTGCGTATTGCGGAAGAAGATACATCATTATGCGGAGCCGCATTTGTCCAGAAGCTGGATTCGGCCTTATCTCCGGCACGCGTATAGAAGTGGAGCGAGACACCCACATTCCATTAATGCCATATGTAGGTCCCGAGTACGATTGGAAAACTTGGCAAAATTTGACTAAATATGCTTGGCGTATGAGGATTTATGGAATGAATTCCAATGCTGCGTCAATAGCTGTGGGGGCATCTGATGAGGAGTTGAAGTTTATTGATGGTCGGCCAGGGGTTCATGGCAATATTGCAGGGTTCATCAACAGTTCTATTGACAACCGTGAGCGATGCAATTGTGAATTTTTAGAGTGTCAAGGAGGGGAGGAAGATTTTTTTACAAGATGTGTAAAAGGCAGATATATCATGGTGTGTGCTATTAAAAGCATAAACATTGGAGATGAGTTGTTCATCAACTATCGCTATGATAGACCTCTCCCATTTGAGATGGAACAATAGTATTGTTGTACTAAAAAAAAGGAATAAAGAGGATTTTTTTTTTTAAATATGTTTTTTGTCATTCGTGAGTCTATACAAATGGTTGTATGTATTTTATACTTATTACATTATTTGACATGATGGTTAATACGTTACTCCTGTTTAATGAACTCATTCAGAGCGGTCTCCATCCCGATCCATTAGTTCTAAGTTACAGGCAAAGGGAAACCTATCGTCGTGAATTTCAAGCCAGAGCGCACCAATATGAAGATATTGCATATGATCAATATGAAGAGGATGAAACTATTGACGAACCCGAGAACGAAGTCTTTCGTGACGAGCCGATGCTCGATATGTTGCACGCTCTTCAAGAATTACCTGATATTGATTTAGATGATGTCGAGGATGGTGGTGGAGAGGATATGGTAGAAGATGTGGGATACCCTTCGAGGATTGGTCGTACTGACGATGACCCTATTGTTATCGAAGCAGAAACGCAGCTTATTTCCTCGCCTCGAACCTCTCGCTTTTTGGCGTGCGGTTCGCTAATTCTCAATCTCCAAACCAAGTTCAAGTGGAGCAATGCAAGTGTCTCTGCTCTATTGAGGTGACATACTTATCAAGTCTTTCTATCTTACCACCATCTCCATCTTTTATCTTACCACTCTTAGATGCGCAGGTTATTGCACGAGAAGATCCTTCCAGAGAAGAACAATATGCCTACCGACAGATCTCAAGTTAAGAAAATGATTCAAGCGACCGGCCTTGGTTATAAAGTCATACATGCATGTCCAAATGATTGTATGATCTTCTATCCCCCTGCCGAGCATGAGAAATCCACTCATTGTCTCGTATGTAATGAACCGAGATACAGGAATGACCTAAAGGGAAAAACGGTATCTCAGAAGGTTATTCGACACTTTCCAATAATCCCAAGATATATGCATCACCACTTCTTACAAATAGTTGTAAATTCACTTATTTTCGGTACTTATATGTTGCCTATAATTTATTCTATAGGTTAAAGTTGATGTTCCGTTGCAAGACATTGGCTAGCCTAATGGACTTCACGGCTACACATGCATCTAGTGATGATGTGATGCGAGTCCCGAGCGACAGTGCAGCTTGGAAGCATGTCGATGCGACATGGCCTGACTTTGGAAAAGAACCACGTAACGTGCATTTGGGCCTGGCCACCGATGGCGTAAACCCATATGGTACACAATCGACTGCATGGTCTACATGGCCAGTGATGATAGTGAACTACAACATACCCCCATGGTTGTTGATGAAGAGTGGGCACATTATGATGACTTTATTGATACCTGGGAAGAAAAAATCAAGTAATTTAGATGTGTACCTAAGAATAATTGTGGATGAGTTACTGCCTTTGTCGAACACAGGTATTCAGGTTTACGATGCACATAAAAATGACGTTTTTAATCTTAGAGGTATACTATTGTGGACTATGCATGACTTTCCGGGCTTGCCGAAAGTGTTTCGGGTTTAAGACATCGGGGCACTTCCCTTGCATGATATGTGGGAAAAAGTTGCAGCACCGTCACTCTAAGCATCTGAAGAAAGTAGTATACGAGGGTTTTAGGAAGTATTTGCCGCTCACGCACCCCTTCACAAAGCAGCGTGCACAATTCGGTGGCACTGTAGACTATACAGAACCACCAAGCAGAATTACCATACGAGAATGGGATGAGCGTTGGGATAAGAAGGAAGAGGGGGAAAATCCGCAAGGGGAAAACTGAGGGGGGCACCTGAATGAGGAGGTCGAGCCGACCTAGACAAAGGAGGATGATGAATTATACAGTGGTGGCGAGGAAGCCGCGGAGGAGGAAGTCTTTACTGCCAATATGAAAAGGAAGTCTATTTTTTATAGACTACCATATTGGACCGACCTATTGATTCAACACCTCTTAGACCCGATGCATATCTTCAAGAACATGGGAAACTCTTTATGGAAGCATGTATTTGGTCAAAAAGACACAACAAATGCCAGGATGGACCTTAAGGTAAGTAATACAAAGAAAGATGCATGGATCCGAGGTGAAGGGCAACCACTTCCTCCGGCAAAATGGGTTATTGCTAGGGCTGACCATCGAGCTATTTATGATGATTTAAGGGCCCTTAGAACACCAACTGGTTATATGCAATCATTGCGAACCACATTCACAAGTACCGGGAGCCGACCGGGTTTAAAGTCCCATGACTGGCATAAGTTCTTGCATGTAAGCAATTGAAGTCCACATATATGCACTACTATAAAATGTAACCCATAACTTATATTTGGTGTTTGGATCATGCAGTTCTTCATGCCCCTGACCTTTAGGGGAGTTTTAGACAAGGGACCATTGGAGGCAATAAGTGCCCTATCAAAGGTCATAAGGTTGTTACCCATGTTGATTTAGTGGTCCCCCCGCCTATTTTATTTGTGGCTAAGTTTTTTGTTTTGGACCTCATAGGTGGATGTGTAAAAAAACTATAGAAAGACGAAATTGAAGAGATGAAAGTGAAAATGGCAGAGGCATGTTGCTTGTTGGAGAAGGAGTTTCCCTACGAGCTTTCTTGACAAATCAAACCCATATTTTGGTACATCTTATTGAGGAAGTGGAGCTCGCGGGAACCGTATACATGCCGATGGATGTTTTTCTTGGAAAGGTTTATGAAGGTATTGAAGGATATGGTGCGCCAAAGAGCACGCCCCGAAGGTAGTATGGCAGAGGGATGGCTTGCGTAAAGAGTCACTTTTCTATATGACGAATATATTTCCGCCCGACATCGGATGCACCTCGCTTATGGAGTGATGAAGGGGACGAAGATTGTGGGGGTAGTGGCGTAAGGCAATGGTATGCGTAAGTCATTTCACCGATATGATCATTAAGGTTAATCAATTTCTTCTTTACAATTCGCACCAATGGCAAAATGGATTGCTCGTTATGAGAACGCAAAAGAAGAAATGGAAGAGAAGAGGCATGAATGGAGACGACATAATAGACGAGCCCCGCACTCGATGGATATGAACCCTTGCCGGACAAGATGGAAAGAGAATGGGTACTACAGGCTTTGACCGATGCATATTACAAGGGGGAGTATATTACAGCTACGGAATGGGCATACGCACAAGGTGTCATGAAAAAGGTAGTTGCAACAAATTATGTTGATGTCGAAATCGAGTATTTTCTTTTGATGTTATTGTATCTATTGACATTAATGGTGCTTTTGACAGTATATATCTTACTCCTCGATATGGTGGCATGGGACCCACTATCGTGTGAGTTCTCTTGACATACACAGGAAGACTTGTGACTGCGGAGTCATGGCATCATTCACGATGGAGTTTCAATCAAGTGTTGCCGATCGTAATCGTCAGGAAGCCATCTGTGATTGGGTCGGGAGGTTAAAGACTACTAGTAATGGTGCCCAGCGTTGCTGGGCAATGTTTGGGTGCTTTAAATGCAACGCTGGGCAATGTTTGGGTTATGTTTGGGTGCTTTAAATGCAACGCTGGGCAATGTTTGGGTTATATAACTGTTGCCAACCTGTAAATAAAAGCATTAATTTGTATATAGTAATTCGTGATATATTACTTAGAATAGAAGTTATGTTCTCTAGGATTGGACATGTGATATATGATTTAAGTTACCAACAACAGTGGTCATAAGTAGTAAATTTATATTATCCACAATGATAATGGTGCCTATCTGTTGTTACGTGTATGTTTGTTGTTGCATGTATGTTACCACGAAGTGGGGTGTAGATCCATTTCTGTATCTATGGTGGGGTGTAGGTTCATTTCTATGTCTATGATTACTATTTTCATGACAAATTTCATATCCAATTTAAGCTTCTATACGAAACAATCAAAGTCAAAACTTTTCATAGCAAAAATGATCTTTTCAAATCGTAGCCTAGCAAAGAAAACACTTAACATTTTAAATATGTACATACGGTAATATGGAAATTGCATTGTTGATCTGGAAATTGCATTGTTGATCTGGTCTGCTATTGCACCACACTGGTCTGCTATTGAAGTGGTGCATAACGATTCCATGTAAGTAAAAATCTGGGACCATGCACACTGACCCCAATTTTTGGTCCACAGTTGTTTTTTACTTGTACGGAAGTGTTGTTTTATGCCAAAAACAACACCAAAATGGCCCCAAAAGTCCACGTGGCCCGTTTATCCGGATTTGCACAAAGAGACAGTGGTTTTTTGGCAGAAAATTTCCATCGCGGGTTTTTGGCACCCTTTTTTTTTGTCAACGGTCTTTTTTTTTCACTATTGTTTTTCGCAAAATTTTGTCAACGGTGGTTTTTTCTTGACTGTGGTTTTTTTTCACGAGCCATACGTTGTTGTTCATCAAAATAACACGCATTGGTTTAGATATTACTACACGTGTAAACTTAAATTACAACGTCAAAGTAAGATGGTTTTTTAAAAAAATTACATGTAATTTAACCAAGTACCACCTGTTACTTAAATGTAGCTATTGTTTTTAATGCTACTAACTATTGTTTTTCTAAAATAAAGACATGTAAAAAGCACTATTAGTACATATAGAAAAAGAAAGATGATGTTCCAATGTGTCTTTTAGGCCAATGTTTTTTTGTGGAACCATGTGTTGTTTAGCATTAACTTTACTACACCTGAAAAAACTAAATTACAACACTAGAAATAAAGGACTGCAAAGAAAAGAACGCCAGAGGAAATGAAAAAAATGATGTTTTCAAGTGTTCTTTTTCTAAATATAGACACGCTTTTAAGTGTTGTTTTTAAAAATTAAAAAATCACGCGATAGCCTTTTTTTTTTATTTATTTAAACACTACATGTGTTATTGAAATCTAGCTATTGTTTTCCTAAAATAAGGACGTGTAAAAGTAATATTATAACACGAGAAAAAAACGGAATTTCTAATGTGGTTGTTTAATTAATGAGATATTGACACGTGGCATGCTTTTGAAATAAAAAAATATTATTATTACATGTAGAAAAAACAATTGCTGTTTCTAATGTCTTATAACTAATTTATAATTTAAACCATTTGCTCCCACTTAGACCACTTTCCACTTTCATTTTTTGCTACTGTTTATATTTATTAAAGAATTCCACTTTGGTTTTTGGCTATTGTTCACCTAAAAAAAAAAAAGGAAAAGAAACACATAGAATCAATATTCACAATATAGAATAAAGAACAGGAAGACAATTTTGTTGATGTATTTTCATTGTATTTTGAGAAAAACAGATTGAATGTTAAAAAGAGAAGCAGCGAAAATAAAGAAATAAGCTATTTTTCTTGTTTCTCGCTCGTGGTTTACTTCAAACAGAATTTTAGAACGGGTTTTTGAGGCTAATCTAATATAATAGCTTGTTCTCTTTAGTTTCATTTCACAGCATCTCTGATCCATTCGAAGGAGAAGGTTTCACGTTATCCCAGAGACAAGCAGGTGTCACATTTACTAGCCCCCCTGTAGGCACCGATTCAATCCTTCAATAGATAAGCTGCAAGCCTGCCTTGATTGGCCTTGATTCCCAAAATAAGACAATGTCTGCAAATAGAGTCACCTATCATTTAAGGAACAAACTCAAAACTAACACAAGATCAATTAGTTTAAAGATAAAAACTAGTCCAGATCTTATCGTTTCTATTTTTGAAGCTTTGGTTCACAAAATGAAGCTTCCAGTGCGAAGAACCCCAAATAATCCTTTGTTGCTTTGAGATACCATTTCCTAAAGTGCCCAAAGATTTGAGTTAGTAATGCTAGAACTAGAGATCAAAAACATAAGAAAAAATAGATAATGGCATACCTCTATTTCTGCTTTGTTGCTGCTCCTCCGCCATAGCTCTGTTGCTGCTCTTTCGTCAAAAGTCGCTCTGTGCCGGATTTTGTATCGCCATAGCCAAGGGAGCTTCTCCAACCATTTGCTCCTTAAACACATGAAACCCAAGAAAAATCTCTGCAAAATATGCTTGAAGATCGAAAGAAAAATGCCTGTTTCCGCCGGATCTGAAGGGAATAACTTGTGGAATCACCCGGATAACTAAGACCGCTTGAACACGAGATCTCAAGACGAAGACTTTAAGCTGGATCTGAAGCCGGAACTAGATTTAGATGAAGAATATCAAGGACCGGATACAAGGGAAAGGAGAAAAATGAGTCTCTAGAATAACGGAGAAGAAAAAAATAAGCAGATTTTTTTTTAGACCAAGAGAAATCCAAGATCAAGCAAGGCCACTAAGGCCAGCCCTCGCCCTTGCCCTTGCCCTTGCCCTTGCCCTCGCCATCACCATCACTAGCTGGAAGGAAAAGAAGGAAAAAGAAGGTCGCCATAGCCGGAAGGAAAGAGGTCGCCATAGCCGGAAGGAAGGAGAAGGCCGGAAGGAAAGGTGCGTGCACCACCCAAAGGCGGGAAGGCCCGACAACCAATAGGATGATACTACAAGGATCACAATCCAAACCATTCATCGGCGCCAAATCTGGCCCGCTCATCTCAAGCACAAAAACCTATACTACAATTTATTTTCGACATTGTAGTTAGGGATAATGTCCCCAATGAATATTACATTTTCCACTTTTGGGTGGGGGGTCTTCCTTCACCATAGCTTCCACCTTCATAGCTCCGTGCCGTCGTCTATACACCCTTCGATGTTGCCATAGCTTGGCGACATATAGAAAGGCAGGCCAAAAACAGTTGTCGGCCGGCCCGCCCGCCAGAGCTCTGTTTTGAACAAAGTCCGTCCACCATAGCCAGAGCTTGGGATTAAACAGGGTCTGTCGCGAAGAGTATTTCTTGCAATCTCCATGAAATGAGTGGAGAAAATTGAAATTTGCGAAAGTTGACATGCACATGATGATGTGGCATGCCATTGGTGATATGTCATACCAAGCAAGCAAGATAAACTTCTGACTAGGCCAAAAATATATTAATGTGCAACTTTGGTCTCCCATGGGGTGATGTGGCAAATTTTTATGGCAAGATATGGGTGATGTGGACATGATGATGACTATGCAAGCTTTTGGGCATGTTTGTCTCCGTCTCGATGCAAAAAATGTACGGTTCATATTATGGGATGCTTCCCTTGCCACAAGATTTTACACGATCCGCGGCGGCAATGCAATAGTATCTTTGCAACATTTTTCTTTCTCTCAGAACCCGACAAAGAAAATATGATGAGAACATGATTGAAATTTCAAATTGGAGCAAAAAAACAAATGCCACATGTAGGCTGCTTTAGCTCCTCAAATTTAGGAGCATCATTTTTTAATTTCTTGCCCATCCATTTCTTCAGTTCAGATCGATTGAAGAGCAAAAGGGCTAGTTCTGCAAACAAAGTTAACAGAAGTAAGGAGTAGAGCACAGAAGAATGGCAGAAACGCAAATGCAAAATCCAGCAAGATTACTTGCCTTCACTTCCATCGTCTAAAATTGTTGGACTTAGCTTGCTGGAAAAGACTTAACAAATTAGTAGTAGGCTAAACAAAAGAGCAATCTACTTCTATTAGCATTATAGTTTACCAGATTTGTACTGTCAACCCGTTCAGAGAGGAAACAAATTCAAGCATAAAAATATTTTGATTTTCGGATGTGCCCGAAAGTTGAGTAGTTATGTCATGTTTAAATGAATCGATCTATAACAGCCGTGTAAACATTTCCTACATGCCCGGTGTGTAACTTCAGCTCTATATAGATCGACCTATGATAGGCAGGCAAACTAGAATCCAATACCAGGATAGACGCACCTGGGGAAGCATCGCACAGTGTTCCAATCCGCCAAGCACGTCCCGCTCAGCCAGACTTCCGCTCAAGCCTAGGTGGCATGTTTGAGCCTAGGTGGCATGTTTGAGCCCACCTTGGCATGTTTGAGCCACCTGGCATGTTTGAGCCTAGGTGGCATGTTGGAGCCTAGATGGCATGTTTGAGCCTAGGTGGCATGTTTGAGCCACCTTGGCATGTTGGAGCCCACATGGCATGTTGGAGCCTATGTGGCATGTTGGAGCCAGCGTGGCATGTTTGAGCTATCTTGGCTTGTTTGCGCCACCTTGGCATGTTTGAGCCACCTTGGCATGTTTGAGCCACCTTGGCAAGTTGGAGCATAGATGGCATGTTGGAGCCCACGTGGCATGTTTGAGCACGTTGGAGCCTAGGTTGGAGCCATTTTGTCATGTTGGAGCCTAGGTGGCATGTTGGAGCCACCTTGGCATCTTTGAGCCTAGGTGGCATGTTAGAGCCACCTTGACATATTGGAGCCCACGTGGCATGTTGGAGAGCCTAGGTGGCATGTTTGAGCCACCTTGGCATTTTGGAGCCTAGATGGCATGTTGGAGCCTAGGTGGCATGTTGGAGCCCACGTGTCATGTTTGAGCCACCTTGGCAAGTTGGAGCATAGGTTGCATGTTGGAGGCGCATGGCATGTTTGAGCATGTTGGAGCCTAGGTGGCATGTTTGAGCCATTTTGTCATGTTGGAGCCTAGGTGGCATGTTGGAGCCACCTTGGCATGTTTGAGCCTAGTTGGCATGTTAGAGCCACCTTGGCATGTTGGAGCCCACGTGGCATGTTTGAGACACCTTGGCATGTTGGAGCCTAGATGGCATGTTGGAGCCTAGGTGGCATGTTGGAGCCCATGTGGCATGTTTGAGTCACCTTGGCATGTTGGAGCCTAGGTGGCATGTTGAAGCCCATGTGGCATGTTTGAGCCACCTTGTCATGTTGGAGCCTAGGTGGCATGTTTGAGCCACCTTGGCATGTTTGAGTCTAGGTGGCATGTTGAGCCACGGTGGCATGTTGGAGCCTAGGTGGCATGTTTGAGCCAACTTGGCATATTTAAGCCTAGGTGGCATGTTGTGAGCCACCTTGGCATGTTGGAGCCTAGGTGGCACATTGGAGCCAACTTGGCATGTTGGAGCTCATGTGGCATGTTGGAGCCCATGTGGCATGTTGGAGCCTAGGTGGCAATGTTGGAGCCTATGTGGCATGCTAGGTGGCATGTTGGAGTCCACGTGGCATGTCGGAGCGTAGGTGGCATGTTGGAGCCTAGTTGGCATGTTGGAGCCTACATGGCATGTTGGAGCCTATGTGGCATGTTTGAGCCACCTTGGCACGCTTGAGCCTAGGTGGCATGTTGGAGCCACCTTGGCATGTTGGAGCCTAGGTGGCATATTGGAGCCTAGGTGGCACGTTGGAGCCTAGGTGGCATGCTAGAGCTCACGAGGCATGTTGGAGCCTGCATGTTGAAGCCTTGGTGGCATGTTGGAGCCTAGGTGGCATGCTAGGTGGCATGTTGGAGCCCACGTGGCATGTTGGAGCCTAGGTGGCATGTTGGAGCCCACGTGGCATGTTGGAGCCTAGGTGGCATGTTTGAGCCACCTTGGCACGCTTTTGAGCCTAGGTGGCATGTTGGAGCCTAGGTGGCATGTTGGAGCCTAGGTGGCACGTTGGAGCCTAGGTGGCATGCTAGAGCTCACGAGGCATGTTGGAGCCTAGGTGGCATGTTGGAGCCTACGTGGCATGTTGAAGCCTTGGTGGCATGTTGGAGCCTAGGTGGCATATTTGAGCCACCTTGCATGCTTGAGCCTAGGTGGCACGTTGGAGCCAACTTGGCATGTTGGAGCCTATGTGGCATGTTGGAGCTCACGTGGCATGTTGGAGCCCACGTGGCATGTTAGAGCCTATGTGGCATGCTAGGTGGCATGTTGGAGCCCACGTGGCATGTTGGGCCGTGGGTGGCATGCCCCGCGTGGCATGTTGGACCTAGGTGGCATGTTGGAGCCTACGTGGCATGTTGGAGCCTAGGTGGCATATTTGAGCCACCTTGGCACGCTTGAGCCTAGGTGGCATGTTGGAGCCACCTTGGCATGTTGGAGCCTAGGTGGCATGTTGGAGCCTAGGTGGCACGTTGGAGCCTAGGTGGCATGCTAGAGCTCATGCGGCATGTTGGAGCCTATGTGGCATGTTGGAGCTCACGTGGCATGTTGGAGAGGCCAGACCCCAGGAGACGGACATCACAAAGGTTACCGAGGCAGGCTTTCCTACTAGTGCTCCTCCGGGAGGGCAAATGCCAACGCCTCCCTTCCCGGAGCCCGATTTCCCATCCGACCATTGAATCCACTCTTCAAGTAACCTGCTTCAAGCAGGTTCAAAAAAATTCAAGATCTGTCCGAGAGAACATATCAAACCGCAAAGTGTCCTGCAGTCGACCATGTAGAAAGCCACGTGCTTTGTCGTTTGGGCAGTACAAAGGCTCCGGAATGGAGATTTGACTTCGCCATGTCATCCGAAACAACGAAATTACCCTAGGGACCAAGTTACACGGTCATTTTTTGCAGCAAAAGAAGCACGAACCCTCTACATGGCAGTATTCTGCACCCTCCGCTAAGGCCAATTCACTACGAACGTGTTGGACATGAGCTACTTTGGCGCTTCCTGGAGCAGGGGTGGTCTTCTGCCCACGAAACTTGGTCTCCAGGGTAATGTCGATGTTTCGAGTTCGTTGGCAGAGTCAGATCACAGTTCCGGGGTGGGACAATTGCCCGTCCGTGGCCAGGGACCTTCCAGAGAGGACATTTTGGGTCGAACTGCTTCTGGAAGGTTTTAGGGCTCCGTCTTCTGGCCTCAACGCCCTCCCACTACCTCATGACATTGTGCAAGATCCTGGTCCAATCTGGCTAGGGTATGGCCTCCAAAACGTAAACCCTGTGCCTTGCCAGGTTATTGTAGGGTTTACGTTATGGAGTCCAAAACGTGGTCAGTTGCACTTGGGACCTGGTGTACCTTTTTCAAACATGCATGCGGAGCCATGGCAACTGAAATAACAGAGTTTGGATCTATTGGCAATCCCGAATCATTCCAAAAATATTTGCTACTACAAAATGTGTTCTTGACTTCTAATTGCGACACTGGGAGGAGGGTAAATCCAAACCCCATTTCGTCAGTTTCTATTGCTTCTTGTTTTCAACTGCAGCTTCTCGACCATGTCTCAAGTGCAACTGAATAAAACTCAACCTCCATAACGTAAACCCTACAATAACCTAGCAACACACAGGGTTTACGTTTTGGAGGCCAAAACGTGGTCGACTTCTTTGATAACTAGGTGGACCATTTCTAAACATGCATGGGGAGCCATGAAAACTGAAATAACAGAGTTTCGATCTATTGGCCAACCCGAGTGATCCCAAACAATTTTGCTACTGCATAAGGCGCTCTAGACTTTTAATTGCAAAACTAGGAGGAGATTAAATCCAAACCCCATTCGCGGTTTCTCTCGCCTCTTGTTTTCAAACGCTTTCGACCATGTCCCAAGTGCAACGGACCAAAGCCCGACCTCCATAACGTAAACCCTACAATAACCTGGCAAGGCACAGGGTTTACGTTTTGGAGGCTATACCCTAGCCAGATTGGACCAGGATCTTGCATAATGTCATGAGGTAGTGGGAGGGCGTTGACGCCAGAAGACGGAGCCCTAAAACCTTCCAGAAGTAGTTTGACCCAAAATGTCCTCTCTGGAAGGTCCCTGGCCACGGACGGGCAATTGTCCCACCCCGGAACTGTGATCTGACTCTGCCAACGAACTCGAAACATCGACATTACCCTGGAGACCAAGTTTCGTGGGCAGAAGACCACCCATGCTTCAGGAAGCGCCAAAGTAGCTCATGCCCAACACGTTCGTAGTGAATTGGCCTTAGCGGAGGGTGCAGAATACTGCCATGTAGAGGGTTCGTGTTTCTTTTGCTGCAAAAACTGACCGTATAACTTGGTCCCTAGGGTAATTTCACTGTTTTGGACGACATGGCAAAGTCAAATCCCCATTCCGGAGCCTTTGTACTGCCCGAACGACAAAACACTTGGGTTTCTACACGGTCCACTGCAGGACACTTTGCGGTTTGATATGTTCTCCCGGACAGATCTTGAATTTTTTTGAATATGCTCGAAGCAAGTTACTTGAATGGAGAATTCAACGGTCGGATAGGGAAACCGGGCTCCGGGAAGGCATGCATTGGCATTTGCCCTCCCGGAGGAGCACTGGTAGGAAAGCCTGCCTCGGTAAATCCAAATCCCATTTCGTCAGTTTCTATTGCTTCTTGTTTTCAACTGCAGCTTCTCGACCATGTCTCAAGTGCAACTGAATAAAACTCAACCTCCATAACGTAAACCCTACAATAACCTAGCAACGCACAAGGTTTACGTTTTGGAGGCCATACCCTAGTCAGATTGGACCAGGATCTTACACAATGTCATGAGGTAGTGGGAGGGCGTTGACGCCAGAAGACGGAGCCCTAAAACCTTCCAGAAGCAGTTCGACCCAAAAGGTCCTCTCTAGAAGGTCCTTGGCCACGGACGGACAACTCTCCCACCCCGGAACTGTGATCTGACTCTGCCAACGAACTCGAAACATCGACATTACCCTGGAGACCAAGTTTCGTGGGCAGAAGACCACCCATGCTTCAGGAAGCGCCAAAGTAGCTCATGCCCAACACGTTCGTAGTGAATTGGCCTTAGCGGAGGGTGCAGAATACTGCCATGTAGAGGGTTTGTGTTTCTTTTGCTGCAAAAAATGACCGTGTAACTTGGTCCCTAGGGTAATTTCGTTGTTTCGGACAACATGGCGAAGTCAAATCTCCATTCCGAAGCCTTTGTACTGCCCGAACAACAAAACACTTGGGTTTCTACACGGTCGACTGCAGGACACTTTGCGGTTTGATATGTTCTTAGTGCAAATCGTCTAAGTGCAATAAGTTATCTTGTTTTTCAAAGAACCATTGCATTCTTAGAAAGAACCATTGGATAAGATAAATTAGATACAATTAAAACCATTGGATGACGTGGATAACTATTGGATTGTCTATGGCGAACCTTAGTACCAACTAGATGTAGGCATGGTTTAATGGTGTTCCACTAATGATATCCAAAATGGGGGGATAATGTTAGGATATTGCAAAAATGGTCCTATTCCCCATAAACAATTACATCTCAAATTCTTAATGGTCTAAATTATACCAAGATGTAGGAACGGTTTAATGGTGTTCCACTAACGATATCCAAAATGGGAAAATAATGTTAGGATATTGCATGGTCTTGCCATTTTAATGCTTGGGGATTTGTTGCAATGGTCCTATCCTCCATAAAAAAATACATCTCACAATTCTTAATGGTTTGTTATGCAAAAATGTAGGCGTGGTTTAATGGTCTTTCTCTAACAATATCCAAAATGTTAGGATATTGTTAGGATTTTCTATGATGGTCCTATGACATTAATGCTTAGGGATTTGTTGCAGTGTCCTGCACTCCCTCAAGGAATACAAATCAAATTCTTGATGGTTTTGTTATGCCAAAATAGGTGCTAAGTAATTGAAGTAGTTGAAGTAACTTGTCTTACATGGAATACTAGTATAAGGACATGTGATCGTGCACGTGCAGCAAATCGTGCACATGTACAAGTACTCTGTCCTACCACTATAAAGACCCGTGATATGGAAGGATAGGACATGTAGAGAATCAAGTATTCTTTCCTACTTCTATAAAGACATGTGACAATAGAAGTGTTACACATGTCGTAATTCATGTATTCTTTCCTACAATGCCTTAGCAAATAAAGTACTCTGTCCTACTACTATAAAGACATGTGACATGGAAGCATACGACATGTAGAGAATCAAGTATTCTTTCCTACTTCTATAAAGACATGTGACAATAGAAGTATTACACATGTCGTAATTCATGTATTCTTTCCTACAATGCCTTCGCAAATAAAGTACTCTGTCCTACTACTATAAAGACATGTGAATGGAAGTATAGGACATGTAGAGAATCAAATATTCTTTCCTACATCTATAAAGACATGTGACAGTAGAATTATTAGACATGTAGAAATTCAAGTATTCTTTCCTACAGTGGATTGTATTATAAAACGACATGTCACAATAGAAGAAACTACAAAACAACAGTGGATGTTTTAGTCCACTGAAAAAAGAACACCATTATCGAATAAAACCATATCTCCACAAATCCACATGTAGGATTCTTTGAAAACAGGACATGTAGACCTACCAAAACTGATGTTTTCAACAGTGGACCAAAAACCGGGGTGAGTGTGATGGAGCTTCTGCTGGTTCATGCAGCATGGTAAGTAGCCTTTCCTAACCATGAGCTATCTGAGCCATGAGCCCCTCAGAACAGATGGATCATTCATCCACAACAGTGTCTGCGCAATCATCCCCGAAGATGAGCAATTCTTCTTTGCTTGCTCGCGCTTTGCAGGTGAGAAGCACTCAAAAGTAAGAAGAATGATGATTCTGATCATAACTTTGGTGATACTTTTCCTAGTGGTGGCAATCACTGCAGTTGTTCTACAGATTAAGTCCTTCAAGTCCCATCCTAAGGATCATGGCATATCTTCTAGGTCACTTCAAGAAGCCTGTGCTCATACCCTTTATCCTGATACCTGCATTCAATCTTTATCTACCTTTCCACACCTCCATGATCCCAGAAATCTTCTGATGGCATCCATGGCAACTGCCCTGCAAAATGTAAACAACATGCTGCATTGGACTAACTGTCAAAGCTGCTCTGCAAGATTGCATAGAAACCCTTGCTAGTGCAAAACAGTATGTAAGTTACTCCATTTCCTCATTTAGCAAAGTAAATGTTAAATCTTGGAAGCATGAGTATCGTGATGATGATACGGATGGCGCAGCGGCAATGACTCTGGATAATACCTGCAGCGATGGCTTTGAAAAAATGACAGGAAATGCGAGCGATGCCATGAAAATCCATGCCGAATTTGTGCATAAGCTTATAAGCATTTCTCTGGCTATGTATGTAAGGCTTACTTCTGCAGGGCCAATTGCAAGAAGAGGACTGCTCAGAAATGGAAACCCTAGTTGCGTTGCAAGCAAAAGAGGGCATTTCCTGACAGGGAATTTCAAACCCAGTTGGAATGTGAGTGTGGCAAAAGATGGGAGCGGCCAGTTCCGGCGGAATCAAGATGCAGTGGATGCAGCGCCAGGGACCGGAGAAGCCTTTGGGATCGATATCAAAGCAGGGGTTTATTGCTTACATTTGAACTGCCTGCTTGCTCGAATCCGGCCTTGATAGCTCTAAATCCGGCCTGAAAATCTTCTATTCTGTTTGTGCATCCGGTTCTGCTTCTTCCTCAAACGCGCTATCTGCAAGATTAGGCATCTTTAGGAAAATTTTTAGTATAGGTGTACCTTTCTCAGACGGTTATCCGGATCAGATAAGTTTAAGATCCTTGAAGTCTTCTGAAGGCAAATCTCGACATCACCATTTGCTGTAACAATTCCAGCTTTCTCGTATCCAGAAGTAGATGCTATGTTGCCATCGTGGGTTTCTACCAAATGGACAACTGCAAAGCCACCCTCTGCACAAAACACGACCTCAAGACCAAATCCGGACCAACTGGAGGAAGCCAGAAGCAGCAACAACGAAATTGAAGCTAAAGAAACCCTAAAGAACATCGCAAAAACATCTATCCGTTCGATTTAGGCAAAATAATTTAGATCGTCGGATTTAGGGCTCGGTGCACTACGCACTTACGGTATAACATTATAATATAAGATAATGGAGGTGGATGTTGGTGGCAATTTTAAGACCTTCATATTCGATGTCGATTGGTTTGACCTTCAATTAAGGGGGGCCAGGCCTACAGTAAAGTATGATAGAACAAGTGGCTTTTTCGCTGTCAACTCTAGCAAGATGTACCCTGGTAGTGAGACGCTTGTCCTTCCAGACAACTGTGAACAGGTACACACATACACATATCCACTTCAAAATTTAGACCATCAATATCAATCTCACGTCCAGCTTCTTTGACCAGATTTTTTTCTTTACCGATCGACAAGACCCAACATGGTGGTTTATCATACAAACTATCGAGGGGTGGGCCCAATATTCCAAGGTGTTGTGCTAGAGGAGTCAATAACGTCCGAAGAGCCCTCTGGCAGATCAAGGCATTCAAACTCACCGGAAAACGAGCATCAAGAGGTTGGACCACCAGCTCTCATGCGGCATCTTACACCAGAGCAATTCCACGAAATGAGATGTACCGGGCATTTTAATACAAATGTTGGCAATGCTAACAATGACGACTCCTAGTTAGCACCTAGAGGAGACGATCATTAAATTTTATATGTCAAATATTATGCACATCCTCAGTGCAATCCTTCTCATAGGCTATGTCTATTGGTCTTCGTGTGCAATAAAAACCCATTCAATTCAATTCTTTTTTTCTCCCCCTCCCCCCTCCCCCCCTTTTGGTATACATTATATCGGAGGAATAAAGAACGGGTGGAACATGGGCTCAAAGAAGCCACATAGGCTCAAGCATTGCCTCTAGACTAGAACATGCCACCTAGGCTCCAATAGAAGATCAAATATATGCCACATAAAGTAGAAAAAAATACAACACATGACGTCACAATGACATGTTGCCACAATGACATGGAGGCCAGCAAACAGTTTGCACAAGCACTCAAATCTTTGGTAAGGATTTGGATTTCAACTCGTCCAAAGAGTCTTCAATGGTATCTTAGTTACTTCTGATTTTCTCTAACCTTAAACCAGTGCCACCACCAAGTTAACCTGATCATTGCTTAATTTGATGCTATCCACTAGCTTTCTGTTGTGGATCACTGCTCTACCTTTCAAACAGATAATAATAATGGTATTTTGTAGGGTGAACAAGTCCAAATACATAGAGTGAAGCATGAGGAGCCTACAGACGTTGAACGTGTAGGCGTTGCATTTCCCTTAGGGTCGAACATGCCACCTAGGTTCAAACAAGCCTCTTAGGCTCAAGCATTGTCTAGGCTCAAACATGCCCCAGTATCAAACATGTACACAACAAAAATAAAAATAGTTTAAACGACGTCGCTATAACAAAATACGTCGCATAGCGACGTTAAAAACTCATTTCTTAGTTGGGTGAACATGAGTGGTCTTCTGGCCAGGGAAATTGGTCCCCAGGGCAATGTCGACGTCCTGAGTCCATTTGCAGAGACGAATCGTGGTTCCGGGGAGGCGAGATCGCCCGTCCGTCCCCAGGGCCTTGGGGAGAGGAAATTCGGGGCAAGCAGCTTCCGGGGGGATTTTAGGGTCTCCTCTCTGGCGTCAACACCCCCACTCCACGTCAAGTCACGGCGCAAGGTCCCGGCCGAATCTGACAAGGAGAGAGCCTCCAAAACGTAAACCCTGTGGGTTGCCAGGTTCTAGAAGGGTTTGCGTTTTGGGGGCCGAGACTTGGTCTGTTGCACTTGGGACCTAGCCGAGAAGCTGCAGCCGAGAATACGGAGCAAGGGGAACTGACGGAGCGGAGTTTGGGCCTGTCCTCCTCCCGATGTGGCAAGTAGAAGTCGGGGGGCGCTTTTGCAGTGGCAAGACATTCATAAATTCGCAATTAATGCATTGTACGAAAATAAATTCTGATTTTTTGCCAGCTGGATTCCTAATCCATCTCTAGCACACAGCCCAATTTTCGAAATTTTCGGAGAAGGTCTAGGTCAAAGGGTTAGCTAAGGTCAAAGGAATGGAGTTTGTGGGATCGTTGTACTTGGGGTTGACCTTGGCTCGCTGGACGTTATACTTGGTCTAAGATTGCATTGAGAATATAAGCATCATAACTATTAGAATGAAGATAAATGATTACAGAAAAGCATCATAACTACTAGAATGAAGATAAATGATTCTGAGAAAAGCAAAAAGACTAGTGCTTGGGTTTGGGGGGTTAGATTTGGTTGCTTGTGATGATGGTTGTGTTTCAGTATCAAGGCATATGGATAGAGAGAATGCCCTTGTTCAACGGACTGCTCCCTAAAGCTATTTGACATGGATGGCATAATTAACTTGTAATGAACTGAATTCGGGGCAAGCAACTTCCGGGGGGATTTTAGGGTCCCAGCTCTGGCGTCAACACCCCCACTCCATGTCAAGAGACGGCGCAAGGTCCCGACCAAATCTGACAAGGAGAGGGCCCTCCAAACGTAAACCCCCGTGACTTTTGATTCTAGAAGGGTTTTTGTTTTGGGGGCCGAGTTTTGGTCTTCTGGCCACAGAACTTGGTCCCTAGGGCAACGTCGACGTTCTGAGTCCATTGGCAGAGCCAAATCGCAGTTCCGGAGAGGGGAGGTCGCCCGTCCGTCCCCAAGGCCTTAGGGAGAGGAAATTCGGGGCAAGCAGCTTCCGGGGGGATTTTAGGGTTCGTGCTCTGGCGTCAACACCTCCACTCCACGTCAAGTCACGACGCAAGGTCCCAGCCAAATCTGACAAGGAGAGGGCCTCCGAAACGTAAACCCTGTGAGTTGTCAGGTTCTAGAAGGTTTATGCGTTTTTGGGGGCCGAAGTTTTGGTCTTCCGCCACGGAACTTGGTCTCCGTGGCAATGTCGACGCTTCCGAGTCCATTGGCAGAGGGATTCCGGAGAGGGGAGGTCGCCTGGCCCGGCCCCGTGGCCTTGGGGAGAGGAAAGGGCAAGCAGCCCCGGGATTTTAGGGTCCGTGGCTCAAGGCCAACACCCCCACTCCACGTTAAGTCACGGGCCGCTAGGTTCCGCCCGACCGATAAGGAGAGGGCTTCCAAAACGTGAAACCCCGTGGGTTGCCGTGTTCTAGAAGGGTTTACGCTTTGGGGGCCGACTTGGTCTGCTGCACTGGGACTCCGCCGAAGCTTGAGCCGAGAATACGG
>JAJEKV010000772.1:0-93150 GCA_021234155.1 Isoetes taiwanensis
ACGGGGTTGTGCCGGAGTGTGGAGTTGAGCGATGGTGATGGGTCATGCTTGGGCATTTGGGATGATTCACAGCGGTGCTGTGTATGCAAGCTCCCTGATGAATAAATTCTTCCCATACTTTGCTTGTTCGGACATGGTTTGGTAGCGTGTCCTCTGGAATCACCGTTGGTCATTTCCGCGATGCGTGTCGATGGGGATGATGTGCGTTGTCATGGATAGCTTCGTGCGGATGGTGGCAAGAGTTCTTTGCCAAAGAAACCATGAACCCAGTTCCACGTAGATTGATCTCCCTTGGCGTACCGTGAGCTGAATCTCTTTGGTGAGAACTTAACATCCATGGTATGCGGTGGTTGCGCAGGAGCCTAAATCAATACCATCTTCGACAACTTAATGCGACCACTACCATCAAAACATCCACCATTCTTAAAGGAATCCTTGATAAAATCCATCTTGTTACTTGCTCCGCTGGCGTTTGAGCATTCGATGAGCCATAATGCAGATTGGGAGCTGCTCGCCTTGCGTCTGTTGGCATAGGGACATTCCTTGATGTAGCGACTGTTGCTTCTTCATTCGGCCAATAATAGGCTGCTGGCGCTTTGAAATATGTTTTCATGAATCGCATGGCCAGCTATTGAAGTTTGCGTGTCATGGAGGGATTAACTTCCTTACACGATGATGCAGATGCATACAACTTGTTCTTATGGTATAACAGGTTGCCTTCCTTCTTATAATGCTTGAAGGCCTCCCGCTCTTTATCATTCTAGCCTCGCCGAAAGGCTTGCCCATACTTCCAAAATCCCACGTCCGTTGGCAAGGACTCTTCAATCCTTACCAGAAATCGCTGGAAGCGTCGAAATTACATTACAATGCACTCTAGTTGTCGAGGATGCCTTGGCGCATCTGCTACCACATTAAACTTCCGGCTTGTAGGCTATATCAAAAAGTCATATTCTTGAACTCCATCCATCTCATTTGCCTGGTCCGGGTGTGGTTCGTGAATACATAATGGAAACTGTTAAATTGATATCAAGTGAACCCTTCCCAAAGAATAATACCTCCATATTCTTGAAATGCCCGACGGCCGCAAGCAGCACGATGGAGTGCTGGTTGGGTGGCGTCTCGCCGTGGTTTGATGGCTGCGGAATCATAAGCTGCGACAATATTTATTTGTAAAAACGGCGCGTGACTATCTTGCCGTACACGTTTGCTGCAAGCATCTTTCTGGGATCGTTGGGTAATTTGTTGGCTTTCATTCAACAGTTTCAGGCCGCGCGGGCTTTCTTGTTCCAATGCTCTACCCAATCTTTCACCTTCATGCCTTGATGCAGTGCAGGGCTACTATCTTAAAGTTCTTCTGAGCTCTGTAAATACTAAGCCCGAAAGCACCGACTCCATGTCTTAGCCAGAAACCCTTGGAGCAGCAGCCTAATCTGTGAGAGTATTAGAATACCTCTTGAATCACATGACCTAGATACTCCACCTTTTACGTTGCGGTGGCACTTGAGCAACTTGGCGTGCAACTGGTTGGCATATTTCGGCTGTCTGTATATGCTCAAAGTGTTGTGGGTGTCTTCGGGGATGGCTGTGCTTGAGTAATGGTCCGGCAGTTGCAGAGGTTGATGGGACTTGGGATGGTTTGGTAAGCCCGGTTTGAGTTGGTAGGTTTGGAACTCATGATGGCGGTTGCGGTTGGCGTGGTTAATGTGTGCCATCGTGCGGTGATGGCGATGGCGAAGTGGAGTTTTGGAGATGTTTTGCGGCGGCAGAGCTGATCCATCAAGTAAATGCGATCTTGGAAAACATTCTTAATGGTGACATTCAGCTGTCTATAGTCTGTGCATCCTCAAAAGATCCGTCCTTCTTCTTAACAAAAAAGCCGGCGCTCAACAGCGAACATAAGTCTAATAGAAACCTAAAATTGACGCTCACAACTACTTCTTCCAACTTCCAAACTCTTCCTGCGTTGTCATTCTATATCAGACCTTGCGGTAGCTTTGTTCACGGTTAGTCGCGATCTCGCACTCCAACTCTAAGGAGAATTTGCCCGGAAAATCACCGATGCGGAAAGATCATGGAACTTTCCGTGATCAACAACTACTGGCGCGACGAACAGGTTGGGCAACGATTAGCCGAGGGATTGATGGCAGTGCGCTTGAACGGTTTAGAGACGCCCGCAGCGCGCCCGATTGGGAACAACCTCCTTACTGTTATTTCCAAATGATCTTGCCGTGCGATTTGGGGATGTCTGCCAAGCTTTCCACTGATCGATAATGGCTGTTGTCGAGGTATATTCTATGATCAAGTCATACTTTCCAATGCCATACTTCTGCCCCCATCTGGATATTAATCCACAACAGAAATCCGATGTCGAGATTAATTCTCTTGCCCGCCGTCTGCCTTCTACCTACCATACTAAGCTCGCGGGTGCCCAGCGGCTTTAAGTAAACCAACTAACAGTGAAAAAGATTTCGATACAGGGGCCTATAAAGTTATAGCTTCACCCTACGGAATCTATCAAGACTATAAAGGACTTAACACAACCTTCCCAATAGAATGCCCTCTTGGCTCTGCTTTATGCTGTATCTATTCGCGGCAAAATGTGACACTCACCACCGGATGTGTCCTTGAACCTCTTCGCCGTGCGTCGTCCGACAGTCTAATCTCAACTCCGCTAAAGTACACTCATAGTAAGGGGCGGTTGCTGTCATAGCCTGTTGGAAGCTTACAGCTTGGCCTTTCTATGCACTCCTCTTTTCATGGGCATCAGCTTGCAAAAAGGATTGCTTTGAGTGGTTGGCCTCTGCTTGTCCTTGAAGGACACTGCTTCTTCTATTTTATTTCACGGTTTCCACCACGTGGGGTTTCAATTTGGACACCAGATTGCAGGCATACGGGACTATGGCTTTCACCGTCGTACTTGCTTGTTTGTCACAAATCTTGCCTGCTTGTGCCAGCTATTACGAGGTCACGACCACAAGCTCTCTTAAGATTCCATACGATCTTGTCCTAGGGTTTATTACCCCTCCCACAAGCTTCTTGGATCTCCTCATTCAGCCCTCGATATAGCTTTTTCTTGCATGCTTCTCTCTACCCGGCTTTCTGACCTTGTAGTCTCATGAATTCCCTCTGTATATTTACGGGTGATTTGTTGCCTTCTTTTTTTAACTTATTAAAAGCTGGCATCATCTTTGGACTTATGTTCCCTTGGGGCGTAATGGCGCTTGAAGGCTTTTGCAAACTTCTTGAACTTACAACATCCCTGCTCAAGCCGTGTGCCTTTGCATAACCCTTCCACCAAATCCGTGCGGCTCCTTTCAAGTTGCTGTTTTACCTTCTGCCTTTGTCTTTATCTTTCATGCTATAAAGCGTTCCCGTGCCTAAGCTCATTTGTCGTCAGCCATGCCTCTACTTCAATCGACCTGTTCTCCTCGAGGCGTTCGATTCAGACCTTCCATACATTGCCCGGTCGGAATCTGCGGCTTTTACGGTAGTGGAGGCCACGGTGTCTCTTTGTCGATCCATACGGGGTGTTCCTGCGCGCCTTCCATCGTTAGTTCGAGAGCACATTCTTCCTCTTCACCGGTCGAGATAAATTACGAGCTTGAGATCGGGAAGATTCCGGGCTGGAGGATCTCCTTTCTCTTGCTCCTCTTCTTGTCTTTCCTGCCCTCCAGCTGATGCTTGCGGCAGCGGGCGTTGCCCACGAACCCCTCACGCTGCTTGTGACGGTAATGCCTTTATCGCTCCGGGGTCCACGTCCTCATCGGGCTATCTCCTCCTCACGGGGGTCATGGGTTCCCATATCCTCCGAATAGGTTCCTTGCCGGGGGTGGTGCGGGTGGGGTTTGCTCTTCTATAAGATCTCGCGGTTATTAGTTCCCCCTGCGTTTGGGCTTCTAGTTTGCATGCACAAGCAATTCATGGTTATATGATTAGTTCCTTTGTTCTCTTGCATTGATTGTGCTTGCTTGTTGGTATAATTGTGGGGCAAAATACATCAACAAAACATTTAAAATGCAATAGGATTTATATTCATATATCATATAATATTTTAGATACAAAAGTCTCCGGGACCAAGAGTGGACTAGTCTTTGAAAATGTCGTAGTAAGGCGGGTTGTCCTCGAGAAACTTTCTTTACTTGACTGTACCCTTTGTACTTCCCAAGTTCAGTATATCCCTTCTTTGTTTCCCCTCGGATGGCGGATGCTAGCTCTTCCACCCGTCTATGGGAGGTATGAGCTCTTTGTTACTTGCCAACCTACCTTGTCGAAGGTGGGGATGCTTTAGAAGTCGAATGCCCAAGGACGTTTTTCGCTTCACTAAAATGACATGGTCCACCTTATAGGCGTCGCGTGCATGCCAAATCCTGAAAGTGCTACCAGCATGCGCACGACTTCCTCTCGCGTGGGCTTGCGGCTTGTGAAATATTATTACTCTAACTAAAGATACGTTAGGGCGGAAAGGTAATATTTGAGTGCTTTCTCCGGTACTCCTCCGCGTTGCCCAGGAGGTGCCCACATTGCCTTGATGCATCTTGGTCCGCGGGTACTTGAACTAATTCCTTGTAGTCTTGGAAGGCGTTAATTTACACTTGTCGGGGTTTGTGGCTCTCCCTTGGAATTTTGCTATCGCTCTTGTGAGGAAAAGACTCTCCTTGCGATTACTCTTGTTGTCTTCCCCTTATTCCCATCTGCTCACGAAGTGCTATAAACTCCTCCTCCGTAGGAAGTTCCTCGACATCATACCTCTAATAGGTGCGTAAGCTTCAATGTCGAGAGATGGTGTGTCTGTGTAGTAAGGCGCCTCTCGTATTTATGGGAAAATCTTCCGTTTCTTGGTGATGAAGTCTTCTAGATCCGGTGTTGCCGTGGGGTGAAGGAGTTCATCGGCCAGCGATAACCTCTGTCCCTACATTCGGGGAGGTTTTGATGTCATTCGTGACAAGTACTCACGTCCTTGACTATGGCGGTGCTAGACTTGTTATTCCGGCGATTGGTTGTGCAATCCTGGGGTGGTCTGTAAACTTGGCCGGGTGATGTCTTTATTCCGCTTCCCGTGGATTCCTCCTCGGGTCCACCTCTATGCCATCCTCGCTTTCTGCTCGGAGTCCTCACTCTCTTAGGATGCTTACGCGCTATGGTCTCTTCAGTATTCAAAGCGGGGCGTTCGTCATTCTTTGCGTCCAAGGGTGTGACTTCTAGCGGCTGAATTGATGGTTCACCTATTTACGGTTCACGCCCTATATACTAGATATATGGCTAAAAAATTTGTGTTGTAGGAGAAAGACTTTGCCATTGCTTGTTAGGGTCATATAGGTGATTAGCGGTTGGTTACATTCCTCAATGCCTTGGCAATATTGAGTACATGGTGAGGGGCTGTTTGCAATGCGGTCCTTGGTACAAAAGTACCCTATGCATGGCATTATCTTACGTAAGCTAGGGACAACTTTCTCTTGGAATTCTTGCGAGGACTTCTTTGGCGAGAAAGGATTGGGTTCGGGGGGTTCTGAAAGGTCAAATTCTTTTGAAATACTTGGAATACTATATTGACATCTACTTCATTGATGTGGGGGAAGCTTATACCAATTGATGAAGGCTTACGTAGCCATGGCGAAAAGCGTCTTGCTGCCGATGTCAAACAACTGGAGGCCTGACTAGGCTGAAAGATCGCCTCAGTGCGGGGAAGCGAGTTACGTGGTTGAGGCAGCTTGGGTTTATGAGGGGATATATATAAATTTATGCCCTAAAATTTTTAGGGTTTCTAAAACTCCGACATTTGGGATGAGGCTAATGTTTCTTGGTTAATTTGAGGCTCGAAGTGGCTTGCCTATAGTCTTAGGGTTCTAATGCAACAAATTTTTTGGTGATTTTGGGTATGTCTAGCTCAAGTTATGAACTTGGGAAGTTGGTGACTCTAGAAGTCTTGTGGGAGGGTGTTAGGTTGGGACCTAACTAGGCTCTGGCGCTCTTGGAGTCAGTGAAATACTCCAATTGTTCCCAAAACTAATCGCATTGCCTAATGAATATACACTCTTAAACAACTATATATATTTTATTATTCAAAATTTTTTTTATACATCGGGATATAATCACATTAGTTACAAAAAAGTTAATTTCCTTCTATCCGGTCCCTCCGCTTGATGTACCTAGCTGCAGTCTCATATCCTTTTGCTGCGGGGTGACTCTTTTTCCATGGAAGTGCATGCTAATGAATCTTCAAAGTGCTATACAACCTCCATCTCTTTGCTTCTTGTAAAGCGAGTAACATGTCGTTGGTTACTTTTCAAGCTTGTTGGGATCGAACTCCCACAAAATTTCTCCGGACAAACCTGCGGAATGCTGCCCCGGGATGAGGAATCCGTAGCTCCTTTGGAAGTGCTTGATTTCCCATAAAGGCTCGGCAAAAGGGTCTTGGGATCTCTTCATAGGCTTCTTGGGGGTTCCCGTGCTCTGGCGGGGTTTGAGCTGGAATGCTTCGAGTTGGCCTCCCTCCTTCGGCGGTTTTGACTCTGTTTTTCTTATTAGTAAAGGCTGCGTAGTCTTCGTGCATCTTCTTGTATATTTTGTAATCTGCTAGCTCCTTCTTGTACCTCCTCTACGGTCCTAAGATTGTAAATGCAGTCTCGGCGGTTTTGGTTGCTTTCTTCCTTTTGCCTTCTCTGCATCTAGCTTCTTTGCTTCTTGCCATATCACGAATGGTGGGGGACAGCGGCGGGGTAGGTTAATCTGTGTCTCAAGCGTGTTTGGAGTTGGGCTTAGCTCTTTCTTCCTCGCGGATTTCCTACGTTTACGTAGCTTGAGCACTGGCGGGTTAGCAAATGATTGGTGTAAGTAATTTGATACACTTTCATATGATTATTATCAGGAATCATTAAACTGACATTGGAGTGGGAAAATACATACATGGTATGTATCTGGTGTTTATACAGGAAGTTTATAAATACTAAATTGTAGAGGAATTGGGGTTTTGCTGCGAGGCAAACTTTCTGAGGAGGAGCTTACGTGAAGGAGATTTGGGTGTCAACGACACAATTGTAAAACGACTTAACCGGTGGGTGGTTTACCGCTTACAAGGGGGTTGTTAAGATGATTAGATTAGAATTAGGCCAAGAAATGCTTATGGAGTGATTAGGTATGAATTATGAATTATAAGAATATTTGCTTTGTAAGTGTCGATGATGGTTTAATTGGTTATGTTTGATTAAAGTTTGAAGGTATTCGGGTTGGCCTAGCCTTAAGGAAAAAAGAACTAGCGGTTCTTTGGGTAAACCACCGAGGGAAAAGAGTCATAGAGGCAAGATTGAGCAAGAGGATACGTAAAAGGATGTTTAAGGGTTAAATTTCACTAAGAAAGAAAGCAGAAGGAGCAAGAAAGCATGTAATTAACCCGTAGTTAGCGGTGGCGGAAGCCCGACCTCATGACCGGAAGCAGGGACTGGCGGGCGGATTGGGCTGGAACATAGCGAAAATTGGTATAGGAGGAGGATTTGAATGTTAGAAGCCCAAACAAACCCGATTTGCCAGAGCTGCCATAAAACTGGAAGCGGAAGAAACGGCGTCGCCATGGCCAAAACGACCTGGAATGGTCGAGGCCCCAGAAACCACCGGGGCGATTTAGATTTTATTAGGCCTCGAGAGAGGCGGATTCAAAGCAAGAATCGAAGGATTTGATGCCTTCGTTGAATTTGAGTCGCCACTGATTAGGGTCTTGAAAGGAAACCACGTAATAAGAAAATAGTGAGTAAAATAATAAGAATGTTGGAAGTTAATAACCATATAGGCTTGTAATAGGATAACATAAAAATAACATTGTAAGCTCAAATAAGAGGGGCCATGAGGTTGCCCTCGGAAAATAGAGCTGTTAGCTAGGTTTTGGAGTGCGGCTAGTGAAGCTAAAGAAAGGCGTTAGTAAACACAAGTAATATCCGCGCACCAAAAATTACGTAACTCAATGTGAAGCCATGGCCGTTTTGCTTAAATTGACATTAATATGAAACGGAGTGGAATTAATAAGAGGAACTTACCTATAAGTGCAACGTTAGTAATGTAACACAGAAGTTGTAAGCTTTCTCTATGGGGAGAAAAGAGGGTGAAAAGCTGGTGCCAAGGTATGGCATAAAATGGGGAATGAGATTGGGAGCACTTATAGTTGCAGCTAGACTTAAATCTAGGGAACTAAAAGGTAGCATTGGGAATATTATGTGGTCATGGTTGTTTTTATATTCATGTCATTGTACCCATATGAATGTATGTGATATGCTAATGTGGTATGGGCATGGTATTTGTGATGCACATGTAAAGATAATGCATAGGATATGCATATGAGCTATTTTAGCTGGTATTACCATCATGTATGATGTTGTGTGGTTATAAGGACATGTAAAAAGCATGTGAAAATATTGCATAAGTGCATAATCTCGGGGCGGGGGTCCATGTGCGATGGCATGGACTTGCGGTTGTGTTTGTATGCGTGACATCGGGCATTGTTATCTGGCTGGATTCTTTGTCGCTACATGGCTAAAGTGGTCCTCAGTCTTTGGGCCTTGGCGTGGATGGGTGTGTACACATGAGGCAAACCCGGTATTGGCTGCGGGGCCTGATCAGCCGGGTGGCATGTTAGAACGGAGTAGGCCTTTGTATCTTCTTGAATTGCATGGAACATGATGTGTTATTGGAATATATGTATGCTACTAATCTGGTTGGTTGGATGCGGTGGGACTATTGGTGGTAGCTTGTTTAAGATATGTTATAAGTATTGTGATTGCATAGTTCCTAGAATGCTCAGACCCCCACTTAGTCTTTAGGACTAACTTGAGGTTGGTGCGATGCCAGGATGGAGCCGAGAAGGCGATAAGGCCGCCCGACACGGGGTTAGAGGCCCGATAGGATTAGAAGCTGGGCCGAGATTTCCTCCAGGGCGGAGTTCGGCGTGAGGAGGTGTTCGATTTCCTCCATGAGTGGGGGATGAGGCAGTGTACGAGGCGCCGAGGGATTGTCCGGAAAGCTCGGAAGAAGGTGGGTCCTTCGAGGGGTAGAGTCTAGTGTGGGATCTACCCCGGTTTTGTGGAACCCTCTCTTGAAGGCAATGAGGTCCACCTTTATGCGGATGAGGGGGGATGACCTCCCATTAGATTCGGGGAGATCGGTGACCATAGGCAGCCTTGATGAAAGCCCTCGATGATAGGAGCTCTTGTAATGAAGATTGCTCTCATACTTAAGAGATATATTGATTGTGTATTTGATATTGTCAAGATTTGAGATGTATATATATGTACATTGTGATTGTCTTCAATATTTGTGAGATCTTGAGCGTGAAATAAAGATTGGATTCTTTACCTTGTTATATTGAGTATAAATTGCATAAGATGTTAAGTAGTCCAATCTCCCTCGTCAAGTGTTAGTAGCAATAAGATAGAACAAGGATCTAAGGCTCGCCTCGGAGAGAGCCAGGCATGCCCGATTCTGATTGGTATCGAGCAAGTTTGATCTTGGGACACGTGGGTTATGGGCCCACGGAGAAGGCGCTTTTGAGTAGATCTTGGTGTCGCGTTCCGAGACTGCCGGCATAAATGGGTAAGCGACTACTCATAAGCGTCTGAGCGGTTTTGCCCAGTTAGTTAAGGGCATGTCGGTTAGGAGCGTTACATTTTGGTATCGAGGAAAGGGGCTCGAGTTGAGTCTCCATGGGGGCAAATATGACCGGAATCTGGATTAGACGGTAGGTCATGACTTGTTTTGTGATGCTTTCGAGGGGCGAGCATAGTTCTAGTGGGAGATTGTAATGGGCCCATGGGAGGCAGCTTGAGTAGATCTTGGTGTGGCGTTCCGAGACACTTACCCGGCATAAAATAAGCGACTACTCATAAGCGTCCTGGAAGCGGTTTTGCCCGATTGGCTAAGGGGCATGTCGGTTAGGAGCGTTACATTTGGTGGAAACATGTTGGATTCTAGTGGGAGTTTGAGAATGGTTCATGCTCTTGAAGTGGGTTGTTAATGTTTCCATTGTCTATGTCGAGACTAGTAAAGAGATCATGGATCTTTGGTGGTGCCCCTAGTAGTGGGGGAGGCCGGGCCGATGGAGCTCGAGATGTAACTAGTATCTACAAGCTATTGACCAAGCCTTGCGGCTGAGTGCATGCTTGAGCCGGAGAAAGTGGTGAAAGCCATTGATAAGGTGTTAAAAGGACACCAAAAAGAAGTGTTCACAGGTGAGAACACCTGAGGGGGATGATCTTGATGCACGGCTCAGGTGGGGGTAGAGTTTTATTTTGATCTGATCAAAGCAGAGGATTACGTGAGGCTTTGCTTGCTGGGGCAATGTTAGGAGAACTTTGCAGAGTTTGGTGGGAGACATGCCTGATTGATCAGGGGAAGACTCCCGGTCTGAGCTACATGGGCTGATTTTAAAGGCGCTTTTGAGGTCATTTCACACCTCCGGGGTACAAGGTTGAAGATGAGCGAGTTCTTGATTGTGTCTGAAGGCAGCACGATGCGATTATAATGAGAGGTTTAGAAGGTTGCGACCTCATTGTCTGATATTATGGATAAAGTCAAATTTTGTGTTCTAGATTTGTGAAGGGTCTTCATGTGGATATCAAGAGATACGATGTCGGGGAGTTGCTTATAAGGACCTTGAGGAGGTTGTTCGGATTACCAAAAAAAGAGAGCGATTTGGCGAGAAAGCTACATTAGAAACCCAAAGCAAAGACAAGCACCTTCCTCTTGGCGGTTGAGAGCTTCGTATGGCGAAGAGCGATCATTTAGAGGGGAGCCATCACGCTAACCAATCTGGAGGTTGAGCAACAATATGAGGGCCGGGCAAGTAGCTTGACCGATTGAGGGGTAATGCAAGTTACCCCCACGGCTCCACGAGGCGAGAAAAGCGGCGGTGCTTCGAAAGGGCGTTGCTTCCGTTGTAGAACAGCAGGCCACACAAGAAACAATTGCCCGGTATTTGGCGGTATTGAGGGCGTAGCTCCTCAATGCCCATGGATTCTAACAGCTAGATAGAAGTGCCATGGGACGAGCGATCAATCGATATCAAATCTTTGGTAGAGGCGGGCCGTGGAGAACCTCGATCGAATCAAAGGGGCGTCTGCTCGAGGAAAGATGGGGTACGATGATGATAGAATCGTTGGCGAAAAGCGTTGGAGAGTGGGGAAGCTAGAGCTGCGGTGATGGATCTTCCACAACATCAAATGGTTGTATCGCCGCCCGAAGCTCCACGTGATGGAGCTCAAGGACTTCGTAGTCGCGATTCGGGTAAGGTTGGGGATGGTTTTGCTTTTGTTTCATTGTTGTAGCGGTCACGTATGTCAATAAGCATGGCGGCTCCTAGGATCGACCCATGAGGACATGGGTTGAATTTTTAGAAGGGGGAGATTGTAGCAGGTCCTAGGCCCTAAGGCTGCGGCATTAGTGCGCATCAAGCATATATCTAATAGATTGGGATATATGCATGGCATATATCCACATAAGCAAAAGCCACATAAGCAAAACTATAAAAAGGAAAAAAAATTATAGAAGAGGGCTTTTTGGTGGTAATGCGTGAGGTTCTTTTGCAAGAGAGGAGCTCGAAGGATTTGGGTTGCGAGGAGTCGGGAGGAGGCTATCTGGAGGCAAGAGCTGGAATAGGCGCATCAAATCGTTCTTCCTTTCCAGGTGGGGTTTTGTTGGATTAATTCGAGATTTGCATATGTTGCTATGAATTATCCATGCTTTGGTAAGAAGGCGTGAGGCGTAGATTATCATGAGTTATGAGTTTAATTAGTACAGGTGAATTGAGGACCTTGTATTAAGGCGCTATGATTAAAAGCTTGGCATGCTATGATTAAGAGCTTGGCATGATAGGGCTGGAGTAAACTAGAAGTAAACGGTTATAGATTACAGTCTTCAAAGTTGGAATTTGACTTACGGGAACGCTTTGAAATGATTTAAAACAGATCGATTTGGATTAATAAGGGGCTGATATGGATGAATCAAGAGCTAAATCGAATGAATCGAGGGTTGATATGGCCATTCGATAATACTCGAAAGATGATCTCATTGCTCCAAACGGACCTCAAATCCACTAGAATCGGGCGAAATTGATCGAGGGATGGAACTAACATAGAAATTATGGGTATGTAGGGATTGATTGGATCTGCAACAAAAACCGTCACGGTTGGAATTAGAAGCTGTTGGACCCACACGGAAGCTTGGCATGGAACAGGCGATTTGGGGTCTAGAAGGCCGATTTGGCCTAAGAAAGGGGTAATTTGATCAAGAGATGCATGAATGGGAGAAGAATTGCGAAGTATTTGGATCAACAACTACGTCGAGAATGAGGATTGAAAGGGGAAGAATCTGGCATGAAATGGTGATGGGTCAAGCCAAGACCACACGAAGGGGGCCGATTTTTGGGTCAGAAGGGATCGATTTGTGCGATACGATGCAAATCAACATCGTCCGGCAGACTTCAATGTTCTTGCCTTTACGCCTTTTCTTTGCTTTTTCATTGTCTTTACCTTTTATCTCTATTTTTATCTCTAACGTTACAATGTTACAAGTAAATTACAAGTGTAATATTGGCATTGGGTAGGCGGGTAAGAAAAGTTTAATGGTGGGCTGGAGGAGAGTGACCCAATTGCCATAGACACAGGGTGTAATAATCATTAAAGAGCTTGTATTCTATGGAAGAGTGATAATTCAACTAAAAACTAGGAAATAATAATACTTGAGCTTAATAATTCTAAGGTTAATAACAGTGATACATTTGGCTCCTAGAGAGTGGAGTAGCCTAGGGACTAGTTGGCGAAGTTACAAAGCAGGTTAGACTGCTTGATTTTAAAAGTTGGTATGCATGTAATTCTGAGGACTCGCATTACTTGTTTCAATAAATTCATTAGCTAAAAGTGGAACTTTAAATATTAAAACCTTGAAACCATATCTAAGGGAGCCTAAGTAAAAATAATGAAGTCTTTAAATCGACCTTCTGGGGGTGGTTTGAGCACGCTACATCAGCGTTTGAGTAGTCATTATGGTTTTCATCATCGATTTAGCTACATCGGCATGGTTGGGTTGTATGGGCAACCTCGACAAGGGCTAAAGAGTATGATCTAGGCACATTTATAGTAAATTCTCTAATGAACACACATGTTATGGTCTTTGAATTGTTCCCTTTGTTGTTCTTGATGTATGTATGTACTTGGAACCTAAGGTCCGGACTTCAGGGTTAGGTGGCTGGGTAGTTCGGCATTCTCATGTCATCTGTGTTCTTTGTATCTATGCTCGTGACACGGGCGTGGCTTCCTCATGGTATGCTTCCGGTGGTTATGCGTCAACTCTGTGACTCCATGGTAAGAGGTCCTCGGCGCCGAGGCGTGGATGGTGGGAAGGGTATCTTATCTGAGGTTCACCCACCAACTCATAGGGGCTCGGGAATGTGGCTGGCGGGGCATTTCTCACGCCTTCGGGGAACTGCTTGTAGGTGGTGGCTTCCCATTGTCCGGGCTTTGTTATGTTGTTTTGGTACTTTGGCTTTGTGTTCTTTGCTCTCTTGACTCTTATGATATTTCTTTTATTGTCATTGTCTAGCACTGCACCATAGTCTCTTGTATATCGAATTGTTCATGTGTATGTTATCCAAGATGTCGAGTGTTCCTATGTGCGCGGTAACGGCTTCACGGGATCCCCACTTAGTCACGAGGACTAACCTTGAGGGAGTATGTGCGATGAACCGCTAAGGTGGCGGTCAAGTTGATGGTGGCAATGTGGCGAGGAATCGTGCTTGAATTCTAGAGCTAGCGGTTTACGTTGATTTGCTTTCGGTGTTGTTGTACATGGATATTTATAACACATTGTAAATGTTGAGCTATTGATTTTCTCGGTTAGAACTTGGAATGTATTAAGCTTATGAATATGTTGAATACATGAACCGGGGTTGTTTGTTGAACTTGGCAAAAGTTCGTCACAATCGAAACTTGGCAATTATACAAACAACCCCTGCGGTTCATGTATTCCAACATATTCATAAGCCAATACATTCCAAGTTCTAAACGAAAATCAATAGCTCAACATTTACAATGTGTTATAAATATCCATGTACAACAACGAGCAAATCAACGTAAAACTGCTAGCTCTAGAATTCAAGCATCTATTCTACCACATTGCCACCATCAACTTTGACCGCCACTCCATTGGGTTCACCGCACACGCACTCACCGGGTTAGTCCTCGTGACTAAGTGGGGGGGATCCCGTGAGTCGCTGGCAAGTACATAGGAACACTCGACATCTTGATAACATACACATGAACAATTCCAAATATACAAGAGACTATGGTGCAAAGGCTAGACAAATGACAATAAAAGAAATATCATAAGAGTCAAGAGCAAAGAACACAAAGCCAAAGTACCAAAACAACATAACAAAGCTCAGGGACAATGGGAAGCTCACCACCCTACAAGCAAAGCCCCTGATTAGCGAGAAATGCCCTACTACCACATTCCGAGCCGTTGGCCATGAGTTGGTGGGTGAACCTCAGATAAAGATACCCCTTCCCGCAAAATTTTCACGCCCCGCCGGAGGACCTCTTACCATGGAGTCACAGAGTTGAGTTCGCATAACTCACCTGAAGCTACCGAGGAGGCCACACCGTGTCACGTGAGCATAGATACAAAGAGCAATGATGACATGAGAATGCCTGAGCTACCTGGCCACCTAACCCTCGGAAGCCCCACCCCGAGGTTCCAAGTACATACATAATATCAAGAACAAATGGAACAATTCAAAAGACCATAACATGTGTGTTCATTAGAGAATTTACTATAAATGTGCCTAGATCATACTCTTAGCTCCCTTGTCGAGGTTGCCCATACAACCTAACTATGCCGGTGAACTAGATCGATGATGAAAACCATAATGACAACTCAAATGTTGATGTATGCGTGCTCAACCCTCCGTAAGTCCGATCGTGGACTCGCTTCACCATATTATTTACTTAAGTTCCCTTAGATATGGTTTCAAGGTTTTAATATTTAAAATTCCAATTTTAGCTAATGAATTATTTATGCATTCATTTGGCGGCCTCAACTTATGCTTTTCCCCGCTTTAAAAATCCATGGGGTTCC
The DNA here is from genome assembly GCA_021234155.1 of Isoetes taiwanensis. Lineage (NCBI taxonomy): Eukaryota > Viridiplantae > Streptophyta > Lycopodiopsida > Isoetales > Isoetaceae > Isoetes > Isoetes taiwanensis. The sequence goes on from JAJEKV010000772.1 coordinate 15,109, forward strand.
TCGATCCGAATCGCCTGAACTCGGGTCCAGCTCTCCCTGCAAGCCCCATCTCTAAGAGCCAAGAAATATATTTTACCCAATCATTAGATTTATTTACATGAAATTACAATCTTTCCTTAGTTAAATAGTTATCCAAGCAATACAATTCTTACATATTTTTCCATCCTTTGTGTTTTACCAATTCTCATGCAACTTGTATGGGCTTTCTCCAGAGAGAGCAAATGCTAAATCAGAGCTCCTTGACACTTCCATGCTTCCCTTGAGACTACTTGTATGTTTATTTACCATAAGATCAACAATTTGTTAGCAACATTCCCAAATCACATTTAAGACAACCACACAAGACCATGACAAAATGTAAAACAAAAATATGCAAGTTCAAGATCGTAATGCCTTTCTTAAGACATCGATTTCCCAATCAAGCCTTTTCAAGGCAAATCGATACTTTTACTTCCCAATTCGGCTCTATAGAAGCGCTTTACCGCTCCTTCAGGGGCCTAATTCCGCAGTTCTAGAAGCCCTTGTTTCCTTTTGATTCATCAGGTCCAGTGGCAAATCGCCTCAGGGCCCAAATCCGTCCTTTCCGGCCAATTTAGGATGATTTCGATGATTTCCAATCCAGCCCTGATGGCTCCAAATAAGACGACTGCAAAACAAGATCCTTGAGAAATCCAAAAAGATCCTTCCGATTACGAACTTGGCAAAGCATGGTATTATGAACTTAGCCCCTGCATGGTAGAATCATCTCTGTCCAACTGTTGTAGCAACCCTCGGACCTCCGGTTTTATTCTATCATGTAGCATCCAATTCCAATCTCCATAGTTTCTCTGAGATAACTCTTAATCCAATCTTAACAAGGAAGGCATGGCGGGGTTTACCTCAGATCTCCAGTTCACAAGCTTATTATCTCACCAAGCATAGACATCTCTAATCATGGCTACAACATATCTCCCTTTAAGGGCCATCACAAAACCCATCCGATTAGATCCAAGTCCGGCCCTTACGCACTGCAGACAAAGACACGCATGCATGCATAGCATATGCAACCTTCAATTGAATCCTAAAATTAGAATTCAAACCCCACCGGAAAAGGAAGAACAATTTGGCCGCCTATGCAAGCTCTTGCCTCGTGATAGCCTCCTCCCACTCCCTCGAACCCAAATTCCTTCCGAGCTCCTCTTGCAAAAAGAAACCTCACATTACCACCAACAAAAGCCCCTTCTACAATTTTTCTTTTCTAGTTTATTTATGTGGATATTGGATATATGCATCCCAATATCCCAATCTATTAAATATATGTTTATGTGCAATACCAATGTCAAGTCTTAGGGCCTAGGATCAATTACAATCTCCCCTTTCTAAAATTCAACCCATGTCCTCATGGGTCGATCCTAGGAGTCAGCTATACTTCTGCCCGACAATTTGCACTAGCAATCTAAAGCAAGATACGGTTGCTACAACAATGAGACAAAAGCAAAACCATCATGAGCCCTTACCGAATCAAGACTCTGAAGCTTCTTGCTCTATCACGTGGAGCTTCACTCTGCCAGACACAACCATTTGATGTTGCGGAAGATCCATCGCTAGCGGCAGCTTCCCCCACTCGGTGCCTTAGCTCCAGCGATTCTATCATCGTACTTTACATCTTTCCTCGGTGAGCTCCCTTTGATTGATGAGGGTTCTCCCGCGGCCTCGCCTCTATGACATTTGGATATCGATTGGATCGTTAAATTCATAGCACTTCTATCTGGTACATTTGTGAATCCATGGGCATTGAGGGCTTCGTCACCATCTTGCCAAATCTTGGGCAATTGTTTCTTGTGTGGCTGTTGCCCTACAGCGGAAACAAGCCCTCTTGAGCTGCCATTGCCTTTCCCTGCGATGTGGTAGGTGAGGGGTAACTTACTACCCTCAATCGGCTGCTACTTGCGGGTTCCTCATATTGTTGCTCAACCTCCACGCATTGGTTAGGCGATGGCTCCCCTCTAAATGATCGTCTTCGCCATCTGAGCTCTCAACCGCCAAAGAGGAAGGTGCTTGTCTTTTGCTTTGGGTTTCTAATGTAGTTGCCAATCGTCTCGGCTTTTGGCAATCCGAACAACCTCCTCAAAGGTCCTTATAAGCAACTCGACATACATTACTCTTTGATATCCACATGAAGACCCTTCACAAATCTAGAACACAAATTTTGACTTTATCCATAACAGACAATGAGGCCGCAACCTTCTAAACCTCTTATTATAAAGCACTCGGGCCTCAGACACAATCGAAGAACTCGTTCATCTTCTCAACCTTGTACCCTCGAGGTGTGAAATGACCCTCAAAAGCGGGGCCTTAAAATCAGCCCATGTAGCCTTTGTCTTTGGAGTCTTCCCGGATCAATCGGGCATGTCTCCCACCAAACTCTTGCAAAGCCTCTAACATTGCCCGAGCAAGCAAAGCCTTCATTGCGAACCCCGTGCTTTTGATCAGATCAAAATAAAACTCTACCCCACTGAGCCGTGCATCAACATCATCCCATTGTGTTCTCACTGTGAACACTTCTCTTTTTGGTGTCCTTTAACACCTTATCAATGGCTTTCTCGGCCTCACTCTTTCTGCTGCGATGCACTCTCTTTTGCAAGGCTTCTTTGAATAGCTTCGCGGGATACTAGTTACATCCGAGCTCCATCGGCTCCGTCTCCCCCCTGCACTACTAGCACCACCAAAGATCCATGATCTCTTACTAGAATGCACATGCAGACAATGGAAACATTAACAACCACTTCAAGGCATGAACCATTCTCAAACTCCCACTAGAATCCAACATGCTCGATACCAATTTTATCGGTTCCTAACCGACATGCCCTTAGCCAACTGGGCAAAACCGTCTAGACGTTTATGAGTAGTCGCTTCTACCCATTTATGCTTGGGTGTCTGGGAGCGCGACACCAAGATCTACCTCAAGCGGTCTCCCCATGGGCCCATTACAATCTCTCCCACTAGAACTATGCCGGGCCCCTCGAGCATCACAAAAAATAAGTCATGACCTCCTAGTCCAAGCATATTCCGGGTCATATTTGCCCCCATGGAGACTCGAACTTCGAGCCCCGCCTCGATACCAAATGTAACGTTCCTAACCCAGGCATGCCCTTAACCAACTGGGCAAAACCGTCTAGACGTTTATGAGTAGTCGCTTCTACCCATTTATGCCGGTGTCTCGGGAACGCGACACCAAGATCTACTCAAGCGGTCTCCCGTGGGCCCATAACCCATAGGTCCCAAGATCGAAACTTGGCTCGATACCAGGCGTAATCGGGCATGCTGGCTGGCCTCTTCGCTTAGGATCTGTTGGTTCTATCTTATTGCTACTAACACTTGGACGAGGGAGATTGGACTACTTAACATCTTATGCAATTTATACTCAATATAACAAGGTAAAGAATCCAATCTTTATTTCACGTTCAAGATCTCACAAATATTGAAGACAATCACAATGTACATATATATACATCTCAAATCTTGACAATATCAAATACACAATCAATATATCTCTTAAGTATGAGAGCAATCTTCATTACAAGAGCTCCTATCATCAGAGGGCTCGCTCATCAAGGCGTCTATGGCCGCCTGATCTCCTGAATCTAATGGGAGGTCATCCCCCTCATCTGCATAAAGGTGGACCTCATTGCCTTCAAGAGAGGGTTCCACAAAACCGGGGGTAGATCCCACACTAGACTCTACCCCGGAAGGACGACCTTCTTGAAGCTCGATCAATCGGCACAGTATTAATCGGCCTCATCCTCTAATTGAGGAAATCGAACACCTCCTCACGCCGAACTCTGCTCACGGAGGAGGAAATCTAGCCTCCGGCTCTCTAATCCTATCGGGGCCTCTAACCCCGGGTGTCGGCGACCTTCTTGCTCTCGGCTCCATCGGTCTTGCTTACACCAACACGGGGTTAGTCCTAAAAGACTAAGTGGGGGTGCGAGCATTCTAGGAACTATGCAATCACAATACTTATAACATATCTTAAACAAGTTTTTTACCACCAATAGTCCCCCGCATCCAACCAACCAGATTAGTAGCATACATATATTCCAATAACACATCATGTTCCATGCAATCTCGTGACATCACGGTGCCTACTCGGTTCTAACATGCCACCCGGGCTGATCAGGCCTGCCGCGTATCTGGCGGGGTTTGCCTCATGTGTACACACACCCATCCGCGCTTTGCGTCCAAAGACTTGGAGGACCACTTTTAGCCATGTAGCGACAAAGAATCCAGCCGGGATAACAATGCCCGATGTCACGCACAAACACAACCGCAAGTCCATGCCATCGCACATGGACCCCGGCCCCCGGAGATTATGCACTTATGCAATATTTTCACATGCTTTACATGTCCTTATAACCACACAGCATCATACATGATGGTAATACCAGCTAAAATAGCTCATATGCATATCCTATGCATTATCTTTACATGTGCATCACAAATACCATGCCCATACCACATTAGCATATCACATACATTCATATGGGTACAATGACATGAATATGTAAAACAACCATGACCACATAATATTCCCAATGCTACCTTTAGTTCCCTAGATTTAAGTCTAGCTGCAACTATAAGTGCTCCCAATCTCATTCCCGGCCTTATGCCATACCTTGGCGAATCAGGGCTTTTCACCCTCTTTCTCCCCATAGAGAAAGCTTACAACTTCGGGTTACATTACTAACGTTATTACTTATAGGGTAAGTTCCCTCTTATTAATTCCGTTACTCAAGTTTCATATTAATGTCAATTTAAGCAAAACGCCATGGCTTCACATTGAGTTACGTAATTTTTGGTGCGGATATTACTTGTGTTTACTAACGTCTTCTTTAGCTTCACTCAGCCGGACTCCAAAACCTAGCTAACAGATTCTATTTTCGGGGCAACCTCATGGCCCTCTTATTTGAGCTTACAATGTTATTTTTATGTTATCCTATTACAAGCCTATATGGTTATTAACTTCCAACATTCTTATTATTTTACTCACTATTTTCTTATTCTGGGTTTCCTTTCAAGACCCTAACGGTGGCGACCCGGCAGCTCAACGAAGGCATCAAATCCTTCGATTCTTGCTTGAATCCGGCCTCTCGAGGCCTAACGGCTAAATCGCCTGGTGGCCTCCGGTTCCGAACCATTCCAGTCGTTTGGCGCCATGGCGGACGCCGTTCTACCGCTCCAGCTATGGCAGCTTCGGCTGCAAATCGGGGTTTGTTTGGGCTTCTAACATTCAAATCCCTCCTCCTATACCAATTTCGGCCATGTTCAGCCCAATCCGGCCTGCTTCAGCCCCATTACGTCATGAGGTGCGGGCTTCCGCCACCGCTAACTACGGGTTAATTCACGGTCTTCTTGCTCCTTCGGTTTTTCTTTTCTTGGTGAAATTCTAACCCTTAAACATCCTTTTTACGTATCCTCTTGCTCAATCTGCCTCTATGACTCTTCCTGGTGGTTTACCCAAAGAACCGCTAGTTCTTTTCCTTAAGGCTAGGGCCAACCCAATACCTTCAAACTTTAATCAAACATAACCAATTAAACCATCATCGATTACTTACAGTAAATATTCTTATAATTCATAATTCATACTCTAATCACTCCATAAGCATTTCTTGGCCTAATTCTAATCCAATCATCTTAACAACCCGGTGTAAGCGGTAAAACCACCCACCTGGTTAAATTTGTCTTTACAATTGTCTTTGTTGACACTCCAAATCTCCTTCCACGAAGCTCCTCCTCTAAAGTTTGCCTCAGAGCAAAAACCCCAATTCCTCTACAATTTAGTATTTATAAACTTCAGATAAACACCGGATACATACCATGTATGTATTTTCCCCACTCAATGTGGGCTTTAATGATTCCGATAATAATCATATGAAAGTGTATCAAATTACTTACACCAATCATTTGCTAACCCGCCAAAGCTCGTTATAATTCTCCCTTCAAATCTTTAACCCATGTCCTCATGGGTGAGCTCGAGGAAATTGACGAAGAATCCACTTTGAATCCTCCCCACGCTAAGGCCTTGATTGGACAGCGACCATTGGACCAAAAATCTTGTGATTGTCCGTCTTGAAACTTCATGGTGTCTCCATTTGCAAGATACGCCTGGTGGGATATAAAAATTCATCCCCCTCGCTATTTAAGTCATCGCCGGCAAGCATATCACGACGGATCAAAGACGCACTTCCTCAAGTTGCTCACATGGAACACATTATGCACTCTCACATGTGAAGGCAATTCCAACCTGTAGCGACTTTGCCGATCGTTCCAATATCTTAAAAGGCCCCCGCATATCTTGGAGCCCACTTTCCGCACTCTTAAATGCCAATGAGCTCGCTTAGGGTTAATCCTTAAGAATACATAACCGCCCCCTTGGCTAATTCCAATGGTTTACGCCTTTTGTTTGCATCCGCTTACGCCTATTTCCGAGCCATAACGCGAGATTCTCGTGAAGTCTTCTCAACTGCATCCAAATCTCGCCACCTCATTGGCCATCTCATTGCCACGCTTCCACCGCAGCATACATGTGCATAGTCTCGATGGCGGGGTCCGGATGGTAACAGCCCGTGCTTCTCCTCTTCCCTGATCTCTCGCTGCCCCTGACCTGCTGTCTTCCCTTCCATAACCTCTACCACGGCCACCTGCCTTGGTCCCCACGCCATGGGGCCACCCTTCCTTGACCCGATCTAGGTGCATTGTCTTCCAAACGCCTTGATGTTGATTCCCGCCTTAGCCTCGCTGGATTTTCAGACCCTCGTGGAGGCTGAATACCCACCATATGTTTTGGTATTAGTACCACGATCGCCCAATGTCCAGGCTCTCGGCACCTAAAGCATCGGGCTCATTGATGCACACATCCTTTCCTCTGCAGACATCCGGGATGATCTATTTTGTGGCCCCTTGGCTATTGCTGGCCTGCACATCCATAGAGTGGGCAGCAGCTCGCTCTACCATTTATACCTCCCTCTCCTCGAGGAATTCCCGCTTGCCATGAAGATTGAGCCTGCCGGGCTTCCGTTGAGCATCTAGTGTGCTTTTTTCGCAAAATGCTTCCCGATGCTTCGCAATTTTACAACCTCCTCTAGATCTCAGTATAAGATACTCCAGACATCGTTGCTCTTTATTTCCACCGAAGACCCCTACTCGCACAAACCTAGAGCACAACTTAACCTTGTCCATTGTAGGACAATGAGGCTGCAATCTCCCTGAACTTTTCATTATACTCGCTACGGGTGCCAACCTTGCAATCAAAGAACTCATTCATTTTCTCCACCTTATACCGGGGCGGGTGTAAAATGACCTTCAAATGCACTCTTAAACTCGACCGGTAGTTTGTATGGGAGTCTTCCCAGATCTATCAAGCACGTCTCCCACCGGGACGCTGCAAATCCTCCCAAAGATCGTCAGGTGCAAGGCGCCTTCTGGACTCCTCTTTAATCAAATCAAAATAAAACTCCACTCCACGGAGCCATGCATCTCGCATCATCCCGGTTGTGTTCTCCCCGCTGAACACCTCCCTCTTGGTATCCTTCAATACCTTCTCAATAGCCTTCTCGCCTCACTCTTTTGATGGGATGCGGTTTGTAAAAGCCTGCCAATCGCTTGCAAAATCTTGGTAACATCGTGGCTCCATCAGCCCCAACTCGCACCACTAGCATCACCGGCTTCCATGGTTTCCTCTACTCTGCGATAATACAAAATATATCATTAGCCAATCCCCTCAGGATACTCAATCTAATTTCAAAGCATTCAAGATCAACTATGCTCTGATACCAACTGTAACGTTCCTAACCGACATGCCCTTAGCCAACTGGGCAAAACCGCTCTAGACGTTTATGAGTAGTCGCTTCTACCCATTTATCTGGAATGTCTCGAACGCAGCGACACCAAGATCTACTCAAGCTGCCTCCCATGGGCCCATTACAGTTTCCGGGTTGAGGGTTAGGCTGCTGCTGTGAAGATTCTCCTGTTAGAAGGGTTGCCTCAAGAATCTTGCTATATCGCCAGTCTCCTCCTCGAACAGGTTGGGATTGTTAAGCCTTTGGTTGGCTGCTTATAGATATCACACCCAGGGTTCTTCTCTTTTTCGGGGTTCTTGGGTCATTACCCTTTTTCCTTTGGGGTCGGGGTCCTCTCTCGTTTTGGTTCTTTGTTCCCGCCATTGGTCATCTTCGGGTTCTGCAACCTCCTTCTCGCTTCTTTCGCTCTCTTCCCCCTCCTTCCTCTTGGCTCTTTCTTCTCTTCTTCTTGCCTTTTCCTCTTTCTTCTTGGCCTTTTCTTTCTTTCCTCTTTTGCCTTTTCCTCTTTTCCTCCGCCTCCTCTCAAATTCCTGTAATACCTAGGCCGCCTCCATGTCAGCCTTCGGTTTTTCGTCGTAAATCTTTGAGCTTCCTTCCGCTCACCCGCGAGCACTTGGGTTGGGCCTATCTTTCCTTCTTGCTTTCGGGCGGCGGTTTGTTTGGTCCTAGCCATTAATGGAAAATCTCGATTTGGAGCAGGGGCCAAAAGATCGGCTAATGAGAAGGAGCTCGAGGAAGTTTTGGGGAGAACCCTAAAAAAATGAGTCTATGTCCTGTGAATTTATGGGGTTGGATTTTTAGGGTTTGGTCGATTTAATCTTTTGGTGGTTTTGCTGGGCAAAGTCTCCCTGTTTTGGGCAAAATTGGGGTCTTGTTTTGGTGCTGCTTCTTCTGGATGGCTCTCTAAGAGGCGAGGGAGGGGTGTTAGGTTGGGACCTAACTAGGCTCAGCGCACTCTTGGAGTCACCGGCCCTCTCCTCGCCTCCAACACACCCAATTTACACAATTTACATCTTTGCTACTCCCTAATTTAAGCATTTTTAAGCAGGATCCTATCATTACTTTGACCCTTTAATTTACATTTATTTTTAAGGGTCACTTTTGGGGATGACTCTAAGAGTGCGTGGAGGGGTGTTAGGTTGGGACCTAACTATGCTCTGGCGCACTTGGAGTCGCTGTTCCAAAAGTGACTTGTACTTAATGTTTTTTTTACATGTTTTAACATACAATTCTAGCTATTTCAACTCTTTGATCGGATTTCATCTTTATCTTCCCATTTGGAGTTCCTAAGGTCAAGTTCTAGGGTTTATATGAGGTGACGACTCTAAGAGTGCGCTGAAAGGGCCATTAGGTCTGAACCTAACATGCTCCAAGGGCTTCTTGGAGTCATTGGCCAAAAGTGCTATTTCGATTATTTATTCCATCCTACCTATGTTCTCTACTTATCTTAATCTTAGATAATTACTATCTCTACCCAGAAAAAAAAATTTCCCGCTACTCGAGGTTTGAGGGTCCTATCAAGTTAGTACTATCGGGAGCATGGTCGGGTGTTTTGCTCTTGGTCTCCAAGAACATTGCTCGATACCATCGTGGACGTCTTACTACTGTATACGGTGCACTCACCGTATACAAACAGGAGTTCATCCCCATACCCAGCTTCATGCTAATACAGGGCCCTCCATTACGACACCGCAAACCGTGACGGGTTCCGGTGGGAAGAGTGGAAGGGTCATTGCACCGTCTCCCTCGGGGCCTACCTAGGCGGAAGCGTAAACATACATGTCAAGTAGCACATACATCAACATCATATGACCATCAATGGCGATGGTCCTCCCACATATCCGCATAGACAAAGATCAAAGACATCATCACACAGGGGAATCCTACCCAAGGCCCGGACTCGGGGATGACCGATGGCTTGGTCTCCGAGTTCATTGCGCATGTAATTCATGGCAATGGATTTGGCTGGCATATGAACATGGCTTGGGTTGTCCACTCCATCCGCCCTTCCTCGTGCACACTTTGCGAGTAGGCTGAAAAAGTGTTGGGACCCGATCAGGCCTCACGGATGCATAGCCAAGGGGGCTATATCCGGGGTTACATCTCCCCGGGGCCGGGGCCAAGGTGTAGGGATCTCTCCTCCCAGGAGATCTACATGTCGACTCAAGGTGACTAGAGGGCCACCGCCCGCGACCACTTGAACTCAATGGAAGGTCATATGCACCACCTCACGAAGTCGAGCCCATGCCTTGCCCACACGCAGGTGGCAAGCCATTAGGCCTAGTCACAATGATCCCCCAAAGACTAACACACCATGGGGATCGCTCAGAGTCAACATGAACCTCCTTATAAGCCGGGCCTGCCCCTTCACCCACAAACTGTGTGTGGCTCTCTCAGTGCACTGTGCCGCATCTACAAGGTGCTAGAGAGGCTACTCTAGGAGCATCAACTACAAAGCTTTTAGGTCTCTACCCCCTTCCCAATACAAGGAGTTCATAGGAGATACATCATCCATATACATCATGAGGAAGAACTAAAGAACAAGATCTAACCTACAACATAGAGTTAGGTTCTTTAGTTAGAATCAACTATCTAGAGGTCCTGGATGGCCAATCTAATAGGCTAAGCCTCCACCGATTCAATGACCTAAATAGGGTTTAGACTATCTAATTGGCCAAATACGGATCCTTGAGGGGCTCCTCCTGACCTGAGCTCGACCATCCCGGGCTGAAACGCTTCAATCTAGAGAAACTAAGGATGCAACTCTCCAATCCGAAGTCTGATGCGTTTTTGGTGCTGAGGCAGCCAAAAACAGAGTCCCGAAGCCCTAAAATCGAAAAATGGGCTAGTTAGGGTTTCCTACCCTAAATAGACAAGGGAATTGGCTAGGGGTTTCCAATTATCCCTTTTGGCATGTGGGATAATTGGAAATGGGCCCACTTGCCTTTAAGGGCTGGGTGGCCAAATATTGCACACATGGAAATGTGTGCCCACATTAATGTGTACATTGGAAAATGTGCACATTAATTGCACCTATGGGTGTGGCCCACTTGGCATGAAGTGTCCACTTGGAAATGTGTGCCCACATTAATGTGTACATTGGAAAATGTGCACATTAATAGTTGCACCCCTTATTTCTCGCAAGTTGCCCCTAGGGCTACCACCGGCTACACGCCAGCGCACACGCCACCGGAGGGGGAGTGTACGCGGGTCCAGGTAAAGACGGATACGCCCCGGGGCCGATAATCGTGGCCGGAACGCCACAAAGAAGGGATGGGAGGGAAGTGGCAAGGGAAAGGGAAGGGATAAGTTGGAAGAATCGTGTGGGGAGGGAGGGTAGAGAAGAGCAAAAAAAGGGCAAAGGAGGAGGGGAGGGGGCAAAGGGGGCAAGGCCCTCCAAAATAAAAATAATAATACAATATTCATAATATAAATAAATAAATAAATTACAAATTAATTAATTAGAGGACATATATAAATTAATATAATTAGTTTGTCAATGTAATTAAATAGAAACACTTACGAGTCAATATATACAATTAATTAATTTAGCCTAGACATTAATTTAGCCTTAGGCCATTTCGCGCCAAGAAGGCTGGTAGAATGTGCATGGACCGGGCCAAGCCTTAATGTGCAAGGCGAGAATGTGCATGTGCATGTTGAATTGTTTTGTGTGTGTTCAAGAAAGCAAAGGTCAAGAACAAAGGTTCGCAAAATGTAAAAGATCAGCAAAAAACAGACACATGTCGGGAAGAATGTTCCGGAGGATAGAACAATACAGTTAAAATTCCACAATCAAATCAAATACCCAGTTCACACCGGGCCGGATCTTTTATTTGCGTAACTTCGATCTTTTTTTTTGCAAAGAAGCAGCAATGCCAAATTTAAAAATCCCATGTTTGTGGCTTCCCGCGTAACTTCATTCCAATGGCGAAGCTCGGTACCGGCATGTGATTATAAAAGATCAAAATCACGCCCACTAAGCGGTGCAAAAAGTGCAGCCATTTCTTCGCCGAACGCAGCCCTTGTGCTGGGTTTGCATATCACTAGACTAAAGGAAGAAAATGTGCCCATCCGGGTCATCCATGTGAAGAAGAAACAGACTAGATTAAGACTTCGTAAAAGGTGGGAACCTACCAAAAGTCTATCGAGCCTAGCTATGGCGATTCAATCTTTCTATGCCGGCTTCAACCCAAAAAAAGAGCTCGCCTTTGTGGGCTTATGGGGTCCGTGCCACCTTTGTTGCATCTTTCGACATGGCGGCCTCCATCTTGCAAATTTTTTCGCAAGATTTGGAGTAAATTAAGAGCATGATACTTCTACGGAGACCCATCGCGTATCGGTTTTCTAGAGGCTTGAAACCCCATTCTAGAGCTCCATAGTTACAGTTTGATCGAGACTCGACCGGATTCATGTTTTGATGCCAAAACAGGGCGCTTCTTGCATCTTTGTTCCGCTTCTTCCCCCGCTTCTTGCTTCCTCATCCGCTTCTTTGTTTGATCCATCCGCTTCATGCCTTGTTTCGCCTCGACCGTCTTCGTCTTCTTCTTGCTTTTCTATTTGCTACATTCCCTTTTCTTAGAGAGCTCAGGGGGATTTACCTGAGCTCGGGGATAAACGGCAAGATCCGATCCGCAGAATAAAGAGAAGAAGAACCGCTGCTTGCGCTACAGGTAACCCGCGTTTGAACCGGATCAGAAATCTTCAATCCTTTCTTCAAAAATCTTGTATTATTGCTTTTTGTGCAGTCCCCCCGCCCCCGCTGATCCGGGATTTAGGATTCGCCTGCTTTCTTCAAATATCTTCTTTTTATTTTTCCCCCGGTTGCCCCGGCCCTACAAATTGCCCCCTGCATCTAATCCTCAAGTTCGGGGATGTGGTCGATAATCGCCTCGGCAATTTCGATTAGTAAACAACACATTCGGCCCTTTTCTTGAAAAAGAACCGAAATGGGGCGCCATATATTTTGTTATTGGCAAGATTGATGATGGTTCAAGCGAATCCGGCTTTGCACAAAGATCAAAATAGCATGTGTTAGTGCCCCAAAATAGCTTCAAAAGGAGTAAAGAGAGGCTGCCATCGCCATAGCCGGTCTTCTAAGACGGATTAGAGCCATCGTGGAAAGAGCAGGACCAAAAAGGTATGTACCAAATTCAAATTTCGAAAATGAGGGAAAAAAAAGCGGGGTAGAGTAAAAAGAACAATAAATATGTACCAAATTCAAATTTCAAAATGAGGGGAAAGAGTTAAAAATGCGGGTAGAGTAAAAAGAACAATAAAAGAGTTAAAAAGGAAATAGAGGATTTGTTTGTTTGAAGCTTTACATTTTCGCAAAAGTTCTAGTCATATTTGGCAAGTTTTATTTGGCATTCTTTCAAGCATTCTTTTGTATGGCGTTTAGAGTTTGTGATGGTCTATTTTTTCATAGAAAATATATAAGGAGTGTATTTTTTTTCATAGAAAATACATAGGATATTGTGTTTATTGAAAAATACATAGTATATAGGATATTGTGCTTATTAATAAATACATAGTATATAGTGTCCCATTTAAAAAAGCTTCCCATTTTGTAGTCACATAGGATATTGTGCTTATTAGAAATTAAGAAAATACATAGTATATAGCGTCCCATTTAAAAAAGCTATTTTTGAAAAAAGCTATGGGTAAATATTGACATATTAAAAAGGGGAGAGCGTCTATTTTTTGTATTACTATACATAGAAAGTGCATAGGATATGGTGTGCATTAGAAAATATATAGAATATGGTCCAATTAGTCATGATTTGTGCTCCATACTATTGGAGATAGAAACTCAGAACTAGCCTCCCAGACTTGCTTTTTCATTTTGCCCTTTCGACTCACAGTCGAGAAAGACCCTCGACGCTTTTTTTCTCTAAATTCGCCTTTCTCGACTCGAGTCGAGAAAGAACCCTCGACTTGTGTTTTCACTTTGAAGGACCTCGAGCTGCGTTTTTTCACTCAGAGAGGCTCTTTCTCGACTTCGAAGTCGAGAAAGGCCTCAAACCTCGATTTTTTCACTTTGAAGGACCTCAAACTGCGCCACTGCGAGAGGCTCTTTCTCATTCGCGGTCGAAAGGCCCAAAACCGCGTTTTCACTCAGAGAGGCTCTTTCGACTCGCTGAGTCGAAAGGCCTCAAACAAACCCCTTTGGTACGCCTTTCGACTCAGCGAGTCGAAAGGCCTTCTGACCCCTAAAACTGCGTTTTTGCTTTGAGCTGCCTTTCTCGACTCGTGAGTCGAGAAAGGCCTTCTGACCTGTGTTTTTCCCTCTGAGCTGCCTTTCTCGACTCGCGAGTCGAGAAAGGCTCTCAGGCCTGTATTTTCCAAAAATGGCCCTAAGAACTGCGTTTTATTTTATTTTTTTGCACAGTAGCATCACTTGACTAACTTGATTTTGTCTTTTGCGGTCCTTATCTCGACCGTGATAGTACATGCTTGGGAGCAATGAAAAGACCAGTTCATTAAAGAAAGGTGCCGAAGAGGGTGGTGATATCAGTTGGACATACAAGCACGTGACCCATGAAGGAACTCCTCATACAAATTTCTATCGTACGTAGTTGCTCCATTGACTTGGAGAGAGCTCCACGCGCCCTTTGCACTAGGTGGTTCATGTGTGAAGAGGGTGTAATCATTGTGCCCATAATGCACCACTATGGTCTCTTCACCAATCGTAATATATATTGTAATGAGCCCATTTATAAATATAAGGTATCTCAAAACTAGTATTTTTTGGTGATTAAGTAAACAATTTGCTTAATTTTTGTTGGAATTTGTGATCTCTTGTCTACCCACCTAAGAAAATAGAGCCAAAATGTTCAACTAAGAATCTTTTTCAACTAGAACTGGTTTCAATCAGAATGAAATTCCTATGTTTGAGTTGCATTATTCTTGTTCTCGACTCGCTATCCAAGAAAACCGAAGAAAGCTGGATGCACACTAATGAACAAAAATTGAATTATGGACAATTTTCTGCCTGGGGTGCTCCTTTTTGTGTAAAATAACAGGGTTCGAAAAAAGTGGGAATGGAATGAGTCCCACTTTAATTAAATACTGACTTAATTGTTTTTGCATTGCATAGAGTGCTCTCCATCCAGCAGCCACCCGCTTGGTAATACACTTGTTCCCAAAGTGTGTTCTTACAGAATTCTACACCAAGATACTTGTAGCTATCCACAACTTCAACTTCATGGGCTATCATAGTACATAGGGGAACATTGTGACGAGAAGATTGAACTACCAAAAGCTTGGTCTTTTGAGATTAACACGCAGACTGTGTTCTCACGTAAACTGTGCGAGCATGTAAATGTTGCCGCATATTAGCGGCAGATATGTGAAGTGAAACATCATCAGCATACATAAGTTGCCTAATGATATAGTGTGCCAAATGTGGACCTCCATAGCCATGATTATCAAGCCATTCTTCCAATTGATCAATGTACAAGCCAAAGAGTGTAGGAGATAAAGGGCAACCCCTCGATTTAACTCCAATATTGCTAGTGATTTGAGTACCGATCTTTGGAAATTTAGCAAAAACCCTTTCATAGAGCCGATAAACCGCATTTTGAAGATCTTGTGGAACCCCTGCGTGCGCAAAACCGCCAAAGAAGCTCGCGTGGTACTATATCAAAAGCGTAAGTAAAATCCACAAAGCATATATAGAGGTCTTGTTTCAAGCTTCGACTATGTTCAATAAGCATGCGCAATGTGAAAATATGGTCTATTGTAGAATGGCATGGACTTTTAAAGCCTTGCCTCGTCCTACAAAGATGTACACCAAGATGTTCTCGCCCATGATGTCAATCGCTTCTCAAGAAGACTTGCTAAGAGCTTTGAAAATATGGAACTTACCATGATCATGCGATAATTAGAAGGATCATGCTTATCGCTGCTTTGTAAATTGGTACGAATTTTACCGACTCAAGTTTCGCAAGCCTTCTTGCAAAGCTTGATTTAAAAGAGTAGTGATGATTGGAAGCAAGTGGACCCCCCATTTAAGCAATTCCGCTTGCAAACCTTGAAGATCGAGACTTGCCATTAGATAGATGCCGGGTCCTTCTTTGACTTCCTCCTCGCGGAATTGAAGAATATCACCTACCAAAGGAGGCACGTAATTAAGGACCCCGTGATGATCATATAAGTGGACCAATCGCCATCCCATTGCTGCATAGAGATATGTCCAAGGGTAGGAGGTGGTCGATATAATATTTTTGCGCCAAAAGGTTAGAGGCTCACGTGGAATTAATTCAAACATTTGCTTCGATGCTCAAAGAACAAAAGCGTGCCTTCTTGCGCTTCAAAACAGACTTATAATTTCAATGGCATTATGTCGTGATATCCGCTCAACTATCATTTCGAATTGTTTTTAAAGCCGCTTTGCAGGTCTTCATCAAACCTGCATTTCTAGGAAAGGATTTCCTACCAAAGATGAGCAACACCCGCAATGCGTGTACCAAAGCAAGAGACAAAGCAGTAAGCAAAGTATCAAGCCAAATGCCGCATTACGCTCTTGAAGAGTTGGGTATCCAAAATACCGCTGGCCAGGAGCTAATGTCCGCTCATATTCAAAAGATCTAGAATAAGTCAAGCGAATGCGAGGGACAGAGCCCGGATAGCAATGGGTTGAAGAGGTGGAAGTCGCCACTTTAATGACAAGTAAAGTGGATAGTGATCGATTTTTATCTCCTCATCTCTATGCCTTGTGCCAATTAAAAATCAAATGAGATCCAAGGCTTGCACTTGGGAAATGACATAATCAACAACACTAGTACCACCACCCTGCCTATCCTGTCTGCATGTAATACCTTTAGAGTGTGGCCATTGCTCTAAGCCATTACAAAGTACCATCTCAAAGACTTCACACAACTGGATGAGCTCCCTTCCAAATGTTGAGACGAGTTTGTTAGCATCAGGCGATGAACGTGGAAAGACTGTATCATTAGCAGACATCCATAAAGGGTCACGAACATCCTCAAGTATGAGTTGAGAAGCTTGCATTTCAGCAGTGCGAGCATTGAAATCACCAAGTAACATGCCCCAACTGTTTGAATTGAGCAATGTCATCATTACAAAAATTTATAAAAACTCAAGGGTATGTCGTAAAATTCGTCAAAACATATATTTTGTAGTTTTTCCCAAATAGATTTAGCTGAAATATTCTATGTTCTTATTATGAACAAAAGAAGGAAATATGTAATTTTTGAATCTAAGAAGCTTGTATGTAATGCATTTATCTGAGTTCCAATTTGGTTACGGTTTGAGAGTCTACCAGGAGCCAAATTAGGGCTTCGGCCCCTTGGCTTTCCATAAGCACCAAGTCAGTCCATTTGGTGGCATATTTAAGAAAGGGGTTTTTTTGAGCAGGATTGTTCTTCTGCAACCCACTGATTCATCCCTTCGAACCATTAGACACATCTTTGAAACCAGGGGTTCTTCTGCACTGGTGGGGGAGTCTGGAACTCCCCTGACAAGATAGTACAGTGCTGGATGCAGTTCTTGGAAGTGGCCACATCTTCTTGAAATACATTTTAGACCTTGGAAAGATGCATTTCTAGTATTATGTCAAGAATCTTTCAGCTTAACAAATGAAGAGAGAAAGAAAGTTGCATACATTTGTATGGTGCAAGTGAAAGAAAAGATTGTGTCACTCTCAATACTTTCAATCTTCTTCAATGCGTTAGACATTTTGCCCTTTGTCATAATAGGAAGCAAAGAAGTACGAGTCTTTGCTAGACTGTGGCCATGATGCTTAGAACTGGATGTTTCATATTATAGGTACATGAATGATATAGATCTTCTTTGCAATGGAGCAATAAACTACATCAAATCACACCTACGGCCTCTTCCCTCAGAATCCCTGATTCTCCCACAGTGTTACAGAGTCCCTGGCTGAATCTGATTCAAGATAGAATATGTCAGAGAAATTTAGAAGCTTCTGTTCAAGAAATGTTGCTCCTACCTTGGAAACCCCAGGTTCTTAAATAGGGTTCCATTCTCTAGTCGATTGGTTCGACAGGGAATCTAAGGGCTAAAATGCAGATTTGGCCCATCTGGGGCCGCTTCAGATTCCCCTGACATCATTCAGATTGATGGCAGACGATTCGGCTCCCGCAGTGCACAAAAAGCAACCGTCGTTGGTTTTAAATGGCCCGCCCAAACATATAGCGCCACGTCACCTTATTTTAAGCTATTAATAACCTTAGGTTTGGCCCTTTATATTAAAATATGTAACATACCTTCTCCTTTTAAATCCTTGATCCCCGAGGATTAATATGTATATTTTGAAACCCATTTCTTGGGTCACTCTGTGACCATGGTTACATCATCTAGTCCTTCGGAAATCCATTCCTGGTATCACCTTATGATCATGGTTTTATAGCTCATTATTTGCGGATGTCCTACTTGCCATTCTTGATGCAAGTCTCTAATTCGTTTTGAGGTAATTAACCTTACATTAAAGGATATTCTAGGAAGTTCTAGAAAGTCCTCGAATATTCTAGATTGTTCTAGAATGTTCCAGAATGCTCTGATGGACGTGATCTGAATCGTTGGATCTGGTAGCCCATCTCGTCCGTCCATTCGTTCACAAATATTCCACATGATTCGGGCAAAAAAGAGGCCCATTTTCCAGTATATAAAGGGGCCATCCACATGAGGATGGGCATTCCGTTTCACAATTAGAATGTTCTAGAATTCTTTAGAAAGTTCTAAAATGTTCCAAATAATTTTGAAATGTTCTTGGAAGTTCAGGAATCTACTAGATTGCTCTAGAATCTAGAATAATCCAGAAAGTTCTAGAAAACTAGAACATTCCAGAAAGTTCTCGAATGCTTTATATATTCCAGAAAGTTATAAAATTCTAGAAGATTCTAGAATCCTCTAGATTGTTCTAGAAATCTCTAGAGTCAAAAATTTTGAATCTTCTAGAAAGTTTTAAAGAATTCTAGATAGTTCTACAATGTCCTAAAAATTCTAATTTCATAAAATCTAAGGGAATCTAAGGGCATCTCATAAAATATGAGAAAACATCAAAGGGCAGGAACAACCCGTCAAGCAGAAAGATGGGAGTGAAGGGAGCGACTGGAGAGATGGCACAATGAATAAGTTTCCAGAGAAAAAAGGATAAGGATTAATGGAACAAAGAATAACATAACAAATGCAGTAACCTAGCCAACAATCCAAGAAACAACTAGAATGTCATAAGCAAGTAAAGATACTAGAAAAGGGTAAGGGACCAAAATATAAAATGCAACTAGAGCAGATAAAATAAATAGAAAAAGTTGTCCACATACAACTAATGAACAAATGGAATAAAAGATAATGTACCCAAAAAAGTAACTTAGAGGAACCAAAAGGACCATGGCCAAGATGCAATTGACAATAATGTTCTGCCAAAAGAGGATGTGGGTTAATTGAAAATCAAGAAAATAGGGAACCAAGACCTTTCTACCAGAAGACATTAAAGCAAATAAGATTTATAGACTGCAACGGATAAAAAGGCTATAATGCCCAAAAATGAACTAAATAGTGCTCTACCAAATTTTATGAAAATACAAATGAATCTAATATGTGTGGTGATTGGATCAACAATGTGTAAGAATGGAATGAACAAAACCATAAGCAAAACACTTAAGAAGATGTACCACAAAAATGAATGCATATTGAAAATTATGGTGCGAACTTATTGTAAAGAACGAAATGCTCCTACTAAAAAACTACAAGTTATGGTGCACATGCAAAGGCCGAACTTACCATAGAGATCAATTTTATGAAAGAGTAATGGCAGAACTTACCATAGAGAAAGCGAACAACTTAGAAGCCATAAAACAAAGATTTGTCCCTTCAACCGATGCATGAGTCACACAAAATAAATACTTGTATTGATAGATTGAAAGTTATGGTGCATAGAATGCAATAAAAAATGCTCAATACTCATAGAAAAATAAAAAAATAAAAAATTTGAGACTCATGGTGTCCATGAGAAAAGAGAAGATTGGAAAACCACCTCTTGTGAAAGAGCAAAGACGGAATTTACAATGGAGGAAGCAAGGATCCAATCTATGAAATATCAAAGCAGTAAATAATTATCCCCAACTCTAACTTATATTGAAGACAAAATAGCAGGAAGCCATGGAGTAAACGTGACTAAAGAAACAAGAAACAAAGGTAAAGAAAAAGAAAAAAAAAAGAAAAAAGAAAAAGAAAAGAAAAAGAAAAAGAAAAGAAAAAGAAAAAAAAAAGAAAAAAAAAAAGAAAAGAAAAAGAAAAGAAAAAGAAAAAAAAAAAGAAAAAGAAAAGAAAAAGAAAAAAGAAAAAGAAAAGAAAAGAAAAGGAAAAGGAAAAGAAAAGGAAAAGGAAAAAAAAAAAAAAAAAAGAAAAGAAAAGAAAAAAGAAAAAAAAGAAAAAGAAAAAGAAAAAAAAAAAAAAAAAAAGAAAAAGAAAAGAAAAAGAAAAGAAAAAGAAAAGAAAAAAGAAAAAGAAAAGAAAAAAGAAAAGAAAAAGAAAAAGAAAAAAAAAAAGAAAAAGAAAAAGAAAAGAAAAGAAAAAGAAAAGAAAAAGAAAAAGAAAAAGAAAAAGAAAAAGAAAAAGAAAAAGAAAAAGAAAAAGAAAAAGAAAAAGAAAAAGAAAAAGAAAAAGAAAAAGAAACAAAAGAAAGGGCGTTATGAGGCATATGGAAATACTGCACGCATGAGGACCACCGAAAATGAAATACAAGCATGTAAAATGAAGAGCATGAACCCATCCTTATGAAAAAAATTTAAGATAACGAACCACTTAACTGCAAAAATTAAGTTATCGCAAGGAAAGAGAATGTATCTCCATACACAAATAAGAACGTATCCATATACATAAACTAAATCTGGCAAGAACGTATCCACATCCATAAATTGTCCACCAATCAACAAAATTAGAAAACCTAGAAAAATGTCCAAGAACGATGAAAATCACAACAATCCAAAATGAACAATGAAACAACACGCAAGCAGAGACTAAAAGGATCAAAACATCAAAAGCATAGAATATCGACTAAATAACCAAAGGAAAAGAAGAACTAGGTAAAAACTAGATGCCATTCAATAGGAGCCAATGGAGAACTGGAACTGACTTGACCATAGAACAAACAGGACTTGTCAGAAACAATAATGATGGAACTAATGTTAAACAACCTAAAACTAGACACAATGAAGCACATGAAACCGAGGGATCACAAATTGAAGTAAGAGAGCAACAATTCAAGAGACAATCAGAATAGCAAGGTCTCATTAGGATAGAAGTAAAGGATAAGGAATCAAAATATCTCTTTGTCATAAAAGAAAGCCATTCATGTAATAAGGATAGGAAATTGGTCAGATTATATGATATAGAATGCTCTAAAATATGGATAAAAAAAGGTTCCACGTCAAATGTTAGCACAAGACCATGTCAAATATAATATGAAAAAATAACATCAGCCTAACAACATGGAAAATGGGTCCCAAACTCCATGTTGTCCTTACCCCGTGCTGCCACCTGGCACCTCCCTACAACACGAAATGGAAAAGGGCAAGCAAATTCCATGCACATCAAATTTAACAAGCTACTCCTGGTTGTTCAAACAGTAACAAAGTTTTACATTTATAGTTGCAAAGTTGTAAAATTCCAAGGCCGAGCATATTAACACAAGTTTTACATTTTCAAATCATCAATTACATTACGGGGCCTCCAAGGCCCGCAGCCTAACTATTGTTTCCAAGCTCTACCAAGACCCCTAAAAGATTCATCTACCTAACATTGTGCAAAACCATCCATCTGTTGCAGAACAAAATCCATGAATTGAGTTGCAGAACTCTCGCGGTTTTAACCTTTTCCATCAAGCCTTGTTGTAGAAGAACCAAAACCATTGTAAAGAAAATGATATGTTCTAGAAGCTCAGAACCTCTCTACGATTTGTGAACAAGGTGGAAACTCAAATGGGGTTTAAAGAAGTAAAGAGTCGCGGATTTTCTCGCCAAGGCCTAAAGTAAATCCAAACGACCCATTTTCTTTATAAAAGCATCTCAAAGTTTAAAAAACGGACGCAGACGTAAGCAAAAAGATCTGGATGGCCGAATACTGGCATGCCATAAAATATAGGGAAATTTGTAGAAATACCCTTGTATTTTTGTCTAATTGTTAAAAAGCCCTTAATTTTATTGTATTTGTCAAATTACCCTTCTATTTTCTACGTATCTTCATTTTCAGCAAACGGCGGTGGCGGGAAGCTACAGGCGGTGGCGGGAAGCTACATCCAGTGGAGAAACGGCAATTCCGGTGGAGATTTCTAAACCCTTGCCTTCTAAAATCCGGCAGATTTCTTTCCTCAGGCTCTCCTCTCTAAGTAGGTGTTCTACACCTCTCCTAAGCTATCAAGTAATATATCAAGTTGTTGCTTTTCCTTTAGCCTCTCTGATCTTCTTATGACAGTAGGCAGCCTTTTCGGTGATGGCTTAGCAGATGTGGAGCCAATATTATCATAAACTGGATTCCAGTAAACTGCATATGCATTTTGCAGATTGTTATCGTGCAAGGACTCCATCATTGAAACTCGTGGAGAGGCAATATTTGTGAGGCCAGACATTTGTGAATTATTTTCCTAGACAAATAATCATGTCTGGAACTGTGCCTTGAGTATCAGTATCTGATTCAATAGTAAAATTCGTGAAAAGGAAATAGGTTCTCATATACAACGGTTAAGAATTCTGACTTAATAGGCACAGAAGAAATCTGCCGGATTTGAGAAGGCAAGGGTTAAGAAATCTGCCGGATCTGTCCTTGCGCACCAAACATAGGCAAATTGATGCCTGGAGTTGCCGTTTCTCCACCGGATGTAGCTTCCCGCCACCGCCGTTTGCTGAAAATGAAGATACGTAGAAAACAGAAGGGTAATTTGACAAATACAATAAAATTAAGGGCTTTTTAACAATTAGACAAAAATACAAGGGTATTTTTACAAATTTCCCTAAAATATAACATCAAGAATCTTGAGGCGTGGAAACAAAGCAGAGAACAAAGAGCTGCGACTTTTGTGGTCATGATTTTTGTCCCAGACACTCTTAACTGCGTGCCAATCCAAGCAACAAGAACAAAGGTCCGGTTGTTGTAAGCTCCTTATTTTTTGAAGTTTACATGCAGCAAGATCGGCAAGCGGGCATGCAAGAACGGATGGTCGCCAGATAAGGAAAAAACAGAGATCAATAGGAAAAAAAACATAGGAAAGACAGATTAACATGCAAAAACTGAGGGAAAAACAAGAAATCAACAAGGTGCCATAGCCATCATCGCCATAGCCCGCCAGCTCCTAACAAAACCCGGCGAGAAAGAAAGGGGGGCAAATTCGGCCCCATTTCCGTGTTGTTAGGCGTGGACGTTAGTCCACATTCGGTGGCGGTGATCGGCTTTTGCCGGGCCGCCGATCGCGGGGCCCCACTAGTCCACACCGGAATGTGGTCCCAATGTTCCATACATCCCAATATATCTAAACATATGTAATTGAGTTTCTAATTTTTCTTTTTTCGTGTTCTCCGCCGCAATCTAAATTCTTATCTTATTGACACTTATTCTCGTGGCCACTATCAAACGACATGTGACTGCTTTGTAAGGCCGCAATTTGTAAGACTTCTTTGTAATGATAAATCCGAGCCATAGCGGCTTTTGGTTAGGAAGGGTGGAGCAGAAAGGCTATCGCCGAGCCAAATCGCCATGTTGGGCTCGGCCCCAACCATGCCGAGCTCTAGGCACCGGTTTTCTGGCCGAATCGAAGACATAACAAGGACACGCCTCGACCTTCACAAGAACATGGAGCCGAGCCCTTGGGTAGAAGATTGAACCAACTTATTGCCACAACCTTTTCCAATATCAATCCATGTTATGAATCTGAGCGGGCATTTCCTCCATCCATTCCGCCCTTTTGGAATGCTCGTGAGTTCCTAAAAGCTTACCTTCACTTAATCCGCAGGAAGTGCCATGCCGTTATAAATCATAACCTCGAGAAAAGGCCGTGAAGATTTGACACAAGAAGAAGAAGAAAAAGCTTGGCCACAAAGATCTTCGGCCGGTAAAAACTTCGCGGCGACATTTAACAGTTTGGATCTCAGATTCCGGAGTTAAGAGCAAGACAGGCGCATTGAATTTAATTTGGCGGCGACCTGGTAGAAACTTGGTCGAAGAAGAGGAATGGATTCGATTTATAGTGCCTTTTGTTGCAATATGGATACGTAATCCCAGAGCGATAACGAAACCTTAACGAATGACCTTGGATCCATGAAAAGGGAGCTAGAAGCTGGAAGCCACGATTGTAAGCAATGATCTTAAGACATGGAAAAAAAAATCCAACATAATGCGAAGAAAAGACCGAGACTAACAGATCCGGCAGAAAAAAGAAGACAATCAGGCGAGTTTTTGGAGTAACAAAGCAGGGGAAGGTCTGGCTACGGTGGAAAGCTGGAGGTGAGGCTCGTGATGTCCAGCTATGGCAGAGCACGACCTTCAAGGGCCCACATTTTTGGTCTTGTGCCCTAACCTTAATCCCTTCACATTACTATGGTTGCTCTGTCTAGATATGGCTATGGCACCAAGAAGTTCCCTGTTTTCTATCCGGATGGCCTTACAGACATGGCCACAAAATTTGTCCTGGTGAAAATAGAATAATATTTGTAGAGTACGTGGAGCTATATTTCGAAAAAGGAAGAGCGTTCAATATTCTAGCTATGGCGGAAGAATGAAAGTTCAACTATGCTACAGATTTCTACATTTCTTCATAATGCACGCCAGAGCAGAATCACAAACAAAAAATCATCTAATAGAGGAAGGCCAAGGGACAAAGCAATAAGGTAGTGGACCAGCTCTTCAACGAAGGGCTCCGTAAAAAACTCTTAGTTTTCTCTAAAGAGAGTGCACATGATCATATAAAATAACAACAGCACAGCCCAGCGCATCCACACAATAAGCTTGAATCTAGCACCACAAGCCAAAAAAAAGTACAGTTTACTCTTTTTTTTGTCTGGATATTGCCTTGGGTGATTGATTAACCAAAGGGGAGGAGTATTTATTTGTTGGTGACTTTTTTTTCCACCGTAACAAAGTCTACCCGACCATCGCTGGACTTGGTTGGGTGGTCCTAGAGGTAGATCGAGACCCCAATTTTATCTAGAATGGCTGTAACAGGAATGGGCTTTTCTGTAGCTGTTGCATTTTCTTTTGGACACCTCTTTGATTGTTCCAAGTGTCAATGGATCGATTTGTTGGGTATTGGATTTTCAAACCCAGTAAGCTCAGTGCTTGCTATAAGTTGCTCTTTATTCTTTCATAGACCTAGGTAGTTAAGTATACAGGATCTAGCGGCACTACCAACGATATCTCTATCTATTATAATTGGATAAAGTTTTCTCCATCTGCTATAATTAGAGCGAGAAAACTCAAATGATTCTTTTCAGGGCTCGAAAATAGCAACGTCCCTAGCCAATAAAAATGCCGCTTGGTATTTGAGGCTACTGAAAAAAATATACATTAGTGCATTTTTTAGAAAATTATGCCGAAAATCTTATATTTTCATCCGGAAAATTGCCGAAAAAATTTCAGCATGATAGGAATTTAACACAAGTAGGCGGATTTTTAGGGGAGGAACTCCCCTATTTTCGAACCATGATTCTCTTCCTCTGATCCTTTTTTCTCGTCTTTTTTCTCCCCTTTTTTTTAATAAAACATCCAATGATCTCGATTCAAACAAAGCAATCAACCCATAAATTCTGGGAAGGGACTCGCAGAGACACAAAACCGGCCATAGATAGGCTTCTCATTCATCTCAGCCAATTTTCTTCAATGGTGGATAGTCGATACCCGCACACATGCAAACTACCCACGAAGAATATTCAATTACACAACTTGGACCCCATGAAATACAATGCTAATAGATGTTTGGTTTGTGTACCTGCCGAAACCTTATCACCGGGATTAAAAAACCCCGCCCGCTCGGGTTTTCAAGGAAAAAATCTAGTAATAAGCCTTCGACAAGGGGCTTGGACAAACGTAAGGCTGAGAATTCGCTCCCAAAAAATCCATGAATGGAGAAGTCGAAGCTGCTGCTGCCACCATTTGCTAACCTGTACCTGCACATCACCGACACAAGAACAAATGTGACAAAACAAACCTCCCAAAGTGGAGGGGCTGATCCTGGGTGCCACGTGACAATAAAACAAAAACCTCTTCAAATAGAGGGGTTGGTCACGCGTGCCAGGCGACAAATACATTAAACAATTAAGGGGAGGGGGTTTCAAAGGATAGAGAATAAGGTATTACTGAGAGAAGAGGAAGCCCGATGAGGCGTTAATGAAGAACGCCTAATATAGCGATCTCCCAACCCGGAAGGCATGCAATGCAATGCATGCATGCGAGATATGCATGTTCGCCCCCTCTAGAATCTCGATCCGAAGGCTTGGATCGATGGAATTCTAGAATGGGGCTCACATGAAAACAACAAAAACCTCCGAATAGAAGAGAACTTCCTTATCAAAAGCGGGATCGAGGGCGAAGGTCAAAGGGTTATGGCTAAAGAAAGAGGCAAGGCAGAAAGGACATACCCACAACATGAAAAAGCGCCAAATTGGTCAATCCAAAGCGGGGGAGAAGCCCCTCCCTTGCATGGTTTCAAAGAGTAGAGAATAAGGTGCTGGCGAGAGAAGAGAAAGCACCGATGAGACGTTGATGAAGAACCTCGCCTAATATAGCGATCTCCCAACCAGAGAAGGCATGCAATGCAAGCATGCGAGACATGCATGCTCGCCCCCTCTAGAATCTCGATCCGAGGGCTCGGATCGATGGAATTCCAGAATGGGGCTCACATGGCGCTGCCTCTTCTCTCTCAGCAGTATCTTATTCTCTATTCTTTGAAACCATGCAGGGGAGAGGCTTCTCCCTGCTTGGATTGACCAATTTGGCATTTCTTTCATGCTGTGGCATGTCCTTTCTCGGCCTTGCCTCTTTTTTAGCCATAATCCTTTGACCTTCGTCCTCGATCCTGTTTTGATAAGGAAGTTCTCTTCTATTTAGGAGGTATTCGGGAGGTTTTTGTCGTTTTCATGCGAGCTTTATTTTAGAATCCCATCGATCCGAGCCCTCGGATCAAAATTCTAGAGGGGGCGAGCATGCATGCCTTGCATGCATGTATGCGCTGCATGGCTTCCCTGGTTGGGAGATCGCTATATTAGGCGAGGTTCTTCATCAACGTCTATCGCTATATTAGGCGAGGTTCTTCATCAACGTCTCGTCGACGCTTCCTCTTCTCTCTCAGCAGTACCTTATTCTCTATTCTTTGAAACTCACCTTCCCCCTTAATTGTTTAATGTATTTGTCGCCTGGCACACGTGACCAGCCCCTCTATTTGAAGAGGTTTTTGTTTTGTTGTCGCGTGGCATGCGTGACCAGCCCCTCCACTTTGGGAGGTTTCTTTTGTCACATTTGTTCTAGTGTTGGTGATGTGGAGGTACAGGTTGGCAAGCGGCAGCAGATTCGACGTCTCTATTCATGGGTTTCAGGAGCGAATTCTTAGCCTTACCTTTGTCCCTGCCCCTTGCCGAAGGCTTATCACTAGGGTTTTTCCTCGAAAACCCAAAAGGGCGGGAATTTTTAATCTTTCGGCAGGTACACAAACCAAACATCTATTAGCATTGTATTTCATGGGGTCCAAGTTGTATAATTAGACATTCCCTTTATTTTTCTTCGTGGGTAGTTCGCATGTGTGCGGTTACCCACTATCCACCATCGTAGAAAATCTGCTGAGATGAATGAGAAGCATCCGAGCCCTCGGATCGCGATTCTAGAGGGGGTGAACATGCATATCTCACATGCATGCATTGCATGCCTTCTCTGGTTGGGAGGTCGTTATATTAGGCGAGGTTCTTCATCAACATCTCATCGGCACTTCCTCTTCATGTAGGGGAGGGGCTTCTCCCTGCTTGGATTGACAAATTTGGTGTTTCTTTCATGTTGTGGCATGTCCTTTCTCGGCCTTGCCTCTTCCTTAGCCATAATTCTTTGACCTTCGTTCTCGATCCCATTTTGATAAGGAAGTTCTCTTCTATTCGGGAGGTTTTTATAGTTTCATGCAAGCCCCATTCTAGAATTCCATCAATCCGAACCCTCGGATCTAGATTCTAAAGGGGGTGAGCATGCATGTCTCATATGCATTCATTGCATGCTTTTTCTGGTTGGGAGATCGCTATATTAGGCGAGGTTCTTCATCGACGTCTCATCGTCGCTTCCTCTTCTCTCTCAGCAGTACCTTATTCTCTATTCTTTGTAACCCACCCTTCCCCCCTCCCTTAATTATTTAATGTATTTGTCGTCTGGAACGTGTGACCAGCCCCTCTATTTGAAGAGGTTTTTGTTTTATTGTCGCGTGGCACGTGTGATCAGCCCCTCCACTTTGGGAGGTTTGTTTTCACAAGGCACCCAAAAATTTAACCACTATAATAAACCATTGAAAAACCCCCATAGATGTGGTTTCTTATGCTAAAAAAATTATTCTTAGTAAAAAACACATAACATAGTGGTTTTTATAACTCATACGTGGTTATTCATGTTAGTTTTATGTTACTAGTGTGGTTTATTAAAACCAATATTAGCTTATTACATGGCTTCTAGTATCAATGGTGGTCATTCATGCTAGTTTTCTGCTGTAGCATGATTTATTAAATCGACAATGGCTTGTAGCATGGTTTTGACATCGCTTTAAATATGGCAATGGTTGTTTGTGTTGGTTTTTCATTGTCACATGGCTTATAGAAGTTGAAGTATTCTATTCTATTCTATTCTATTCTATAACGTGGTTTTTTATACAAATTTAAACACCATAGCGTTTAATCATGCTAGTTCTCTAATATAAAAATGCATGTTTTATAATGGTCGTGGTTTGTAGCATGGTTTTCAATATCGAGTTTATTGTCATGGTAATTATTCATAGTTATCACCTAATAGGATGTGGATATTCATAGTGGTTACTCATAAGACACCCAAAACACAATTGTCATAATTAACCGCTATGAAAGCATTACAGATATGGTCTTTTGTATTTTCTATTTTTTGAAGGACATTATACTTTACTTAAATATCAAGCAAACTAGTACATGTGAAAATACAAAGGTGTCTTTTGTGCAGTTTATTATTGTTGGTCTTTTTAATTTGTTTTGCATCTTTAGCATATACTATAGTTATTTTCAAGAACTATACGTGTTTTTGCATTCACACTTGTTACATTTTCTAGCAAAGGTTTATAATATGGCTTTCATTTTTTCAATACCAATTTAATTAATTTCCCATGCTTAAATTTGTATTAAGAAGGAAAATGTCCTAATATAATGATATTTGAAAGATGGAAATTATTCTAGAGATGATTTTGTTTAATTTTATAGTGACTGAAGATAGCTTCAACTACAGCTATCCTTGTGACGATGCCTCTTCCTTGCATAACCATGCATTTTCTTCCTTTTAAATGCCTTGGGCATTTGCATGTTATTTTGAAGCTCTGCATAGCCATATCATGGATTAAAAAAGGGAAACAAACCCATGATACAAGATCTGGCAATAGCATTGACTTTACTCCGGTATGCCATCAGATTGGGAGAGGAATTTAGGGATTAATGGAAACTTCTAAATTCAGGCTGATGTCATCAAGTTGGCGTAAGTTTTGGTGCTCTTTTTGTATCTGGGCGACCCATGGCTGATGTCCGCCAATAACTTGTTCTTTTTGTATCTAGCCAATAACTTGTTCCGGATCCTAGCATCTTTGATCCTAAAATGCGGGATGCATGCGCCTTCTTCGCTTGTGTTAGTCCTTTCCCATCTCAGCCTATTCCAAAAAGCACATTCAAACCAAGCCCATACCAAAAATATTCCGGCTGACCGGGAATCAAACCTCCCAGGGGTTGAACCCCCAAACCCCCGTGCCAACCAGCGAGGCGGGCATCGTTTGTGCTTTTAAACATCTTCCAATTCTTCATAGCACTTTAGTTCTTTAACCCCCATCCATACCATACAACTTCATGGCGCTTTTTGTAGCCCCTTGCCCGAGACCCCCATTTGGAGGGAGACATTCCCCAACCCGGCCCGGCCCGGCCCGGCCCACAGGAAGAACCCGGGGAGGGGCAGCAGTAGCGGCCCGGTCGAGGTATAGCAAAGGCGAGGGGAGAAACCTCTTCCATGAGGAGGAAGCCAGGCGAGGCCCAATCACGAATTGGCTTCGGGAGATGGATGAAGGCTGCTCAAGCTTCGACCACGGCCTTGAGCGAGCCATGAAACAGGCTGGAGGAAACGGTCGAAGAAACGAGAACCAGTTGCGGGATTGGCGGCCGAAGATACAATCCTCGGCATCCCATGTGCTCAAAAACGATTGCGTGGAAAGGCAGATTCACGACATGGGAACCCGCATGCAGCAGTTAGAAGGCGGGCTTAAAAGCAGCCCCACTTTGAGGCAGGATGGCGAGGGGCCTTGCCGACTTAGAGCTTTCAGCGTGGATTCCCTCCTCACCGTGTGGAGACTATGGCATGCGACAAGCGGTGTTGAAGCAGGATATCTGGTGGCAACTATTTCCCGCCTCAAGTCGGTGAGGGGTATGCCCGTGATCACAAACGTCGAGCCATCGTCGGAAAACCAACCAGGCGGTGAGAACCACAGTAGAATTTGAGACACAAGATCGGGAGATCCGGGAGCTCAAAGCAACCATTGCCCGGCAAAAGGCCCGGCCTCCCGTGCTCAGGTCCATGAACACTGCGGCCTTGCACAAATGAGTTGGCGGGCAGCAGAGATTCCAGGGGAGCTGGGCTCCCGACTCCCGGCGGCCGAGGCTGCAACACCAGGGGCAGCCAAGCGCCGTGCCCCGGCCACGGCAGCCAAAGCCAAGCCAGGCCAGGAGGCCGCCACCTCCTCCATCTCACACACCACACCGCCCTCGGCGTGAGCAGCCCACACTCTCCAGCCAGCAGGCATCACTGCTTTGGGGCGGCTAATGTTGCCCCTCGGCTTCGGTGTGGCGGCAGGAGGCGGGGCGCCGGCGCCATAATGTGAGGTGAGTGCGTGGACTCGAGGAAGGAGGGGGAAGATCTCACCAAGCGCGTGGGGATGAGATCCTATCTCGAATGGCATTCCCAAGCTACTTCACGGTACACATTGCTAGGCGAGCTTGGGGCTCGACACCGCAGGATCGCCAGCGTGTTGTCACCTTCCGCGGTGGCGGAACATCTCTGCAGTCACGAGCCATCTGCGTCGAGGTAGATGGCCCGAAGGGCCCCGCTCTGTGTATGTTGACGGGATCTCACCCCCGTCGGGGAGTCCCTTGGCAGCCAGGTGGCCCGGTCGAGGGCGTCCGTCATTAGAAGGGGGCTGCAGCCTTGTCGGGGCAAAGCCGCATTTCAGGCGCTTTCGCTGGGGTAGCGAGGCAATCGTCGGTTGCTGCCACTCCTGCTCTTTGCCACTCCTGCTGCTTCTTCTGCTGCTTGCGGCGGTACCCTCTTGCACCTCTGCTCCCGCCCGCTCGATTTGCTGCTCGAGCGCCCGCTGCGCTCCCCACGCAGCGGGGCAGATCGCTGGCGTCCACATCGAATGCCGGCAAATAGGAGCGTGCCTCCGGATGGTGTCTTGGGTTGTCGGGGCTTCCCACAGCCGAGAAAAAAAGTCTCAACTCTATTGCACGGATATGGATCTCATTTTCCTCATTGGAAACATGGGAGCATCACGGGAGCCTGAACTGCCAGAACCTCCCGGGCTATCTGCATTTCGGTGTTCAATGAGTGCAAACTGGCGAGGGCATGGCGGGGTTGCACTGCTACTACCGTGCAACCTTGAGGCACTTTCGGTCGTTGCACAAAGCAGGCCAGTACAATCGCTACTTGTGGGTGC
The DNA here is from genome assembly GCA_021234155.1 of Isoetes taiwanensis. NCBI lineage: Eukaryota > Viridiplantae > Streptophyta > Lycopodiopsida > Isoetales > Isoetaceae > Isoetes > Isoetes taiwanensis. The sequence goes on from JAJEKV010000772.1 coordinate 46,870, forward strand.
GGCGTGCGACATGACGGTGCGACACTTTCTCTCCTCATAGCGGCATGCTACTTTCCACATGCGAGAGCAGCTTTTATAACACTCATTAGGATGTGGATCGATTGGAGCCTTATGTCGATCTATATGGTGACATCTGGCCGGCACAAGCGGTTAGGGGCGGGGTTATGTTGCTTGGCGACTTTAAATGCTTACGGGGAGCCGAGCCCGAGGTTCCAAAATTTGAGCCCTGGCGGAAGGGCGTCTTTGCAGTTGAACCCCGCGAGAGGTGAAAGCTTGGTCAAGGATATCGGATAGCGGCCATATTTGGCGCTATGCGGCCGATTCTTTGTTGCTGGGTAGTATCTTTAACCTGGTTATACGTAATGGGTTGGTGCAATGGCGTCTTCCAGCTCTTTGCGCACTTGTAGGCAGCGGGAGAACCAAGGGGCGGCTCCGGTGTGGTGGATTATCTGGCGGCGGGCGAGAGCGAGTGCGCACAGTTTACTCATTTTCCATCGGAGCCAGACACTTCGGGGCGAAGTAGACTCCGACCACCGGCCCCTGTTCATGCATCTCGGTGGGAAGCTCCCGTGCACCCTGCGCCTCAACACCACGGGTGCCCGGTTGCGCTGGACTACGACCGTGCAGGGACCTATGCCCAGCTGCTTGAGCATGACCTGGCGGGGGCTCTTTGCAACTCCCCACACTTCAGAACAATCCGCTCGGTGACTCACGCCCGGCGGCTGCGAAAGATGCTTTGGGAGAGGCGCTCGCGGCAAACCTCGGACACCACCACCTTCCCCATAACCCGATGGTTTGATGATGAGTGTCGGGGAGCTCAAGCGCCACCTCCGACAAGTTCGATCCCATCTCACCAGCCCGCGGGCCGTCGGTCAATACCGTTCCTTTCTCCAAGAACAAAGAGGCGGATACCTCCCTTGAGCATCGGCAACATATGTTTGGTCTCACGGACCCGGCACCCGGGACGATACGGAGAGGGTCTTGAGCAAGCTTTGCCACGGCCCACGGGGAACATCACCTCGGAGCAATGGATGCAGTACTTGCAACCTTTGTATGACCCGCTCGGGGGGCGGACACCGATCCCTCCTGAGATAGGCATAGCTGCGGTTTATCACGAGGAGGGGGATGTCATCATGGGCCCTCTGGCCTAGCTAATGGGAAGGCCCGGCAGATTTAGATGGCATCTTGGTGAGCTTCTGAAATGGGCTGGGCCTCATACAGTGCCTATTCTCACGGCATTGTTCAATAAAGCATTGAGAAGGCTTCCCTCATAATGGACCACTAGTAGAGTAGTGCCCATATACAAAGCGGGGGACCCTCAATGTCCGGCCAACTACCCGTACTATTATGGTCGAGCTCTCTCTTTGCAAAACTATTGGGTGGCATCCTTGAGTAGCGGTGACAATATAGGCGAGGAGAAGCGGAGGTGCGAGCTCTTACAAGGCGGGGTTTTCGGCCCGGACATTCCACCATTGATCATATCTTCACTCTGCGCACATTCATTGAAGATAGCGGGAATCGCCCGCCGAGAACACATGCTTGTTGTTTCGTGGATTTTGCAAAGGCATTCGACCACGGTACCCATAATAAGCTATGGGGACGGATTGCGGCGACTTAGGACCCCCGGACTTGCAAAATCACGGTATATAGGTTATGCGAGGGCATGCTCGGGCCGTATCACATCGGCGACCTGGCCGGTGACCCGGTAGCATTGGAGTGCGTCGGGGTTGCCCCCTCTCCCACACTCTTTGCCTGTACATTGATCGGTTGGAAGATTGGCTCTCGAGCATGGAGGTGCGGGCGCACATATCATGCATCACACAATCCGGCAACTCATATATCTTGTGATGTCAACCTCGTGGCCTATACTCCGGAGGACATACAGCGTCACTGGATGCTCTTGACAATTTTTGCCAATTCAGCGGCATGCGAGTTAACTTGGCCAAAACTAGGTCTTTGCTAGTTGCATCATCCCGTCAGCCAAAGGCTTCCACATTCACTTACCGGGGGCAAAGAGGTAGAGGTGGCTCAGGGTTGGAAAGCACTATATGCCATCTGAGAACAACAGCCACAAGGCGAGTTGTATGCACAGGGTCACCGGTCACATTTGTTTGGGCCTTGGTTGAGCGGCCCTTTTGTATGGGGCGAAGTTTGGGGTCGGTGATATCCCTCAACACTGGAATGACCTCGGCAGGTGCGAAGGCCTTCTTAGCACGGGCCACAGGGGGTGAAGTCCATAGTTCGTGCAGGATCCTACTCCGAGGAGGCGGGCTTTCTACCCCTTCAATGGGCTGCATTGGAGCGCCATATCGTTTACTTCCAAAGGTGGTGCGCTATGGCTGATACAGCTTGCCCGCCTTGCTTTAGCCCACGGCAATGGGTCCCTAGCGCCTGAAATCCTCTTTGGAAGACAAAGCGGGCTCCAGTGGTTAGTTCTCCTTATTTGGGGTGTCGCGGGCAAAGCAGATGTGTCAGGTCGGGACAAAGAAAGATCGAAGGCACTTAAACTATACCTTGATGCTACTTTCCGCCATAGCTGTGGGATCGGAGGCTCGACACATGTTAGCTGGTACACTATCAGCAGCAAAATCCTAGGCTCACAAAGAGGCCCACGGTACTTGTACACCCGGCTACCCATGAAAAGCGGGCTTATAGCTTCCATTACATGCGGGGGCACATAAGCCTCGCATTGAAAGCGAGGCGTTGGGCTCGTGAAGCCGCGGGAGCAAAGGCTTTGCCGGTGTTGCCACCGAGTAGCGATTGAGGATGAATGTCATGCCCTCGGACTGCCGGCATTTTGCCCATATCAAGGCGATATGTTCGATTACTAGTGCCTGGCGGCCGTTGCATCGAGTTATTGGCTTCTGGCGTCCGGTGGGTTTGTTGAGGTCATACCTCCAGGAGGTTATGGATGCGGACTTCGTTTGTGTGTCCACGGGGCCCGGTATTGAAGCTGTCCTATGCAATTTATGCGGTGTGCAATGCGGGCTTATTACTGCTAAGGTTTTCCCTCGAAAACCCTTGCGCCGGGGGGGTTTTAATCTGTCGATAATATGCTTCTTTCTCTCTTTGTTTGGGTCCCATAGGCCAATTGATCTCCGTGGGCGCTAAAAACCTATTCTATTCTATTCTATTCTATTCTATTCTATTCTGTAGTTGGTTTGTTCGAGAGTTAGCTTTGGCCAACACCTGACATCTTGAGGAGTAGGGTGCGACACGCTTTGGTGATTGGAGCACGAAGCTCTTTGAGTTGAGAATGGATGAGCTAGGCTTTTCAATTTGAGCGAGTCCTTTGCGAACTATTTTGGTAATGAAGCCTTTCGGCTTCTTTATGAAGTTTTCTGAATTTTAGCAGAGTTGTCGCAATTTTCCTTGTCTTTTTGTGAGGCTTTTGGGCTTCTTTTTGAGAGGGGTGATTCCTATTTATTCATTCCAAATTCAGTGGTAATAGATAGCTAGGAAATAGTTAGTTTGTTTCAGTGGCTCTGCTTTAACTATGGGACACGGAATGCCATTTTGAACTCATCCGTTAAAACTAAAGACCATGTGTTTTATTTCTTCTACCAGGTTAGATAGAAGAAGATTGTGAATGCTTGTCTTGGTCTTCGAGGTGCTTGTGGCTGGTACCATGAGTTATGAGAAGTTTATTGAGTTTATCAATTGAAGCATGGTGCTTCTCAAATGTGGTGCTGCCAATTTGGTAGGGGGTTCAAATCCTCGTAAAAAGAGTTCTTGAATTTTTGCAACATTTAAAACTATGTTCTATTTGTGCTCTTAAGCAGGTCTGAAGTTGGGTGCCTGCTACAAGTTTCTTACAGTGGGCGAGATGGTTGTAACTTATTATATCAGTTTTTTCCTTCAAGGAATTGTTGTAGAGAAGCTTGCAGGGAGCACATATGAACATGCTCCCTTGCTGCAATGGTTATGTAACTGACACGTTTTTTGAATTTTATTTTCGATTGTTTCTTTAACGAATTTGCATTAATTGATGGGAAGTTGTCAATTGATATGAACTTGTGTTTTTAATGCATAAGTTCTAGTAGACTGTGTTGTATGTAGCAGAGGACTTGTTCACATGTGCAGGCGATCCCTTGCTTCATGATTGAATATATGGTTGATCTGCATCCTCTGATTTGTAAATCATAGGGTGTATATGGAAATCTGAGTTTGACCCCATCTTGGTTTTGGGGAGACAGCCACGGTTGACCATATAGAGTATTGGTTGGAATATTCCATGGTCCACATGAGACATGAGACGAGTACTCTAGATGTGCATTTCCAAAATACAAAGGAACTAAGGCCTAAGTGTATTTTATAGATTTTCCGAAATAATAAGGATGCTAAGGGCGAAATCACACTAGGGCACCTGCCCAATTCTGGAATTTGAATATATGTGATGAAATGGGCAAGTGCCCAGACACACGTCCGAGCATTGTATCACACTAGGGCACCTAATAACTGCCACGTAACAACCACGTAGACCAAACTAAACGTTGCGGTTCTGATATCGATGAAGATGCCGTCGAAGAGATTGCGCTCCAGCAGATCGTTTCAATTAGCATAGGGCCTAAAGAATTCGTGGGAATTTTCATGTAAAATTTCTGCAGATTATTGTCTATAGAAGGTGAGCATTATTAGAAGTGCTTTGATGAGGATTGAAGCAAGGGATAGAAGTCCGTCTGGCAATGAATTGATGCATGGAATTTGCAAATGGTGGCTGGCTAGGGTGGGAAGTGGCACTGAATGCAGGGTACTGGGTGGCTTGTATTTGCGAAAACTGATCATCCTGAGTGCAATGAACAACATCATACTGACTAAAATCCATCTGGACAATGAACACAAAAGAATGCAAGACAATGAGTTGATGATTCGTAACTATCATTCACCATGGAAAAATGAAAACTGACAATCATACCTGTGAGAGAAATGTAGATGCTGAAAATCGCAGACGCTGATGAAGAGAAGCACGAACTGGAGCGGTGAAGAATTCTTGCCTTAAACAGTTCCCGCCAAGGCCACCACCTGGGGACTGTTCCAGATCAGCAGTCTGTTGATGATATGGCATGGCGCCCAAGCTTTGGGCACCCGCTCGGGTGCGACTGAAATTCATCCGTGTGCCCAAGTCGAAGCATCGTTTTGGGCATGTTGGTGTGATAGAATGAAGTGCCCAACTTGTCCACGTGGAGAATTTTAAAAGAAAGGGAATTTTTTATGGAGAATTTTAAAAGAAAGGGAATTTTTTATTAATGGCCGGGCACATGGTGTGATGTCGCCCTAATATCCCCGTAATCAGCCGCTACCTTGAATAGATGGAAACCCTAACCCTCGTTTCTCTGCATGCACTATGCTCTGGCGGCTTATACAGGTTCTTGGCAACACTGTAGGAAGAATCCAAGGGCAGAGTGTCCAAAGAGCTAGCACTGCATTTGCGTTGGAACGAATGTGCATCAAAGAGAGATGAAGGCATTTTACATCATGAATGAGATGGTAGTTACTCCAGTTCCGATCTGTGTTTTAAAGTTCCAAATTAGTCATGTACATGGAACATTGGAAAACATACATATGCTCTGTGATTCAGGTTCCACGAGTAACATAATGTTTTTTTGCTTACTAATCGTGGAATGCAATCACTTGATTCAGGCTAGTGAATCCAAAAAGGAGGCGTTTAGGAAGTACTTGGAAGCAAGCGGGGTGCTAGATGCTTAGTGTTTGGGTGCTCAGGCCAGCTATGGCGCCATACGTCTGCTGTAGTATGTGGTTTCAAATTGGTTCTGGAAGAGGGCTTTTCACAACCTTCATTTGGTTGGATTTTATTGGGAATATTTTGTTTATGTCGGGCTCTTGGCTTCGCTACAGTACTCTGAAGCAGCATGAATGTGTTCAGTAAAGATACGCAATCCTACTTTCCATGGATTTTTTCCCTGAATCAAGCTTTTTCATCCAAGTTTTGCTCAAAAATCAAGGCATTGATTCTATTTTTCAAGGGTTTTCTTCCAAATGAGGCTTTTAAAACTCTGTCAGTATATAACTTTTAGGCCGTTGTAGGTATTCCGTCAATTTTAAGGGATGAAATGCTACAGGATGGCTCAGATTTTCTATATTTTTTATAGTCTTATGCGACGTATGCTTTTATGATATTTATGGTTTATTTACAAGATATGCTGGCATTTGCATTTGTTCATCATGTGATTCACAGCTGTATTGATTCGTTTCAGGATGAGAAAGTAAAGCAGACTAGTTTGCAATGGGGCAGTTAAACGTCAACCATCTTGCAGGCCTGGTAACAATGCTTAACAAGTAGGATGATGTTGAGATGATTATGCCTATGTTTTTAGAGAGTTTATGACAAGGCAGTGCCACTGTTTGGTGTCTTTTGATATGCCAAGGTGCACTTATCTTCTCCATCTCTGATGCATTCATGTTTTAAATACCGATGTATGATATTGTAATCTATGTGTTCATGGTTCTGCAGGATTATCCATTTCCTTGATAGTATTGCAGATGCGGGTTTTGTTGATCCTATTATTTTAGGTTGAGCAATTTTTTGTTTTGGTTCTGGAGAGCTGTGAATATGCCATGAATGTAGCGAATAGGCCATGAATGGGTGGATATAAATAAGCTAGGAGTTGCTCAACTTTAGTGATAAGAATTGTTTTAACCCTTATAACGTTATTTCGCGCCATAGGCCTTTCGAAAACAGTTCTATTTTCGTTGTATGAGATTATACAACCAATCTTTAGCCATCTTTTTGTTGTCAACTGCAGGAAAAGATGTTGCTGGCTGCATTTGCATGTGAATGTAAAGATAATCATTTTGTGTGGATAGTGCCTATCTAAACATATTCGTGTGCTTAGAAGGTACGTGGTAGCTTCTTAGCTAGATTCATTGTTGTACATTTAAAGTTGTTTGATAACTTCGGGGTAAACCTTTGTTTATTGTAACTGGTAGAACTTCGTGAATCCATATCCGGGATAAATGGGATGCAAACTCTCCAAGATATTAGATGTATAATGACTTGCGTAAAGCTCTCTCTTGCAAGAATGTTGCATCTCCATAAGTATTAGGTTCTACTCCTGCATGGTTAAGTCAATTGAAGGCTGACCCTTTCAAGAAATATCCCCGCAAATACCCCCCGAGACTCAAGACTTGGCAACATGCAAGCAAGCAGCGAAAGCATAAAGCTTTTACTTTTTTCAATTCTTCGGACAATATCGACTGATTCTAGGTTAGGTTAAAAATTTATTTTGCCCATGACCTTTGTGCTAAGGTCGATATAGCTATTTTAATCGTTAATCTCACTTTGGATGATGATTGATCATGCAAGTCGACATTGTTTAGGACATCACCAACAAGCATTGAAAATAAAACGCTTGATGTACTATGTAGAAACTCATAGAGGCAAATGGTCCGATGATTTTTTTTCGAAAGCACGAACATTGATACGATTGGTTCTAAAGAACAGTTTGACTAAAGCTCGTTTTCTTAAAATAAAGCCGCCACCTATGCAATTTTTGAGTTTGATGCTCAAAACCGTGGCACCTCATTACGTGTATTTGTGCCGGGAGTATTGGCATGCAAATCCACATATTGAGAAAGGCGACAAAGTTGGCGATAGGCTACTTGTGTAGAAAGGATGGACAATAATGTTTTCCTTGACTTAATTTGGAATCACGCGGGGCCTATCCTATCCTCGAGCATGCAAAATCACGTATTTTTTCTTCCATCTTGCTATCACTTTTGGTCCCGAAAGCCATGCAACTTTGTAAAGAATCATTGCGTGGTGATGTAAATCAGTATTCGGTGATTTAAAGAAGTTTATGTGACAGCCTTGTGCTTCATATGCAGAATTTTGTGAAATACCAAGGATCGCTTTGTTGGGAAATCTTGGGCGTGCTATGATGTCAAGAACGACATTATTCAGGGAAACGAATGGAATTGCTATTCAAATGGTGGATAGAGTGTACAATCTTCATGCTTTTTATGGTACGTATGTGTGTCAATAAGCCATGGAACAATAAATGGGCTCTTCCATTTATGTATATAGCTGTTTGTATGTGTCAATAAGCCGTGGCACAATAAATGGGCTCAGGCGTAGCAGATTTTCTGCCCCGATTCATTTTCAGTTCATTATCCCCGAGATCAGATTTCATCTGGGTTTGGCATTGTCTCAGACTGTTTTTGCCCTTGCTTCTTTTATACTAGAATTTTCGTTGGAGTTGCAGCACTCAGGAAGCAGTATATGCATATGGGATTTGGAGTTTTATGAATTGGTGGCAAATGCAAATTTGATTTCTTGTTAAGTTTTGAAGCTTCAAATTGAAGTAACATAGAATAGTTTTTTGAAAATTGTTGGGAGGATTTAAAGCTTAAAATGATTTCTGAAGTGGCTTCTTTAGGGATATTTTGCTATTTATATCTATGGGGATAATGGTTTAACAAGGTTCGAATCCTTGGAGCTTCTTTTATTTATTTTTGTTATGAAAAATACCATTTGTAATGGCAATTTCTATTGGTGTATTGGGTTTTATGACATTGGCAAAATTACCTAATTACCAATGATAGAGACTATTCCTAAGAAACCGCTACATGCCTGCACCACTAAGAACCATTGCATGCCATCATATAGAATTATACGGTGTTAATAAATTAACTTAGAATGCTTTGGTAGATAAAGCACTAGTGATCTATAACATTGAATACATTATGCATTCTACTGAAGACCCTATATGGTTTGCATGCATAAAAATGGGAAGGCTTTAGACTATAAAACATATGCGGCTTTAGTCATTTCAACCCTTATGGCTGCACTTTAACCCCATATGGTTTGCACGCATAAAAGTGGGAAGGCTTTAGACCATTAACCATATGCAACTGGTTTAATTTTAACACAATGCAAACCATATAAATTTATCACAATACTTAGCCACCCTAATTTCGCACTCTAAGAACCACATTGTATAACGCCATATCAAACCGAGTTTCATTACCACCACCTTATACCATATTAAGAAACTATACACATGAACCGCGATATTAAACAACAACGAATAAACATGTTAGAAAACCATATCATTGAACATCATAACTGAATTGTTGATAATTACTTTGTAAAAATACCACATTAATAAAGCATATAAAGAAGCCACATACTTTAGCCACGTAATGTTTTTAATGATATCAACCCACAAAGATGCATTGGTTATTTTCAACGGTCTTTTATGTATAACCAATGAAAGAACCCGTAGTGGTTTTATTTTTGGGTGCCTTGTGTATTTGGGAGGCTTTTGTCGTTTTCATCCGAGCCCCATTCTAGAATCCCATCGATCCAAGCCCTCGGATCGAAATTTTAGAGGGGGTGAGCATGCATGTCTTGCATGCATGCATACGGTGTATGCCTTCTCTGGTTGGGAGATCGCCATATTAGGCGAGGTTCTTCATCAACGCCTCATCGACGCTTCCTCTTGTCTCTCAGCAGTACCTTATTCTCTATTCTTTGAAATCCATCCCCTCCCCCCTTTAATTGTTTAAAATATTTGTCGCCTGGCACACGTGACCAGCCCCTCTATTTGAAGAGGTTTTTGTTTGGTGTCGCGTGGCATGCGTGATCAGCCCCTCCACGTTGGGAGGTTTGTTTTGTCACATTTGTTCTAGTGTTGGTGATGTGCAGGTACAGGTTGGCAAGCAGCAGCAGCTTCGACTTCCCCATTCGTGGATTTTTTGGGAGCAAATTTTCAGCCTTTCGTTTGTCCAAGCTCCTTGCCGAAGGCTTAGCACTAGGATTTTTCCTCGACAGCCCGAAAAGCGGGGTTTTTTAATCCCGGTGATAAGCTTTCGGCAGGTACACAAACCAAACATCTTTTAGCGTTGTATTTCATGGGGTCCAAATTGTATAATTGGACATTCCCTTTATTTTTCTTCGTGGGTAGTTCGCATGTGTGCGGCTATCCACTATCCACCATTGTAGAAAATCTGCTGAGATGAATGAGAAGCCTATCTATCAAAAACCTTATTATTATTCTACAATGGCGCTTCCTCTTTTCTCGCAGCAGTACCTTATTCTCTATTCATTGAAACCATGCAAGGGAGGGGCTTCTTCCTGCTTGGATTGACCAATTTGGTGTTTCTTTCATGCTTTGGCATGTCTTTTCTCGGCCTTGCCTCTTCTTTAGCCATAATCTTTTGACCTTCATCCTCGATCCCGTTTTGATAAGGAACTTCTCTTCTATTTGGGAGGTTTTTGTCGTTTTCATCCGAGCTCCATTCTAGAATCCCATCGATCCAAGCCCTCGGATCGAAATTCTAGAGGGGGTGAGCATGCATGTCTTGCATGCATGCATACGGTGTATGCCTTCTCTGGTTGGGAGATTGCTATATTAGGCGAGGTTCTTCATCAACGCCTCATCGACGCTTCCTCTTGTCTCTCAGCAGTACCTTATTCTCTATTCTTTGAAATCCACCCCCTCCCCCCTTTAATTGTTTAAAATATTTGTCGCCTGGCACACGTGACCAGCCCCTCTATTTGAAGAGTTTTTGTTTTGTTGTCGGTGGCACGCTGCGGATCAGCCCCCTCCACTTTGGGAGGTTTGTTTTGTCACATTTGTTCTAGTGTTGGTGATGTGCGTGTACAGCTGGCAAGTGGCAAGAACTTTGACTTCTCTCCATTCGTGGGTTTTGGGACCCAATTCTCACTTTACATTTGTCCAAGTCACTTGTCAAGGTTTATCACTAGGGTTTTTCCTCTAAAACCCGAAAGGGAAGAGGGGGGGGGGGGGGGGTGGAAGGGGAGGGAGGGGGTTTAACTCGGTGATAAAGACAAAACCAATCATCTATTAGCATTTTCATGGGGTCCAAGTTGTATAATTAGACATTCCCTTTATTTTTTCTTCGACAAAATGGTAGATGAATGAGAAGCCTATCTATTCATTCATCGCCAGATTTTTTGCATAATGAGGGATAGTGGATAGCCGCACACATTACAAACTACCCACTAAGAAAAAATAAAGGGAATGTCCAATTATATAACTTGGACCCCGTGAAATACAATGCTAATAGATGTTTGGTCCGGTATCCATGGAGAGCTTATCACCGGATTAAAAAGCTCCTACCTTCTGGGGTTTTCGAGGAAAACCCTAGTGATAAGCCTTCGCCAGGGCTTGGACAAACGAAGGCTAAAACCCAACTAATGAAGAAGTCAAGCCGCCCCTCCGCTTGCCAACCTGTACTGCAGACATCATCAACACTAGAACAAATGTGAAAAACAAACCTCCCAAAGTGGAGGGTTGACCACGCCGTGCCACGACAACAAAACAAAAAATATCTTCAAATAGAGGGGCCGGTCGTGCTAGGGAACAAATACATTAAACAATTGGGGAGGGGAGACGGAGGGTGGGTTTCAAAGAATAGAGAATAAGGTACTTGAGAGAGAAGAGGAAGCCGATGAGACGTTGATGCGTAATCTGGCCAATATAGCGATCTCCCAACCGTGAGAAGGCATGCAATGCATGCCATAGACATGATGCTTCTCTAGAATCTCGATCCGAGGGGCTCGAATCGATGGGATTCTAGAATGGGGCTCGCATAAAAATGACAAAAACCTCCTGAATAGAAGAGACTTCCTTATCAAAACAGGATAAAGGACGAAGGTCAAAGGATTATGGCTAAAGAAGAGGCAAGGCCGAGAAAAAACATGCCACAGCATTAAAAAAACGCCAAATTGGTCAATTGAAGGAGTAGCATTTCTCGCATGCATCTCTGGTCCAGATTGCTTTTTCGGATGGAATCCCGCAATTGTTGTTCATATTTTGCACAAATAATAGACGGTTGATTTCCTCACAGTGACACCAACGGTTTGAAGGCGGCTCTGGTATCTCTCGTTGTGTTATTTGGTTGCATGCAGTGGAAGAAAATCTATAGTAATCTCAAGCGTTTCTTTGAGAATCTAGGGAAATCTTCCTAAAATCTTTGAGAATTAAGAATAACCTTGATGGAATCTAGAAGAATCTAGGAGAATCTTCATAGAATCTTGGAGAATCTAGAGGAATCTTGAGGTATTCTTCTGGAATCTAGGAAAATCTTTGAAGAATCTTAGAGAATCTCAAAAGAATCTTAGGAAATCTAGGAAAATCTACAGGAATCTTCATAAACCTTTAAGAATCTATGCTAATCTAGAAGAAATCTTGGGGTCTCTAGGGGAATCTTAATAAAATCTAGGGGAATCTAAGGGAATCTCGAGGAATCTAAGAGAATCTTTTGGAATCTAGGGGAGTCTAAGGAAATATTTCTAGAATCTTTGAGAATCTAGAAGAATCTTGATAGAATCTTAGAGAATCTAAGAGAATCTTCATAGAGTCTTGGGGAATCTAGGAGAATCGTCCTAAAATCTCTAAGAATCTGTGGCAATTTAGATGGAATCTTGGAGAATCTAAGGGAACAATGATGTGCATTAACATAACTAGTCGTTTGCTCTAGCCTGGTAACTAAATTTATTTAAAGGGCCTCTTTAACTTAACCTTATGAATAGTGCACTAGTTCATTTACTGATTATTGTAGCTCGACACTATTTAGTTTACTTTGTGTAAAGAGGTTGTCCAATTCTATTTGGTATTAGTAAGATAAGTTTGGGATGATGGTTTAGGGCAAATAACGTACTCACCCATTAGAGGTAATTTGAGATCTCATTTTGTCCCATTAAGGGATGCTTAAAAAGCCACATCAGCTTTTTAAACTGTCCAATAAGAGAAGAGCTCCAGTGTATTTTATCTGCTCAAATACTCTGCTATTGATTCCCCTGAATTCATGTGCAAATCAAAGAATTGTTGCTTCAGAGATAGCTCGCATGCCTTTCCTGAGCCCCCAAATGCTTTCACCAATGTATCCCAGTTTTCTTTTGCTGTTAATTTCAGATCAACTAAATGAACATATTCCTCTTCAAGGGCAAGACCAATTGTGGTTATTGCCTTCCTGTCTCTCTGATCCCATTCCAAAGCTTTTGAAGCATCTGCTGGCTTCACTTCTGTGCCATCCACTATTGGCCAGGTAGCTTCCCTCATCAAGATCAATTGCAGCTTCATGGACCAAGTATGATAGTTATCTCCTCAGAATTTCTAAGAACTTTCTAAAAATCTTTCCAATCCCTGTGCCATGGCTTCAGACGATTTCACAAGGCCCTTTATCTGTTATATGATAATCGTTGAAAGACACTGGGTCTTTTGCACTGTCCCGAATTCTGATCCCTAAAATAGGTTGTCGCCTGATTTGTTCGTCTCCACAACAACCGTTGATTCACCCTTTTTAGTGCTAATTTTGCCCTAATCTTTGGCTCCAAATCTGCCTCTTCCTTGTTTTATTGCCCATCGAGATCTGCCTGGATACCATGTGAATAAATAGAAGAAACAACAATATGGTGAAGGATAGGTAGACGGATTTGTATTGAATGAATGGACACACTGATACAAAACAACATATATGCATCGGACAGGGATGCGACGGTTGGACTGTTCTACGTGACTCCTAAGACACGTCAGATCCAGACGGCTGAATGCTGACTCATGTTAACGGACTGTACCATTATTAGTATTATTTTGCAAAGTATGGAGCTTGAAATCTCTAGATGAATGGGTGAGTGTCTTAATTTTCATTTTAGATGGTCAAGGAGAGACTGGAACAAGATGATGTGCAAGAAAAAGCATGGTTTGGATGGACATTCCTGCAGTTTATCTCGGGCAGAAGCTCTTGAAGCTCTTAATATCAGACCACAGTTATTCCTCCTCCTTGAGGTGAGCACAAGTACTCCTTGTTTGCAGTGGAGAAGTTTATGCTTCACATGCGATATTTGAAGATGGAGCCATAAAGGGAATCTTCTAAGCCTTTAGAAATTTCAAAGGTAATTTTGTTTGAGCATTCTGGTCTGCTCCATGAGGAACTCTGAATATGTAACTAGGATGTTTTCTGATCTTTGGTAAAATAAATTTAGCTCTAATGTTCTATGTTCTTATTATGAACACAAAAGGAGGAAATATGTAATTTTTGAATCTAAGAAGCTTGTATGTAATGCATTTATCTGAGTTCCAATTTGGTTCCTCTTTGTTCCTTCATGCTCAGTTTTAGTGAATTGAAGAGCTGTTCAGTTTCGAGCTCAACTTGTTATAAGGTGCTCACAGTATGAAGTTTCCCCTGTTGGGGTCACGTTGTTTGGCCCATCTTTGCTGTTAACAATTTCTGATTTTGTTTATTTAAACTAGAACTTTGTAATACAAGTTCTTGTACTATAAGGGATTGTACAAATTCGACCAGAAGCCAAATGTAGAGCCATCCAACAAAGATTCTATAAAGACTCTCTTAGATTCTCTAGCTAATGTAAAGATTCCCCAAGATTCTAGGAGATTCCATTAATTTTCCCTTATATTCCACAAGAACCCTTGATAACCCTCGAGATTCTATAAGATTCTATAGACATTCCTTTAGATTCTCCTATTACCTTCGGTTGATGTGAGAGTAGGTTGGCAACATAGCTCATAAACTTGGTTACACAAAGTACTTAACTACTTTTGGCTTATACCTCTAGCAATATCAAGCTAGGTAGAGGATGCAACAGAAGACTTTACACATTGGCCTTTGGCATGTAGCCTCCATGGCTACGTTCTAGTGGGGGAATCTAGAAACACATTTATGAGGTTAGATTGAAGCACAATAAAAAAAGATAGATAGATAGATAGATAGATAAATGGTGTGCTATGTAGCGTCTGTGAATTCCCCTAGATTTCCTCTAGATTCCCTTAAATCCCTTTAGATTCCTCTATATTCTCATAAATTCTATGAAGGTTCCCTTAAACTCTCTAAGGTTTCACAAGGGTTCTTTAGGATACCCTAGGATTTCCTAAGATTCTACATAGATTCCTCCAGATTCCCTTTCGAAGATTCCTCTAGATCCCCAAGATTATCGTAAGATTCCTTAGATTTCTTTGGAACTCCCCTAGATTCTTCAAGCGAAGACTATGTTGAGATTTCCTTAGCTTCTCTCACATTGTTCAATACATGGTGTTGTTTTTGGCAGGTTCTTTGCACAAAGTTCCTTCTTACATCAAGGTAGTTTAGGATAACAAATTAACAAATTGAAGAAAACCACTCATAAGACCACTCATTTGACTAGACATTGGACTAGGTTGTAAATGCCATAATTGATAAGATCACTCATTTGACTAGATATTGCCAAGATCCCTACCCCTTCAATATTGCCTTCGATTTTCCATGTTCAAATATAAGTCCTTCATGATTTTTCCATTAAATTCTACATATTAGTACACGATTCAATAGATTAGCTTGTAGATTATTCTCAACTTCTCAAACATTCTCGTATATAAAGCATGGGTCCATATGTAGTTGTGGCTAAGCATGAATGGTAGTGAATTTTGTTATAAAATGATTTCTTGATATAAAGTTCAATAAGAAAAAATTGCAATATTCCGATCCTAAATGACAAACAAGTTGCTGCCACAACAGAGGGTTGCCCTCTAAACTGAAGTGAAGGAAAATAAAAAAACTTTTGTTCAAATGCACATCAAAACTACAGAATGCAACATGCAGCTTTGATTTTGAAGTAAATCTGTTTTTGCATCTGTACATTATGTGCTTCATATCCGGCAGAAACAAGAACCATTTAAAAGCATGAAAAGACGAACAGATTTGACAAACTGAAATCAATAAAATGCCCTGATAAACTCCAAAACAAAGAAAGCTAGAGGTGGGCAGAGTATTCGATATTGGGATCAAAATGAAGGACAACCTATAAAGAATATGGTGGCAATCCTTTTGCTAAGATTTTCGACCCGCCATGAAATATTTTCAACTTTATACCTGCTTCTATTTGTGTGTAAAGCTAGTGAGAAAGAAGACGCTCTAGGTAGATGAAGTGTTGTGTGTGAACACTATAATGACCTATATAGGTCTAGGGTGACATGTAGGGTTAGGGTACAATGTCACGTGTAGGATTAGGATTAGGTTTCCTCATGTAATACTCCCCTAACAACAAAAAGAAATAGAAAAGAAAGAAAACATTAGGTGGCTCTGCTGCAGCCTTAAAGACTACTTCATCCGGCCGGCTTAGTGCCACCGAGGTTTTATCAGTCCATCAGCTAGTTGTTTTGCGTGTAGCATAATATCGCAGAAAGTTATGATGGTATTATCGAAGCTGCTCCCTCATAAAGCATAACTGAATGTCTAAATGCTTTGTTAAGAGATGGTATTTCGGATCTTTGGTCAAGGCGATAGCCCCTGAATTACCACTAGCATAGTTGCTTCCTTGACTTGTACTCCCATATCATGAAAAAGAGTGAGCATCCAAGTCATTTTTTGAAATCCTGTGCACAGTGCTTTCAATTCTTCTTTAGTAGTGTTGAGGCTCATCAGATCGCTTTTTAAAGGCCCACGTAATTGGACTTTTTCCAAAGAAAGAGACAAATCCCGTGGTAGACTTCCTTATTTCATAGTCATGGGATGCAAAATCTGCATCGATGTAGAAGGACAATACAGGCGCTTGGTTTTGAAAGTAAGTAATTCCTGTAAACATGGTGCCTTGCAAATATGCTAGAATTCGCTTTGCTTCTCTCCAGTGACTCATCTTTGGGTGTTGCATAAACCGACTGACTTGTCCAACTGCAAACACGATGCCTGGCCTAGTAATGTTGTTATAGATGAGAGATCCAACTAATTGTCGAAACAATTTGGTATCACATGATTCGCCATTAGTGTCCATGGTAAGTTTATTACCTTGTTCATATGGAGCAGAACGGCTTTGATGCATCCATATGAAATCATCCTAACAACTTCCTTTATGTATTTGGTCTGAGTGAGCATAATGGAGGTGTCTTTTTGCCATACTTCAATTCCTAGGCAATAATGTAAAAGTCCTAGGTCTGTGACCTCAAAGGAGCGTGCAAGGTGCTCTTTTAAATTTGCAATGGTAGATGTTGCATCCCCTGTGATGATTGAATCATCCACATAAAGAACCAAAATACATATTTTAGCATCAGCTTTCTTATAATAGAGACTAGGATCTGCCATGGACCATTTGAAGCCAATGTTCAATAAAAAAACATTGATCTTGTTGTGCCAACATCTCGGGACCTGCCGTAGGCCATACAAACTTTTCTGGAGGTGGCAGACAAGTGATTCTTCTTTTCACGAATCCCTGAGGTTGCTCCATATAAATGGTTTCCTGCAGGTCTCCATTTAAAAAGGCGCTTTTAAAGTCTAGTTGATAGATGGGCCATCATGTACTGGCAGCCAATGCAATAGCTGCTCGAATGGTAGGCATTCTAGCAAACAGGGGGCAAAACATCTCAGATAGTCAATGCCAAATTGGCATGTCCCTTGGCCACAAGTCCGGCCTTGTGCTTTGCTATGTCGCCATGGGAGTTCTATTTGGTCCGAATACCCATTTGTTCCCAATGACATGTTGGGCCAGCCGGGTTTGGGAGTGAGCTACCAAGTGCCTTTGCCGCATAAGCATGCCATATTCAGTTTGCATAGCCGCGCATTCCGGATGGGAATGGCACTGCTTTTGTTTGTAGGTGGCGTGATCCGATGTAGCAAGGAGTTGAGTCATTAGGGCATAATTGCAAGAGTCTTTTCTTGCAAAGCAAGTTGTCGCTTTGCTTTTGAGCCTCTCTGATCTTCTCATAAAAGAGGGAGGCATGGCGATGATGGTGGAACGGAATATGAGGATGGAGTGGGTTCCAATCCGTGTTATATGCCTCATCAACCATTAGCTAATTCATCAACCATTCAATAGATCCCGCCATTAACATAACTCATCGCTCATTAGTAGATCTAAGTTAATAACGTATATATATATTTTCTTTTTTCTAACCATGGGAACAAGTGGCATAAGACATAATTCACATCACAACTCATAGCTTACGGTGTAGCTATTATAATGTGTCTATAATGGTATCAAATTTATATCACAAATACATGTATCCTTTAATAGGTCCGTAGTCATAGCATCATTATCTAACTAGGAAAGAACCATTGTTCTATTTATAGATGTTAAAAGCGGCCAAGGCATCTACATCTCTCCCCCAAAACCGCATTGACGATAACATCTTTTGCCTCGACAATTTCACGACGAGTCGATGAAGACGGGTTAAGCGTACAACGAGCCTCTTAAAACCGGGATCCGAAGGGTGCCATTATCCTTAGACATCTCCATCTAACTCGCCGAGAGCCTATCCACATGCAATTGCAATTTCTTTGTCATTGTTGAGGGAGCGTGCATTCTGTACGATGCTATATGCAAGGCAATCTGGTTTCGTCTGTACTTTCAAAATTTACCATCTTTGACAGTTATCTCAACTCCCTTACGACATTTTCGGTCATTGGTCAATTTTGCATCCACATCATGAACGGTTGAGGGTTCACCAATTCCATTATTTACTTCGACTATAGCATCAGTTGTATTTTCAACTAATTCTGCCATCTACTACAAAAAAGACAAACACTAGATTAAAGTAGCTTCAAACACACTCATATACATCCCCACGTCTACCCCCGAAAATATTCATATATTAAAAGTAACAAAAAAGTACATTTGATGACTCAAACGTGATCAACTATTGGCTATGGATTTAGGTGTCACTAAATATCCCAATTTCAATCCTACCATTTATCTTCTCGATCTCCACCTTCAAAATACCTACAGGGTCAATGGAGACACAACCCAGGTACTTTTCAAGATAGTAGGATATGGCACCTGTTGGATAATTTGTTTCTATTATTTCTAGTTTATTGAGGAAGGAGGTAGGGAGAAAGCGCTCCACAGCTAACATGTCAAAAAGAACCTTCGAGGATCCCTGAATCCAACCACATTCAACGTGGTATAACCCATCTCCATGTGACTTAATTGTTATATATAGGAACTTTTTTATCTTAAATGTCACCCTGACAATGGACTCCGGCAATGGCATGCCCATCTGAAATCAGGGATATCATGAACTACTTAAGGTAGGAACCATCGAATAAAACGAGGGAAAAAAACAACAACATAGACAAACAATGCAATAATAAGAAAATTTTAGGAGTTGAAGGGAAACACATAAGCGGCGGGATGAATACTCTAGGGATGGGAATCTAATAACACTAGACCCAGCAATGCATTAAGAGAGAAAAAAATTACATGGTGAATGGGAATGGAAATTTAATAAAACTTTAGACTAACAATGCAATAAGAGAGAAAACTTTATATGGTGGGTTAATTATCTTATAATTGACAAAATTCTAAGTTAGAAGTGGGAATCACCTTAAGAATGTAGAAGGACCAAGACGAAGCAGCGCGCCCATTAGAGCTATTTGAACCGCGACATGGGACCATTGAAAACACCCCTTATTTATATGCATATTTTTTAGTCACGTTTTAAAACCTAGAAGACATTTTAAGCACATGTCGATATGATCGGGATCGGAATATTTATAGATATTATCTTAGATAGATGACAGGATAAAGGTAATGGCGACGGATGATCACAAGGTTCAGTAATGGCGGCAGATGATCACAGCGATCCTCTGGCTGGTAGTAGAATGCAACCCTCTGCAGAAGTGAAATGATTGCATGCTTAATGATTCAGCCAGCACAGACAGATTTGTGCTGGTCTTAGATGCCATTCCTAGGAACCTAGAGTTCCTCAGCTGCATGCCCAATTAGGTCTACTAATTTCGTTTCGACCTTGAAAACCTCAAATAAGCAACCGAATTGCAACCGGGCCGATGAATCGAATTGGCATTGGCATATCCAGCAAAGCACTGAACCTGCAGGTGATGATAATAACATGCCATGACCGTGTAGTGTTGTGCGATTTTGGCATTGACGGCTCAGAGTACACAAGGAAAATGAGATACTTAATGTAGGCTTGATGCTTTATAGTTCTATTTTGTTTATCGAGGAAATCATTCCAGTTCTATCCATGTAACCATCTTGTGCCTTGTAAATCGAAGCGATTCAAAAATCTTATACATCTTGACAAAAGACAATGTTACGATGATGATGTGTATTCGAGAGGGCACTTATGATAGAATGTACATAACATCTCGTGATCTTAATATTATCATAGTCATCTCGATTTTCTTGCAATTATGTCAAATTTGAGTTTTAATGTGGAGCTATCAATGATCGTTGAGGGGTCGATGATGGAGTCAGAATGCATTTTGAAGGCAAGTTGCCAAGGAACCGGCCTTGGTGTCGTGGCAGCAATCTTCACATCTCTTGGCATTTTATATCGATGTACATTACTTGGTTGGTATTTAGTATACTGTACCATATCTGATTCAACCCTCTTGCAGTTTAGTAGTTTGGGAAGTGATGTCGCGGAAAATGTGAAGGATGGAGAATTTGCAACACTGAAAAGAATGCAAACTAAAAATGAAAACAAACCTGAAATGCGGGGAGGAGGAAAACTAGTTGATGTATTTCCTTCTTTTGGTTTTGACATCTTTTTGGATTTGACAATTGTAAAGTTATTTCCTTATCTATAGTATGCAAAGTTTTGTCTTTGTTCCAGTCTATCCCAATATGATAACCATTCATATTCCTCTTCTCATGCCATATCTTTCTGATATATTTTGCATGGCTAAATTTTGTGGATGCAAGAACTTATGGGCCAATTAAAGTAAGTTCATAATGCAAGGATGGTAAAGAGTCTGCCCGGTATCTACTTATTCGAGTGGGATATCTGCCTAATTGTTGATGCTTTTTCAAATCATTTGAGTAGTACAGGAACTCAGACTTTTGAAGGTTCGACTAGTTTGTGTAATGCAGGGTTCAAAGTAATAGATATCAGAGCCAAGTAATAGATATCATGTCAACAGCAAAGTAATTGAGGACTTCATATTATATTATATGGTTTTTAAATAGGATACAGTCCCAGTTGGTATATTGAATTCCTTTTTTTAATCACCGAATTCCCAGGTCAAATTTCAACAAAATTTAGAGAGCACCACGTCTCTATCTCAACTCATATAACCCTGTTGCATAAAAAAAAAAAAAACATCATCACGAAATCCCTTCGCCACCTGCACGTCACAATAAACAATCAAAAGCAGGAATTTTGCAAAAGCACAATGACACAAACCTTCAACAATCTGTAACCCACGGAATCCACGCATCTATTGCTTTCTTGATTTAAAGCTTACATCTTCCAAACTCATCGACCTCGTCATCAGCAACAAAACAGAGGCAGTTGTTACACATGACAATATTATCATATCCAAATAAGTATGGCAGGAGACCAAATTCATCAGGAATCTCATCCACGGTGTTAACCAGATCAAAGGATTCGACTTGCTCAGGCAGATCGAAATCAAGCTCAGGCAAATCGAAACCATCCAATGGGTCCTCCATTATCTTAAGATCAAAGGTATCAAAACCGTCTCCTACCTTAGGGAATGTTAACCCTCGAAATTGCAACCGCCGCGAGATGCCATTTCCTTCCCTGCCATTGCACCCATCACAATCCACCCATCCACCATCACCAGCGAGATCAATTGAGTCTCTTGGGCACTAGAAGATAGTCTTCCACATGACTAGCAACAACCTGATCGAATTTTTGCTTCCTTGAAGCCATTACAACAACCCATCACCGGATCACGGGTCCGCGGATATATGTAGGAGTTAGCACATTCAATGCAATTACACTTCTTAGATCTCTGTAGATCTCACATTCAATGCAAATATTCCAGGACCTCCAAAGCAGAATCAGTCCTCTTGTAAATCTCGTAATTCGATGCAGACAATCTTGCAAATCTTGCAATCAACCGCAATCTTGCAAGCAGGGAAAGCACGGTGACGTCATGTGGGAATTTAGTTTTCATTTTTTTAATTTTTTAGGGAGACGCGTGTCATGCCCACATTTTTTTCCAGGGCAGAAATATTAGGTTCAAACAAAAAATGTATATGACTTATATATGTATTGATAACAAATGTATAAATGGGTCTATTTTTAATAGTGGTGTACAATTTGCACGCAACATTGGGTGCTGATGGGGTGCCGACCACAGATTTCTGATTGAGGGAGGGTAGATGGAGTAGCCGCGAATTGCCGCTGTGAAAACAAGACTATGCGGTCATGTTGCGATTCTGAGTTATTGAAAGATGAAAGCCATACTCTTCGAGTTGCCCCGCTTTTTGAGATAGTCGAGAATCATTTTTTGACCTTAGCATTCCATTCCATGCTTCCACAACTTCTCAGAGCACCATCCGTGCATGACTTGGCATTATACATACTTGAGGTTCTAGATAAACGTCTGCAATTACTAAGCCCTCAGTAGTCATTATCTCCGCTTGTCTAGTATCATCATTATTGCAAAGGTTTTCCTTTGAAAACCTTTAACTTATGGGGTTTTTAATCCTAGTAGTAATGATTGTACTAGCCCATTGTATGGGTCCCATGACCTATTGGTCTCCGTGGATGTTAAAAAAACTATTCTATTCTATTCTATTCTATTCTATTCTATTCTATTCTATTCTATTTGATAGCCCTTCAAGTTGAACTTCAACAGCACGTCAGAGATTTTCATTGCCCGTCAAAAAGTGATGACCTTCGGATCTGAGTTTATCACTAACGATTTTTGGAGACGCAGCTATGTCATCATTCTGATTTTCTTATTGCTTCAATCCTGCGTCAAAATTTCAAAATCCTCATCGTTTGAACGTCATAATGCTCCTTTCGCCAGGCCAAGTTAATCATTGACGAATTTCAGAAGTACACTGATGGCAATGAACTGGGCGATTCTTGGTGCTTCAATCTTCTTTGAATCGGCGGCTATTATCACTGGATGGCGCCATAATGGCTGCCGCCTTCGACTTCATTATGCCGCTTGAGCCTTTCAAACAAGCTTGCGAAAAAAAAAAGGTAAGGTGCTAAAGGCGTCTTTGAAATTTCACATTTTGTACACCACTATTAAAAATAAACCCAAATATCATTCCATACAATAAGCGTGATTCTTATTAGAGCAAAAATCAATCTTAAATTGGCTTTGTCTACAAAATTTTCTCGTCTAGGGCACTCACATCACGAAGAATCCATCTCCCATGCCATCTCTAGAAGTATCGGGATGATGAAATAGGTCGTGCATATTATAGTTCATTTGAAGATGTATGCATGGTGTGATATCGTGTCTAGTACACAACATCCAGGCTTCCCCACAATTAAATTATTTCATCATCGGTCTCAAATGATCATCTAATGATTATGCTTTTCATAATGCATAATGCACCAATAAGCAACTACAAAAGTTTTGAAAGCTTGCAACTCATGTTGAAAGCATCATTTTCCTTCCACATAATAATATGGTATGGCTATGACTTTGTCGCATATAAGTTAGGGGTGTGTGCTTTAACTCAATTCAATTCAATTTAAGGACCTTTTGACAATTAAAGATAATTGATTGTAGACTTTAGGGCATATAATTGAGTAGGGACCTTATAATGTTGAAACTAAAAGTGTGGCATAAATAAGCTCATCTATAAAGTAGTACAAATTAGAAAATATCTATGGTAACTATCATGTTTATTTTCCTATTACAGAATGGCCTAGGATGCATGCAATAGTAGAGGTTTGTAGATATCTTTACATTGGACCAATAGTTCTTCTAAGCTCAATGACCGAGGAAACATGTAGTATGTAGAGATAACTACCAACACATAACTACCATTAACATTAATTAACGCAAACCATTGCATTCCACACTTAAAAATAAAATTCCCCTTAGACTTCTGCGGTTGGGTGCATATTCACATGGGGGTAACTCGAACATCGAGTCAGTAGGATGAGCATATATGCCTTTTATTCCTCAATCTAGACCGCATATAGAGATCCTCGTTTGTGGATATACGTACAAGTTTTAGTATCTTGTATAACAGGTTTGTAAAATACTATAAGATTTGAGACAATGTATTATATGGTGTTGATTTGTACATGTATAACATGAATTTAGGGGCTCTCGCCGCTTCACGTCACCCCCGTGTGAATATGCACCCAAACCACTGGGGGTTTAAGGGGAATTTTATTTTTAAGTGTGGAATGCAATGGTTTGCTAATTAATGTTAATGGTAGTTATGTGTTGGTAGTTATACTAAAATTTTTGCCCTCCCGCCCCTAACAAAAGCAAACAAAACCAAACAAACAAACAAGCAATTTATAACAATTGCATGTTGAAATTGAGTTATCCGACAACCTATAGTGTGATACTTTTGCGGACTAAACCCCGGTTATTCGTAGAAGTTATCCCACCCTATTGTGATTCCACCATAACTCTCGAAGTTGGCATATGTTCTATAAGGTCTCTTGGTCGCTCAAAGAAAGATTCCATCCTGTGCCAACGGCTATACATCTTTTAACATATTCTTCTAATTTTTAATGCAAAGCAAATGGTGGAATATAGCATAGCATCCAAATAAAACTATCATACTTTCGGAAAAACTCGTCTTTTCATAAAAGAATATGCCAAATGGCTAACCCAACCTTACATGGTGGGAAAAATTAGCATTAAGCGTAAATTGCAATGCCACAACACTACAAAATTGGTGTAGGCCCTTTTCGCTGGACATTTCCACTTGCCTTGATTCTCGAGCCCCTCCGGAAAAACCAACTTCCGCTCACACGGAATAATTGTACAAATATACGGGCTATATCACAACCTAAACTAGCACATAATGATGTCGGGCAGATGCATTACATCCGGTCGATTATCGGTATTTGCATCCGATAGACTTCACACCACAATGCCAATGTTGAGGTATACCTATGAATCATAATTCTGACTTTCAAAACCATATTCCACGAAGTCACATCACGGTTTCTCAAAGCTTCCCTCACACTAATTTCAAATAGCCTAGAAATCAATGTGTCATCAATGTGTGACCAATATTTTTGTTTTGGAACATTGTCGCCTCGCCAATTTCTATCAAGCTAATGTTCATGTTTTATAAGCACTTGCCTCGATATGAACTTGTGGGGAGGAGCTCTTGAGGCTTCGCATGGGGCTACAAAATTGGACCAGTGAAGAAGGCCATTGGATTGAGAGCCATGATGGCGGCGTCGTTTTCGAGAGAAAGCGCAGATTCAAGGCACATCAATAAAGTGGATTGTAAATCTGGATATTGAGCTCAAATGCTTTGGCACAATCGGATACATGAGCCGGTGTCCATGATGCCATTGTCAACTTCAACTTGTGAATGAAACATATGGTTGAGAAGCGGGAGCAAGATACCACGCCTACGAGAATAGAAACAAAGATCATCTTATTTAAGATTTGTCAAGTTGCATAGACAACATCAAAAGCGTAATGCATTTCTTGAATGTGCAAATTAGTGTGAGATGAACATTGTTCTTAAGACAAAACCAAGACTTGGACTCCTACAACCTAAATATATCAAAAGTACCATAGATACTCTCAACGAAATCCCTTTGCGTAAGAGGATTTGCCACTTGAAGAGCTTGGATCCTTGGCTTTGTGCATTCGATCGTGAGAAGCATGGCCAACCAACCTTTCTGGCGGCATCCATCTGTGGAAAACAAGGTGTAATCACCTTCCTTATAAACCGCCGGAAAAATACATCAAAAATACAAACGAAGCATCGAGCCAATACGTATCTTGAGGATCCGACACGCCTAGACTTTTCATATCACCCAAAGCACATCCCAATGTTGCTTTGATGACCAAAGAAAAATGGATCTCCCCGCCGCCAGTACGTGAGCCCCATCCCGACCAAACATGAACATAACCCTAAACACATAAACCCTAAAATGGGTTATCTCGAGCCTTGCATGTCGAAAGAGAATGTGATAAGAAAATACAATTTAATTTAAAAAGAAATATATGATATGTGGGTCTAAACCATTGGATATAGGCATCAAAATTAGTTCAAGCATTATCGAGGCGCTCTAGATATACTAATAGTATGCCTCATCAAATACATCCATGAAATCATATAAAAACCTTAGGAAAAAAAAGTACAAAATACAAAAGAAACCCCGTTTATTATGCTACATATTCTTTACATTGGAACAATAATGTTCTAAGCTCCTTTTGTATACCACTATGGCATCGTTTTTGAAGAGGCATTTTATTGTGTAGCTGTAAGGATATAATTGGGCATAGTCACAAGATTTTACGCAAATTTGTAAGAAAGTGGTAGGGTCTTCTTTATGCATGTATTTTCAAGTGTAGAAACAACCATGTCCATTGAATTTTTGCCAATGTTACCCCTAATGTTTATCAGCAAACATTTCTGAATAGAATAGATATCCAGTAGTGCATCAAAACAATGAAAGTTGCAAACATAAAACTATATATGCATATTTTGTCTAATCTAAAATTTTATTTTCCACATCTAAATTACAAATAGAAGGTTTATCATTTGCTATGTTGGCTGTCACTTAAATGCTTTCCTGTTACACTTCCCTATGTTCTCCACATTGATAATTGAAAAGAAGGGGCACATCTTTTTAATGGAATGTTGCAATGCTAAGTAGCAAGTGTTATACATCTTTGTAATCTTCTAAGATTAGACATTTAGAGTTGAATTTACATCAATATGTTAAAAGCGTGATTCCATCTTTTGCAAAATCACATGAATTAGAATATGATGTAATGTCGCACCAATTAGACTATTTGGAATGAAATAATTGTTATAAATGTTTTGGACATATCAAATGTGGAATATGAGGATGAAGATATCAGCTGCTATTTTGGACTGAAAAACAAGACTTACAAAGATACAGATAACTTGTATGGGGAAGTATAGATTGAATACAAAAGGAATTCATATGCAACACAGGAAATGAAGCATCTTTTCATGCCCAAAAACAATAAAAGTTCACGATTGCAAACCTTCGCTTTTTTTTTTTTTTTTTTTGGAAGATTTCTATTAATCATAACGTGTTACATAAAAAATAAAAAGAGAACCCATTAGGTTCAAAAATTTCAACCTGTTTGTATACACAAAGATGCTCGGGAATAAACAAAAAATCACAGATTGCAAAATTGGGGCGTGGGGTCCCCACATACAACAAGCCGAGGGAAGAGGAAGCCCGATCGTAATTAAAGGTCTTGAAGGAGGAAACCGAGTCCGATCCAAAGTGTCATCTTCGCCTATGATCACCAAATCAGAGCCACCGGGATCCAATTGCCACCAATTCCATTCCACTCGGGAGGAAAGGCAAAAAAGAACCAAAGAGGGGCGTGGTCTAAGAAAAGGATGAGTGCTTCTCCATGAGCATGGTGTAAAGGGCTTTGTGATGGTAGAGCATGTCTCTGAAATGAAGGGAATTGGTTATCGCTAGAAGCCTTTCATAATGTAAAAGAAACCCTGTCAGGATATGGGCCCGATAGCCATTTTGTTCATTGTTGAATATCTCTCAGAACCGCGATAATTAGATAGATTGAATATCACAAAATTTTCATCAGTAAAAATCATACCATCACACACAAAGATGTTATTAAAGCCTACAAATTTTCCTATAGACAATCAAGTATTATCAGATTTATCTTGTTTGCCATTCTTATGAGCCATTGCAATTCTAGAGATCTCTATCAAAAGCTACCTTCATCCGTGCAATATCCACCTTATGATTTGAATAATTGACCTTGTTCTGTGTTTTCAAATAATTGAAAGCTGCAAATCTGCTTAAGAGTATTGAGAAATCTATTAGACTTTTTAGAAGGTCCATCAGATTGGCCCACTTGCCAAATTATGGCCTTTGCCTTAAAATAGTTATCCAGCCATCTCCAGAAGTCTCTAATTTTGGGCCAGTCGAAGATGTGATTGATAGTTTTGAGCTATGGCCACAGAGTTTACATTTAGGATTGATCCAAGATCCTTACATCTTCTGTACATACCATGATTAGTTGGGAGTGCATGATGTGCACCTCCAAATAAACATTTGCACTTTGGGTAACAGAGTAGGACTTCCGCTTGTTTCTAATGCTCATGAAGTGTTTATTGGGAACAAGCCATTTACCGAAAGTGAGTCAAAGATTTGAAGGGCCAGTAACTTTTGTATCCCAAGGCAACTTTGTACTTGTCGTGAGTTCTTTAGGTGCGGTCCAGATTTCAGGGGCTTTGGCACTCATTCTCGAGAACCAAGAACGCCCATGATAGCATCATAGATGACCTTATCAATCCCTTTTGCCTCCTACAAGTTGTTTAATATATTCCCAAGTGTGCCATTTGTCCCCCTCCCAGAGATGTTGCGGCCGCCAGAACATCCGCCTCTTTCCATTTTTCCAGATTTGGTGGTGTTTAAGGGCCCCAGACATCATTTTCTTTAGCAAAACAAGAAGAGAGAGAAATTGGCACTATCATAGTTAATATCTTTATGCTCAAAACCTTCGGCCACCAAATTCCAGGCCTCAAAAATTTTTCCCTCGTATTAGGGGCACTCTAACCTTCCTCTTTTCAAGCTAAATTCTAGGTAAATCTCTGGGAAAATTACGATATCGGTTGCATTTTGAATGCTTTCTCCAAGAAAGATCCTTCGGGGTTTCATTGCTATGGAAATCCCATAAGCTGCCAATGTAACTATCTCTTCTATACTATAATTGCAACTATCTCTTCTATACTATAACTGCAAATTCCAGGACCAAAAGCTAAACTAACAATTTTTCTCTAAATCACAAATACTTTGTAAAACAAAGTACAAATATCTAGTAATGGTGGTAAAGGATACCATGGAATCCACAGTTGAGATGCAACAACACCAATTTCATTAACAATGCGGTTTAACTCGTATTGCTACCACAACAAAGAATATTTTGCAAGATTTTGAAAAGCAATGCGTAACAAAAATTAGGATCAAGCAAAAATTGGATAAAAATTTCGTAAAATGTAATTTTCTAAAATAAAACTACCACAGAAGGAGGAACTCGTTAGCGTCTTCTTCGCACAAAGGGACTCCAAAACCCGAAAGAGGAAACCGAACTGCCTTCTAAGACTTCTGCTATTCTGTAACTAATAAAGGGGAAAGCCACAACTTTTCTAAAAAATAATGCAGAATCTAGATACAAAAGGAAACATGGATGCAACAAGCATCTCTAAAAGGAGCTAATCTTCCTTTTTATTTTGGTAAGGTGTTGGACTTCGTGCCTGGAACGCCGCAGTGCAAACGCATGCGGCGTTCCCTTCCCGCATGCGTTCCCCTTGCGGTTCCCCTGGCATCCTGGTTGCCGGCATTGAATGCGAATTTGAAACTAGCCATGAATACTAGCACCTCGATTCTTCCCGGGTTTGCATGATTCTTCACTACTCTCACCTCCAAAGTTTTCTTCATTGTTTCACCGCCTCCTCATCTACGAATTTTTCCTTGAGCGCCTCAGAGTTGCATTCTTCAGTGAGTTTGAGCTTGGTGCGTGTCATGATCGGCAGGGGTGAGATAGGTTTGAATGCTTTGAATTCCTACCTTACGATTGTCTCTTTTGTTTGCAGCTTCCAGTTATTCTTTTGGAATTCGAAGTAGCGTTGGCGACGTCTGAAGATCCACAATCGGTTTCCATATATCAGAACACAAATTTTTTTTCTTCATTCTCTGTTTTTTACGTTTATTTTGAGGTTTCATTCCAGAGTGCAGTTACAGGAACATCGCCATTACAACTTCTTTCTTTGGACAACTCGAATCCTAAGGCCTCAGGCAGCACCAGATCCGTCCAGCATCGGATAAAATGCTTTCGGTGGGAGCTTCGATTTGTTGTAGTCTTTAATCAGGTACTTTTGCTTCTCAATAGAACCCTATTAGTTTTTTACAGGGATTTCTGATTGAGGAAGGCAACAGCCATGGTTAGAGATGATAGTTCGACGGGGCAGTCTTATGCCATTCCTTACTGGGTTTTGGGCTTCCCGTTTTTCTTTCCTTCCCGTTAGCCATATTCCATTTCTGGGTATGATTTTCGCACGAGACGAGTGCAGGAGCGGCTCCGGCGTTATCTGTAAAAACTTAAGCCGTTAGTTTTTTGTTTTCCTTCAGCGGCATGGCGAGCTCAAGAAACCAAGCGGGCACAAAACGTGAGCCCTAATATGCTTTTAAAATGTCTGCCAGCCGTGCTCAAGTGATTTGCATCTTATCTGATTTTGCAATGTGCAGGAGATTCAAGACTTCAAGTTATTCTTACTCTTGCATAACGAAGGTCTTCCCAAATGGTTCTCAGCGTTTAGGGATATAATTTTTTGGCACCTCAGCTGCTAGACTCTATGTTTGTGCTGCAACAAATACCCAGGTAAATCCTGTTTTAGGTGCGTGTTGTTCTTTTGGCATTTTTGTTTCAGATGCCTGTTTCAGATGCGTGTTGTTCTTTTGGCATTCTTGTTTCAGATGGTTTTTATTTATCCAAAGAAAGGCCAAGAAATAGCCAAATCGATCTTTTGGATTATCATAAGGTTTTCATTCACGAGCAGAACAAGCTGCTCCGTAGAAGCCCTGAAAATCCAACAACCCGTGCCCAGTTGAATAAAAAAATTGTTGGACCCATTTATGCCATGTCCTCTTCTTCCAGCCCCCTTCCTTGCAAAATTGAGACCGAGGCCACCGCCGTTTCATGCTTTCTATTTTACTTTCCTATTTTATTTTGAAGCACTATATGCATTTCAAAATGTTTGCCATTAGGAGCTTCTTATAAGTTGCAGCTCTTCGCTAAAGGCAAAGAAAATCTTATTTCTTTGATGTTAAGCTTCTATTTTTTCAATAAATTTGAATCCATTCGTTTATTAAGTGCAGAAAGTTATTTGCATATCAATAGATGTCATTATAGCTTTATATCAGAACATTGGAATGCTTTCTTCTTTAACTTATATGCATACATTAATTGCAGACTCCTGCCAATTTAGTAGATGTTTGTTGATATCCTTATCGTGCTTGCTTTTCTCAATTCGTGCTTCCAAACCTTCAAGATAAATATGTGAACGATAGGCTGGCATCAATTCCAAATTTTGTAGAGTGATGCTACTGGTGTCCCCATAGGGCTGCAAGTTAAGTCTGTTCAATGTTGAAGCCACTTGCTTTTGTCTAGATAAGATATATCTACTCCTCATTATGAATTCCGTTGTGCTTAGGAGCAGCATGCATATATAACGTTTATGGTTTGTTGCAGTGGAGCTTCGTGAAGCTAGAAGAGCCATTTTCTGATGTTTTCTCCTCCTCTAGCCTTTATATTCCATGGTTCTTGCTTCGTCTGGACATATGTGGAGTTGTGCAGCAGAAATAATGGATTTAAATGGCCTGGGCTTCTGTTGCGTAGCTATGGACAGAATTTGTTTTGCTAAGTTGGCAAACAAACATGAAGGTACGGTCAGCAGGTTAGTAAGCTTAGACGTTTGAAATCGATCCTTCTGTTTTAGGCTTCTAGAAGAAAGGAGGTTGCAATATAATTCTCTGACTCCTTTGTTTGCCATCAGCCATAAATTTTATGGCATTCTCTGCAGACGGGTGATTGAAACCTTGCCTATCAGAGCTGTGCTTACAATCTTCACAACTCGGGTTTTGCAAACTGCCAAACAGGGAATGGTGATAGAATGCCGGATAAACGCAGAGGATCCAATCCAAGGATTTAGTTCTGATCTTGGTCAGTTTGTATTTATATTGCTATGCTTATTAGAATGTCAACATCTCTTGCCGTATCTTTATGTCATGTACATAAATAATTAACACAGTGGCATTACTGGTTATCTCCTCCCAGGAGGACCATTTGTAAGGATGGACAGTCATATCTATTTAGACTACGTTCCACCCATATACGATCCTCTTTTAGAAAAGGTAAGCCGGATGCTTACTGCTTTTGTTTCGTTAAGTTGGTTGCTTAGATGTTATGCTGCATTAGTTTGCATGAGTGTCTTCCACTCTCTGTATATTACAGCTTATTGTGTGGGCGCCAACAAAGAAAAGGGCAATAATCCCCATAAAACAAAGCATGCTTTGAACAAATTATTTGAACAACCCATTACCATATCAAAGCAGATGAAGCTGGAGGATTAGCCTTTGAAGAACTCATTTTCATTCTACCCGGGAAAGAAAACATTGGAGTCCATCAATTAAGCAGACCCCATTTGTACTGAACTAGGTATTTGCCCACTAAGTGCTGTGTTCAACTTTCCAATTTATTTTTTTGTGCCAATAAATGAACGAGAAACAGGTTGCAGAGGGCACTTGGACGTTTCAGCCAATAGGCACACAATTGTGTAACAGTTTCCACCTCATACACAATTTCAAATAACCTACTGATAAGAAACTACAGAGCATTTCGATATTTCAGTTTTTGTTTTAACTCTCAACACTCTTGATTTTTAGCTGAAATCCAGCCCTGGCCTCATACAACTTATGTCATTGGGTTCGTGACATGCATAAACAATGTGACCACTACTTTACAATATCAAAATATAAGATGCGGCTCAATATAATCTCATAAACTATTCTCATCATTTGTGCCTTAGAACATAAATTGTGCATTGAAATGATACATGGAAATTGATGGTGTGTTCAATTATAGTTAGTGCAAGTGTTCATTGAACACCAGGAAGAACTGCGACACATAAGAGATAGGAAAATAAATAAATTGTTTAAATTGCCCATGCCCATGGTCAATCGATCCTTAAAGGCCAAATACAATGCTTAAAAGAAAGAAAAACAACTGTATTATATGAATTATGGCACCTTTTCATGTTTTTCTTATTTTTGACCAATCCTGTAGGTCTGCGGGTTGTGCTTCCCAAGTTATGGATATAAGGTTGCTGATCATTAGCAATTGCACTTGATATTGCCTTATGCACATTTTGGAATGGAGCTTCTTCTCTAGAGTACCAGTATTTAACCATAATATCTTGCCCAGATTGCTGCTTTGGTCGGAATGAACTTATGTCATTGGGTTCGTGACATGCATAAAAAATGTGACCACTACTTTACAATATCAAGATATAAGATGCATCTCAATATAATCTCATAAACTTGGTAGAGCATTATTCTCATCATTTGTGCCTTAAAACATAAATTGTGCATTGAAATGATACATGGAAATTGATGGTATGTTCAATTATAGTTAGTGCAAGTGTTCCATTGAACACCAGGAAGAACTGCAACACATAAGAGATAGGAAAATAAATAAATTGTTTAAATTGCCCATGCCCATGGTCAATCGATCCTTAAAAGCCAAATACAATGCTTAAAAGAAAGAAAAACAACTGTATGGGCCTTTTCATGTTTTTCTTATTTTTGACCAATCCTGTAGGTCTGCGGGTTGTGCTTCCCAAGTTATGGATATAAGGTTGCTGATCATTAGCAATTGCACTTGATATTGCCTTCTGCACATTTTGGAATGGAGCTTCTTATCTCTAGAGTACCAGTATTTAACCATAATATCTTGCCCAGATTGCTGCTTTGGTCGGAATATAGTTTTGGTAATTGGACATAAATGACGGAGATAGAGTTAACAATTTTTGAATAAAGATTGAATAGAGTTAACAATTTTTGCTTTGCTCTGTCGAACATAACATGTATAAATCATGCTTGCCTTTCGCAAAATCACAGTTCTGTATGATGATAAGTTGGTTGTAGCGTATTTACAACTAGGGTGGTTCACTTGATGATGTTTATATAATTTCATATATAATTTCGCTTGGATATTTGCGGCAATAGCACCTGTATGAAAACTTTTGGACATTTATTAGAATGCAGCACTTTTGAAGCTAACAGATCGGTGACTCCTTGCGTCCATTTATGTCCCTTTAAGTCTTTTTTAAGTGCTATTTGTAGTATTCTAATCTATACCCTCATGTTAGAAAGATGTTATGGGATCGATGTTCAACAAGATTTTTGTCTTTCTACTTTTAAATTAGGGTTGGACATTAGATGATTTGCTGCATCTTCATTAAAAAATCCAACACTTCATGGTGATTTAGGTTATGTTATTGCATGAGTTTAATTATGATCTGATGTTCCCCATGTTCTATAATCAGCTTTTATGCGTGCTTAAAAATTAGCATCCCATCTTTGGAGGGATAGTATTTCCAGTCTATGGCATTCTAAATGACCCGCATCACCAAACCCATTCAAGACATTCAACTAATTCATCATCATTAGACATGCTTATTTTGGATTGGATCATGCTCATTGAACAACTTTTTGGGTTGCCCCTAGGGGGCAATCCCTTGTTTATATGGGTTTTTCGCATATTCCTCGTATATGTCGTATATGCCAAGAACATCCCGAAACCGCTTCCAAACTCCCCAAGAGCTCGTGAACTCTCGGTTGCCCCCATTGTTCTTGGGTAGCCGCCTAAAACCGCCTAACCGCAAACCCTACTCGATCAAGCTTTTTTACTCTTATGGTAAGCCGGTTCTTGATTGTCTATATTCTATATTCTATGGTTTTTGTTTGCCATTCCAATTGACGGGTTTTAGGTTTTGTTTGCCATTCCATGAGATGTGATGCACGGGCTTTAATCGGAACCATTAGCGTAATTTGATGAGCGCCCACCATGTCCGGGAGATGCTTAGAAGAAGCAAACAGGCCAAAATGCACAACCGCACAACCCTTTTATTCTCGTTAGGAACTCCGTAAATCTACCATGGTAAAACCAAAGGTGGTTTGTGACGTTATCTACTTAACCTAAGGGCCCAAGTAAAGCGTCACTTCTCCCCGATACAAATTAGGGTATTGAAGGTTTATTTACACTCTGCTTTTACCTCGGCGATCAAGATCTTAACTCCTCATTCAAGCAACTGAAGCTCAAGTGTTGGTTATGGCAGAATCTATTGAATCACATAGGTATTATTTAAACTGCTTTTAACATTCATATTTTGGATTAAACCGAGCTTATGATTATTTTTCCCCAGCCTATTCGATGATGGAGCCCCGCTATTTTACTCTTATGGTAAGCCGATTCTTCTATCCTATGCTTTTTGATTGTCTATATTCTAATTCTTTTTATGCAAATGCGATATATTTGAAGTGAGATCATGTCAAAAGAGGCCCCGTGATGGATTAATGCCAAAGACATGATATCCGAAGCGCATGGCTCATGCAAAAGAGATGCCATAGAACTTGACAGATTTCAATGTTGAATACCGTGTTTTCATGTATGCATGCAGATTGCAGTTATGAATAGTCCCGCGGCTTTTCGTGCATGCAACAAAAGGAAAGGTAATTCCATCATGCTACAAAACATCTTTTACATCTTTAACTCGTGGTGCTTAAAACATCTTTTACAACTGTGGTGCCAAGCCTTTAAGCTTAGAAATGTTACCTCGGAAGCAAAATTTTGGCCGCAAGTCCGCATTGAGGGTTACAAAGATCACATGCTTTAGCCGTATGGGTAGATGCACCAAATATCTTGCAAAAACGTTATGATTTTAGAATCAAGCCTTGTGGTGCATCCCATGAGTATTTCCGGCTTCAGTTTGATGATATTTCCGCCTTCCATTGCGGGGGATGCTGAGAAGGATCCAACAACATCAGGGTATGCTACATGTTTATTGTGATGTATAATTCGATTTTTGATCTTCCTTTGCTAAACAGAGTATAAATTTGTGACACTAGGGATAATTTTGTGGAGCGTGATGAAATTTGGGATGACAAGGGCATATGTCTCAAGATGAGTATTTGCGACCTCAAGCTATCTTATGGCATCTAAATTTATCGTTGTCGCTTAAAAGTTCCCGAAGGTCTTCTCTAATTTGTTACATCCCTCCAAGATCTTGCCATAGCATTTTACTAGCAGCCTTCAAGGTTACTTTATTTCCTTCCCCTTTCTTTGCCCTTAACTTTTGCTTTTATTCTCAAAATATTTTCTTCCCCTTTGAGTTAAAGCTTGAGCTTCCGTGTGAACTCATTGCTTTCTAACAATTTCGCAAGGGAGTTGTCCTCAAGGTCAGAAGCCCATACAGATTGCAAAATTCATTTACTACGATGCACCGAGATTGGGGACATGGTTATTCTTTGTCATGTTCAACCGCATTAGGGGAATATAGCAATTGGCAATGCACCCACAGATTGATGTGTAGCACAAAGAATAATGATGACCAGATAAAATAAACAAGCCAGCTCACATGGGCAACTTCAAACACACAACACAAGATCCATTACATATATCGTATCATTTTCTATTTCATGCATTTGCTTTTCATGTATGCGTGTACTTTATTGGTTGTGGAGACACAGTTCCAAAATGCTAAACTTGGCAAAATCACGTGGATAAGTACAATATCTAAACCAAATTGCGACATATTTCAAATTGCTCTTGCTCATGGTTTGAGCCCATGGTTACTCATAAACATTTGAAACCATGGTTGCAATACTTAATCGAAAAGCTTAGATAGAACGACGAAAAGAGAAACTTGAAAGCTTAGATAGAACCATTGAAAAGAGAAACTTGAATTGTTTTAGAATGTGAATGTTGATTGCGCCGAGATATCATTGACCTCAACCATAAAGAAATAGATGTTAACAACAATGAACATTTATCCGGCAAGGGGCCTTCTTTGTGGATTTTGCAATATTTGCTAGAGTATTTAGAAACCCAAAAAGGTTCATATGAGAGTAATTGAGTTTTAAATTTCCTTTTCCTAAAAGTTAGCAAGGGGAATAGAAATACACATTTTTCAAAGATTGACCCAAATGGAGCGATGGTTCTAAGTACTCCCTATTTGGGTTGGGCTCCCATGGAAACCCTTCCAAATTTCCATGGAAACCCTTCCAATTTTCCATGGAAAATATCTTTTAAATTCCTGCCATGTCTTGATCACCGGGGCCATTCTCTTCCTTCCCTGCCACCAAATTCGGGCTACATCAGTAAGATACTTATCCATTGCCTGCAGTTTCTACAACTCAGTGGCTCCAACTCTTTCGAAAAAACTTTTCCATGTAGCTAAGAATCCCATAATTGTAGGGGGACTCCTCTTTTCCCCTGAGAAAGTCGGCATGCCCTCCACTTTCTCCAGCCATTTAATCCTGGTAGAAGCATTAGTTGGATTAGGAGAATTTGGCGGAGAATTTATGAAGGGTTTCCATGGAAACCCTTCCGGCTTTCATTAAAACCAGGAAGGGTTTTCGTGGAAACCCTTCCTGGTTTTAATGGAAAATTGGAAGGGTTTCCAATTTGAAAATCGGAAGGGTTTCCTCGGAAAATGGGAAGGGTTTCCATTTTTTTTTTTTTCAAGGCGCATGCCGCCCAACACGCACGCCGCCATTAATGGTGCATGCTCATAAATATGCACGACACTCAAGAATTTAAATTTTAATTCAAATGGAAGCCCTTCCTATTTTCCAAACCCATGGGAAAATAGGAAGGGTTTCCACAAATGGGGGAAAATAGGAAGGGTTTCCACGTTTCATCAAAAACTTTTTAAGGGGAACAAATTTCTAGTTTTCTTGTTATCACATAATCGTATAAGAGGATACATGAAATTTTTAAGGGGAGCAAATTTCTAGTTTTCTTGTTATCACATAATTGTGTAAGAGGATACATGCAATCATCTAATTTTATAAGAGGAAACACACAAGGGACTTTCACACTATCTCCCCGACTAGTTGTGCTAATGCATGCCCATGGTCCGGTAAGCTTAATTTATTGTTTCAAATTATTTAGTCAAGTTTTAGTGCAATTAATAAATGCCAAGCTTTTTACCAAGTATATAGCGAAGCTAGCCTCGTGCCAATTATTAATGTAAATGAACCAAGCATGAAAATTTTAATATTCGATATGTTATATGTAAAGCATCACTACAAGGGACAAGGGTCTTTTGTCACGGGCAAATTTGTCACGCCAATAAAGTTTGTCACGTATTTTAATTTTGCCACTCGTGACAAAGGCAAATCTTTTTTTGCAACTCGTGACAAAAATTCAAACTCAAAAACCGTGACAAAAGACTAAAATTTGACACTCGTGACAAATATTTGTCATGCGTGACAAAGCTTAATAGCCTTTGTCACACGTGACAAACTTTTGTCACGCGTGGCAAAATTTTGTCACGCGTGGCAAATATTTGTCATGCGTGACAAAACCTTAATAGCATTTGTCACGCGTGACAAACTTTTGTCACGCGTGACAAATAATATAGCCGTTTATTTCAATTTTAAATCTATTCATTTCAGCTTCCTTCTTATGCTCCTCTTTCTAGGGCGCCTCTGTTGCTTTGGTATGGATCCCAATCTTTTTAACAATTTGCCTCCTAGTACTAGGAGGAGGAGGATAAAAGAGTTGATAGATGCAGGTTTGCTCCCAGCCAGCGCAGCTGAGACACGTCGAGGACACCATGGTGGTGAGTTTGAACCTTGTTGGTGTCGGGCCATGTGTGGGGCAAAGACAACCGATTGGCTACTGGTGATTGAGCGGCATTTGCAAATCAAATGGTACTTATTGGGGCCCCGAAAAGCTTTTGTAGGCGTTTTGGCGTGTCCTACAACCCAACACCACTAGATGGACAGGTTAGTAAATAATCTGATTTGTTATAGGTTTATTATCTAGCATGTTGAGATAAATAGTTGTATTTTAGTTAATACATAGTCTTTTATTTAAAAAGCATTCTATGGTTAAACAGAACTCAACACAACGTGCCATAATCAATTTTTCGAGAGGAGTTTGGAGACATGTTGGAGATGATGATGAAATAGATTCTGCACAAAGTGCATCCCACTATAGGACCCGTGGATCAAGCCACATAAATGTACATAGTGGAAGTAGTTACCAAGTTGTGGGGTGTGACATACCTGATTTACCAATGCCGCGTCACATTGAGAGATTATTAAAACCAGAGATCGATTTAAGATTAGGTCTATTTAGTGGTCCATTGCCCAATTTAGGTGACATATTCACGTATTGGGGTCGCCGGTATGTAATAAAGCGCCCACGCCCCCGGATCCGAAGGGGATTATTCATTGCCCAAAATCTTCGTGTTGGATATAATTCAGCTTGTCCCTTTGATGATCTATGGAGGTCCGTGAGTATAGTGCATCCGAAAGTGGGAGGCATTAACATATTATTCATTTTCTATGATGGTATACGGTTGCAATAAAGAATGCATGCACTATGGAAATGAGATCGAGTACAATGAGGACAAGAGATCTTACATTGATGGTCGTGGTGGAAGAACATGGCAATATAGCTGGGCTGATCAACAAATTGCGTGGTGCCAATAAAAATATCATCAATTGCATGTTTGAAGAAAGAAGTAATGATCATGAGGAGTTCATGACAAGAATGTGTAAGCACTTTGTTATGGTTGTTGCTATCAAGAGCCCTCAGAGGGCTTAACGAAGTTATTTTTGGACTATGAATTCCATGAGACTGTACCTGATCGGTTTTTGTAGAGATAAAAACTTTTAGTTATTTAAAACAAACTTTTATTTTTAATAAATCGCTACTTGATATTAATGATACTTATCTTATTAAATCTGAATATTATTGTTCTTGTTTCAATTCGCTTTGCTTTATTTTTTCAATCTTGTACTCATACTTAATGTTGTGCATACTTAGCACCATCAAGTGTAATGCTTAGATTCTATGTGCAACATTTAATGCTATTCAAAGTGCATTATGTTTCTTTCATTTTCCCTTTCTTTATTTATTCAATTCATGTGCTCTTACTTGGCAACTTTATACCTAGTGGTTAGATTTTAAACATTTATTATAATGCTTGAAAAAAATGGTTAATGGCTTAAAAGTAAGGTTATTCTTGACATATTGGATAAACGATTCTTTTGGTGTAGGTACCAGATGCTCCTCGTATATCAAAGTTCCACCGTGATGATATGGAAAAGATTGCACGAGAAAATCCTATAGTTAATGGGAATGTGGAACAAAACACTGGTCATGCTTATGATGAGACGATTCAAGATTTGTTGTACGAGCATGCTCAATTTGAGTTTCTCATGCAAGGCATTGATAATGACATTGACAAACAAGATATGCACACCTCTGAGGTTGATGAAGTCATTGAGGTAGATCCAGCTGAATACCTTGATGATCAGATAATCCAGGATGCCAAAACAAAATTGTACGAGAGCTGCAAAATATCAAGATTGGCATTTAACCTATGCCTCCTCAACTTGCAAGGGCAATATAAGATATCAAATGTTGCAGTTGATGCAATATTAAGGTTCTTCCTTCCCTTTCTAACTCTTAATTCTCGAACATATGAAATTTTATTGTTTATATTTGTTGGCTTAATCATCATATATTTGTGTATGCGCACTTATTTGCAAAATATTATTGCCTCGAAAACAAGGTTCCTTCTAGTCGCTCAAGCACGAAGCTCATAAAGGCGCTTTGGTTTTGAGTACGAGAACATCCATGTATGTCCAAACGAGTGTACCTTATATTATAAGGACACCAAGGATATGGTTCATTGTCCAAAATGTAACGAAGTCGAGGTACCGTGAAAGATGTCCAAGGCTCGACCATTCCATGCAAGGTATATGTATTTTCCTATAATTCCTAGACTTAAACATATGTTTAGGACAAAGGAGATTGCTGCCTTGATGGGTTGGCATGCAAGTAACTGTAGTTCTGATGGAGTGATGCGCATTCCCGCTGATTCGGAGGCATGGAGATTTATAAATAACAGATGGCCCGAATTTCAAAATGAACCAAGACATATTCACTTTGGTCTCGCAATGATGGTTTCAATCCTTTTTCGCGAACTGGACAGCCTCGTGGTCCACATGGCTACCATGCTTGTAAACTACAACATCCCTCCACATGAGTCCATCAAACGGGTCATATCATCTTGAGCATGATAATTCCAGGTTTGTACAATTCATTTAGTCCTATTAGAAATATATATTTTTTTTATATAAAATGTTGAGTCTTGATATTGCAGGCCCTTCACAACCTAAAAATTTTGATGTATATCTATCACCCTTGATTGACGACTTGAAAACTCTATGGAGTGGTGTTCCCATGGTAGACATCTCTAAGAGAATATCTAGGAGCAAAGATTTACAATCGAAAGCTATATTAATGTGGACAATGCATGACTATCCCGGTCTTAGCATATGTAACGGTATCTTCTTGTTCTTTTTATTTATTTTGAGGGTATTTTTTATATGAAAATTAATTGTTTTTATATCTACAGGCCTACAGACTAAAGGTCAATATGCTTGCGTACGTTGTGGTGACCAAATCACATCAAGATACTCTGGTTCATTGAAGAAACATGTATACGAGGGCCATGAAAGATTCTTACCAATGGATCATCCATTACGTGGGGGAGCCCTAGCAAAAATAGACACTCCAAAGTGCATGACCACAAGAGATTGGCTCGAACAATGGGAACATGTAAGACAAGGCATGGAAAGAGGTTGAACATGTGTTTATGTTTATGAAGGTCCTGATGACATCATTGTCACCTCCAAATGGTATGAAACGATTATCTATACTATTTGAGTTACCATATTGGCGGAGTTGAAGTACACGGCTTTTATTGGATCCAATGCATATCATGAAAAATATTTCAGACTCTATGGCAAAGATATCACGGGGAGAAAGATAGTGTTGTTTCTCGACAAGATTGTTTATTATTAGAGCCCCGTCGTAATGCAAGTCTAAAGAATCCAAAATCTCGTCCTCCATGGGTTTTGACTAAAAAGAACTTGGATATTGTGCAAGAGTCTATTAAAGAAGTGAAGATGCCAACTGGGTACTGCTCCTCTTTTAGAAGGTGTTGGGCAAAGAAGGGCAATAAGTTAACCGGATTAAAGTCCCATGACTACCACAAGCTGTTAACAGTAAGTTCCTATAAGAGTATATATGTCATATAGTTTAATGACCTCTGGGTTTTTAATTATTATTTTCTTTGTCCTTGTCATATTGTAGGAGATTTTACCTATGGTTCTACCCGATAGGCTGCCTTCAAAAGTTTGCGAGCCTATTTTCAAATTGGCCAAGCTATGTAGGTAAGTTCATTTACATTGATTATGTAGGTGTGATTATAGATACAAGTATATTAAAGGATGTCTCTACATTACAGATGGATATCATTAAAGGAGATTGACAGAAAAGACCTTCAACAAATGAAGGAGCTATCCGTTGAAGTCCTTTGCCTATTTGAGAAAGTATTTCCAACAAGTTTCTTTGATATACAGGTGCATCTTTGCTTCTTTCAAAACGTAACAAAGTTTTTTATATGTCTGATCATTATAGCAAGTGTTTCTCACAAATTTATTTATAATAGGTACATTTGCTCGCATATCTAGTTGAGGATATTGATTGGGCAGGCCCGCCTCCTATGGATGTTTTTCTTGATTCATGAAAGTCCTTAAGGACTTTGTGAGGCAATTTGCTAAGCCCGAAGGGAGCATGTCCGGGATGGATTGCCGAGATTGCAAGTTTGCCATATCAACATATCTTAAGAAAGTTGATAAGGAAGTGTTGTTCCTAGAACATGAACAAAGCTTGATAAGCTACATAGCAAAGGGCTTAATTATAAACCAAAGCACGATGAGCTTAGTGCAATCAAATTTTACATAGTGCATAATGAGCAATGCATGGAGAAATGGGTTCGAAGTATGATGAGCTAAAGCAAGCCAGGGAACTAGAACGATTTAATAATGGCGATAACAATCACGCAGCACCATACCCTTTCCTCGAAGCTATGCACACTACCGATACTATGCCCCAAGATTGATATTAAAGACATTTTAGGCCAAAGAGAGAGGACCCCCGCTCAGAATCGATGAGGAAATAGAAATTGCCTTTGGACCTTCAAGTTGGGTAAGTTACATTTCTTTGAAGCTTGTACTTGTTTACATTATGTCAATATTTGCTCGATTTTGCGTGTCTCATTATACAATGGATATATTTGCAATGGGCGCCACTTCGGGTTCAAAAAAAGGGATGAAGGTTGTGTTACTTTTTGATTGTGGTGTGATATCTACTTTACATTTTGCAAGTCGCTTAGTGCAAAGGGACACTAACCTGATAGAAGCTGAGATTGAATATGTTGAAAAAATACAACAAATTTTGGAACTTGATTTTCGACAATTCACCAAAGTCCCGCTTCGAAGTTAGATGGTTTGATGCACAATTACGAGGTGAATGCCACATTTCGTCACAGTTCTAGTGGTTTAGTTCAAGTCAAGTCTACACGTTTGATTCCGTAAGACAATGACCCTTACATTTTTCCAGAAGTGTCAACAAGTATATCCGCACCCCGCACCTAATGATCGAGATTGGCTATACGTGATGCAGGTTGAATCTTCATCATCAGTGAAAAGAAATGCTAGTTTTTTCATATGTTATTGATCCGATACTTTTGGTGCAGGTCAACCCACCGATGCATTAAAAATTATGAGGTAGTGCCTCTCTTTGCAGAGAGGATGTAGAAGATGAAGGAAGAGAAGGCGCCGGAACATGTTGAGGGAGGGGGCATGGCTATGGACGCTGAGGGAGAAGGCATGGATGAGGTTGGAGGAGGAGGAGAAGGTCCAAATGTTTTTGAGGGAGGGACATGGCTATGGACGCTGAGGGAGAAGGAATCGATGACATTGAGATTCCACCAACAATAGATGGTGGTGAACCTATTGAAGAGGAAAAAGAATGTAACGATGGGATATTTGTTTTTCGATTATTGATGAGAATGATACTCCAAGATAACAAGAGATCTCAGATTGATCACTTAATTTGTATGTAAACATGGAGGAGTGTCAAGAACTATTACATGAAAATGATAACGAAGAAGATGATATTAAATGTACAATGGAAAGACATGCT
Organism: Isoetes taiwanensis; assembly: GCA_021234155.1. Lineage (NCBI taxonomy): Eukaryota > Viridiplantae > Streptophyta > Lycopodiopsida > Isoetales > Isoetaceae > Isoetes > Isoetes taiwanensis. The sequence continues at coordinate 90,604 of JAJEKV010000772.1, forward strand.
CGACAAGGAGGCAAATTGATACACCAAATAGGAAATATAATAAGTAGGGTTTAAAACCCTATAATAAGCTCAATGTGCTTTTAACTTTGTGCATGAGTCAAAAACATCCAATTTACTTTAGGGACTATGCATGCAAGCTTTCGGCCACTGGGGGGTGGGAAGGCTTCCAAAACCTAAACCCTACAAATTTAGTAGGGTTTAAGCATCGGAGGCACCAAAACAGCTTTCATCCGCTAATCCCATTGCCAAATGGTAGGTCATGTCCCATGAAACGTCTCCGAAAAGAAAAATGAAAACCTACTGCACGATGTGCCAACCCCAAATTTTTTTCTCGCAGGGCATGACCAAGAAATGGGGTGTTCCTCCACCTCCCACCACTCTAGCAAGCCTCAAATTGTGGTTTTGACTGCATGAGTCAAAAACATAGAATCTACTTTAAGAAACTATGCTTGCAAGTTCCTCAACCACTTCAGAGGCAGGGAAGGTTGCTGTTAAAACCTAAACCCTACAGATTTAGTAGGGTTTAAGTATCGGGGCATCAAAACAGCTTCATCTACTAATCCCACCGTTCAAATGGTAGCTCATGTCCCATGAAACATCTCTCAAAGAAAAAAAATTAACATTTTCACTGCGATGATGTGCCATCCTCCAAATTTTCCCCTTCTCGACGTAGGGGCACGACAAGAAAATGTCTGGTGTTCCTTTAATTCAACCACTCTAACAAGCTCAGAATGTGCTTTTAACTTTGTGGATGAGTAAAAAACATCCAATTTATTTTAGGGACTATACACGCAAGCTCTCGACCACTTTGGAGGCAGGGAAGGTTTTTCAAAACCTAAACCCTACAAATTTAGTAGGGTTTAAGTATCGAGCACCAAAACAACCTTCATCCGCTAATCCCGTTAAAATGGTAGGTCATGTCCCATGAAACGTATCTCAAAAAAAAAAATGAACACCTAGCCTATGGATGTGCTAACCCCCAAATTTTCCCTTCCCGTAGGGCACCACCAAGAAATGGGGTGTTCCTTCAGTTTGATCATGCTAGCAAGCTCAAAATGTGGTTTTGACTTTGTGGATGAGTCAAAACATCGAATCTACTTTAGGGACTATGCTTTGCAAGTTCTCACCGCCTGTGAGGGCGGGACGACGCCAAAACCTAAACCCTACAAATTTAGTAGGGTTTAAGCATCGGGCACCAAAACAGCCTTCATCCGCTAATCCCACCGCTCAAATGGTAGCTCATGTCCCAATAAACATCTCTCAAAAAGTAAATGAACACTTACCGCATGTGATGTGTAAACCCAAACTTTCCCCCTTCTCGATATATAGGGCACGATGAGAAATGGGCATGATCCCCAATTTAGCCACTCTATCAAGCTCTGAACCTAATTTTGACTTCAAGACATGAGTTCAAAGCATCGAAATTATTCTAGGGACCAACTTCCATGACCAATAGAGCTCATCTCTACTAGATATGAGCAACTAGTGGACCTCTCATTCAATGCAATCGCTTTTGCCTAGTGCGCCAATCTAGGCATAGGATGTAAATATAGGCAAGCCCGCATTTGATCGATTGTCTACTCCTCAAACATGTGTTTATGGGTGACTTAGCGTTTAGATGCAAGGACGGAGCTAAACCGCCATGTCCTCGCTTCTAGCATGGCTTGTTGGACAATGTCTAGTTTGTTACGAAGCCATCGCAAGGGCGCAAGTTTGGAACCGTAAGGTTTTGAAGGGGTTCTTTGTTCTCACTTTGGGGCCTTTTTGAATCCCTTGAGGAAATCAGCACATAATCTCACTCACTTTCGAGGTAAGGAATGTCAGCCAAGACCTAAACCCTATAGATAAAATCAAGCCTTTTGCTAATCCCATTGTTCAAATAAGCATTCATATCCCAAGAAACATCTCCCAAGATAAAAATTGAAATCCAATGCAACGGATGTGCTAACCTCCAAATTTTCCGCTTCCCATGAGTAGGGCACCCACCAAGAAATGGGGTGTTCCTTGGCTCAAACCACTCTAGCAAGCTCAAAATGTGCTTTTAACTTTGTGGATGAGTCAAAAACATCCAATTTATTTTAGGGACTATGCATGCAAGCTCTCACCACTTCGAGGCAAGGAAGGTTTGAAAACCCAAACCCTACAAATTTAGTAGTAGGTTTTAAGGCATCGGGCACCAAAAACAGCTTCATCCGCTAATCCCAACCGTTAAAATGGTAGGTCATGTCCCATGAAACGTATCTCAAAAGAAAAATGAACACCTACCATGACATGTGCCAACCCCCAAATTTCCCCTTTCCCGTAGTACCCACCAAGAAATGGGTGTTCCCTTCGCTTTGATCATGCTAGCAAGCTCAAAAATGTGGTTTTGACTTCAGGATGAGTCAAAAAACATCTAATCTACTTTTAGGACTATGCTTTGCAAGCTCTCGACCGCCTGTAGGTAGGACGAAGTGCTGAAAACCTAAACCCTACAAATTTAGTAGGGTTTGGCGACGTGGCACCAAAACAGCTTCATCCGGCTAATCCCACCGCTCAAATGGTAGC